>CAKOGP040000002.1:210994-414273 GCA_933822405.4 Cylindrotheca closterium | reverse complement strand
TTGGCCAAATGCAATATTAGTCTGGTCAACAAAACTTTCACGTACCATCCTTCGTTGGCATCCATTCCAAAGTCTTCTTGACATTGTAGGCCAATCCAGCTGCTCCAAGTGTAGCAACCATTCCCGCTGGCATAAACTTTCCAGTACTCAAGAATCTTTGCCCCATGGCCGCAGTCATGACACCCGTGGCCCCAGAAGCAAGCGCGTGACCTTGGTAGGATTCACCTTGCGAGATCAAGATTCCAGATCCAATCAACAAACCCCCAAAGGTCAATCCTCCGGCTGCGCTCATGACAGACTTTTTCTTGACGTATCCCATGACGCCACCGATCATGACCAAACCGCCAAGGGTAAAGTTGAGATGAGCCGATCCAGGTGGAGCCATAGTGTTCTCGTGTTCAAGATGGTTCTGATGATGATGCGATGATTGATCTATATTTTTCGTTACGAACCCCAGCCGCAATTATTTGAATCGAACGAATCAAACATTCTTCAGGAAGCGAAAAATCTTCCTGTTGACACACCAATAACTGTCCCATCAATAATCACCTCTCGTGGTTGACGTCTCGTCTGGGGGGCTTACACACAATAAAATGGCCCAAGGATCGATGACGACAGATAAGAAATCCAAATGGTATCATGGTATCTGTGGATTGGGCCCAAATTTTGCTATCTTCAATACCAGTCCAGATTGGGTCGACAAATCACTTCCTGCCGGCAACACGCCCCAACGCCTCGCCTCCAAGATTGATTGGGGATTCCTATTGACGGGAAAATACATCATTTACAGTATCAATCTGGTGTGGCTGATAATGGCAATTGGTGTGTACTTGGTGTTCCCGTACGACTACGAGGTTTCGAAACATTGGGATGCAGCCTTTGGCGAATGGATTGCCGTTCGGGCGCTTCTGAATGTCTCCCTGGTTCTGATGTACTATGGATATTGGCACATGGGTTTATATTGGTTTGGATGGTCCCACCGTCCATTCAATCCCAACCAAGCAGAAGCTTATCGATGGTCCAAGCTCATCCACAATATCTGGTATTCGACGTTGGGAGCCATTCAATGGACTTTTTGGGAGGCGATGATGCTGAATTGCTATGCCACTGGTCGAATGCCATATGTTTCCGATCAAGAACTACTGGATTTTCCTATGCGGGGAATGTTACACGTGGTGGGATGGACTATTGCGGTGCCCTTGTACCGCGAAGTTCAGTTTTACTTTGCCCATCGACTGATTCATATTCGAGCCTTGTATACTTACGTCCATTCCGTTCACCATCGAAATACGGATATCGAACCATTCAGCGGTCTTTGCATGCACCCAGTAGAGCACTTGTACTATTTTACTTCCATGGCCCCGTCTCTCTACTTTTGCACAACTCCTTTTGCCTTCGTGTGGAACGGCATTCATCTAATCATTGCACCAGGGGCGAGCCACTCTGGATACGAAGACCATATCGACTCGGATCAACATCATTACCTGCATCACCGATATTTTGAATGTAACTACGGTACGACGAGTTTTCCACTAGACAGTCTATTTGGTACCTTTCGGGAGAATCTATCTACAAAGTCCAAGGAATATCATGGAAATGCCGATGGAGTGGGAACCAAGACGGCTGCGACACTAGACCGCAAGGCGACGCTCCTTGATGCACCAGAATGGGACCAGCTTATCTTTAATTTGATTTTCTGTATCTTTTCCCCCGCTCTGTTGACGCTCGCGTTGGTGAATGGGTCACAACTTACGAGAATGGACTGCCACGTCTTGACATCGATGGTGGTTCTTGGTCCAATGGTAGGAGCGATGCTCTTGGTCTTGCTCAAGTCATGGACCAAGCATTCATCTAAAAGGCATTCTGAGTCAATGCTACGGAGGGCATTCTACCCTTTTCACAAGGATGGTATTCCTTCAAGCATTCTCCACATAGTTCTGGGAGTGGCAATGGGGGTTGTCCCAGCTTATCATTTGATACACATGACATTGGCTCAACCCGGTCAAGGATTCTATTCGCAGGTACTGGAGCCATCATTGTCCTAGCACCGCTCTATTACAATATGTAGCCACTAGTATTGTAGAGATTCTGATGCATGCTACTTTTATAGTTCCCATTTCAAAAGAGCAAGGATAGCAAAAACGATATCCAAAGAGAGGATCCCTAGACAAAAAACGAGAAAACAGCGTGCAAGTAGTGATATCTTTGGTGGTTCCAATGATTGCGCCATTTCAATTGTGGCTCTTGGTGACTGATCCAACTTTGTACTGAAAGCTGCTTCTTGCGTGGATAGAAATTGCTTCGAGCTCAAAGTCTTCATATCTTGCTTACTCAGACTCAGAGTATGTTTCTTTTTAATCGTTCTCCCTAATAACAACGCTCGGATATCGGCACCCGACAATTGGAGCGCTTTCGGTTCTTCTCCACTGGTAGGAGAAGGGGATTCTATGTCGGTTTCACTCGTTTGTTCAGCTCGGCTTGATGATTTTTCTGATTCCTTCTTGACCCACCCCGTCGCAGTTCGAAGTGCCGACTGACTCAAGTAGTTCATTACTGGTTTGGGAACCGTGCCTTTCAACCGTATGTCACAGGCGTAAAAGACTCTGGTCCAATTGGGATCTTTAGGATGTTCTTCCAAGTGCCAGTGACCAGAGACATCGTCAAAATCGCTTGTTTTGCCGTAGTCTAGTACCCATATCATAGAATCATATTTTGGCAAATATATGTGATCGTAGTATGAGGTGAACTGTTGCAATATGAATGCAGAAATGAGATCGTTTGTTTCATCCAAAGCAAGATACCAGTGAACCATTCCACTACTTTTCACTTACCGAATAGCCTGGGATGACTCCAACCACCATTTTGGTCTTGATATTTCGAGTCCCATCTTTGTTCGTGATATCACAGTAGTTTGTGCATTCGTTAACTTTCGGAACCTTTCCTTTGTAGGCATTGAGCCCCAGGATTTGTTCCCATACCTGATCCTTCGGAGCTCGAATATCTTGGACGCAGATGGCACCACCCGCGGCAGCTCCTTCTCCTGTGGACTGCGACTGCTTCAAAACAGGCTTTCCAGATGCGAGGGCTTGTTGATCAGCATTGTCTAGACGTAGTGCGAAAAATGGTCCAGGCTTATATGGCGACAAGATTCCGTTGTGAGGATGAGGAAGGTCACTCTTTCGGGCAGCAATCATGTCAACCAATAAGATGAGCAGTTGAAGGAGGAACAACAGCACGAAAGTAGAAGAAGTTTTCATTGTTATCCGTAATGTCCCGTTTCTTGTAGAACGTAACCTCCGATCTTGTAAGAAGACACTACAGTACAGTACAAGTTTGGATTTTGTCTTGGGGTGTTGACCAAATAGTTGAATAAAGACCGCAAATAAGATCGCTGGAGTCCCGGAAGCTTGTGTCACGTTATATCGGGGGAGAAGCAAGTTTTTGTACCCACCACCTGTCCGCCCTGCATTTTTATGGACTACGGCGGACAACCGCGACGACTCAGACATTGCCATCGTCAATTCGTATGAGAAATGCAAAATCGGAGGTATCACGGTGGTTTTCGATTATTATAATCGCAGGACGTCTCGTGGTGAGTGTGAACTTACTCCATCACTTTGGCCCAGCAGTTGTGATTTCACCAGAATGAGGCTAGTTTCTTTCCGAAGATTTGATTCGCTGATGGTACATCGAACAAACTCATGCCCACAATAGATCTTGATGAATGGTACAATAAGGTCTACCGGCAAGTCCCCATACACATCTGTGGCATTCATTCGATTCACTCACTCTTCCCCGTCTGTCGTTGGTAGGCTGTCAGGCTGTGAAAAAAAGAGAGCGAAATCAGAAGTGACCATATTTATTTTGAAAGCGCTTATTTAAAATCAAAGAGCGAAAGTGTCGAAATCCGAAGTCAACTTTGATATATATATATATCGACTTGTGTATGGAACAAATGGTCTGTCAACAGCAGAAGCACAACATTTTAAATGTTTCAAAACCGTGTCGGTATTGTACGACTACCTGGTACCAGGCAGCAGGTGTACTATGGTATTCCACGGAATAATGGTGACTCTAAAAGCCCTTCGTTGCATTGGCTTGAGCGAAATACAATGACCATATTGTTATTATTGTATCAAACTGCACGATGAGTAGTGTCTACGACCATTCCTTCAACAATCACTCAAGTTGTTTCGGCATTTTCAATGAAAGGGGCATTGCCAATAGTGCTCCTATGCGACAGGAGCTTCAGCAATTAAATGGTTTGACGGGCGTGGATCGGCAAAAGAAAAAGGAGATGGACGATCTACTCGCCGAAGCAATGAAAACACTCACCTTTGAAGAACGACAAGAACAGCAAGAGATACTACATGGAGTTGAAGCAACATTTACTAATGAATCCACCTTCATTGACAATTCTCTTATTGACCTAGAAAATCATCTTGCAAGCACCAAGTCCGGTACCGTGTATGAGATGGCTGAAGCTATGGACCTGGGATACGTTGGCGACAGAGCCTTTCGAGTGATGTTTCTCAGAGGCAATCGGTATGATGCCAAAGCTGCAGCGGATCAGATGCTCAACTTTTTTACGATAAAGCAGGAACTGTTTGGGAGCGAAAAGTTAGTGAAAGATATCACGCTTGATGATCTCGATGAGGATGATATTGCTTGCCTAAAGACAGGGCGGATACAATTTGCTGGAAAAGACAGGTCTGGTAGACAAATAATTCTCAATCTTCCAGGGCTCAGAAATGAAAAGACGACTGTCCAGAATGGGCTTCGGACGCGATATTACTTATCAATGAGCATGTTAGAATCGGAGGCTAACCAAATTCGGGGTTTCGTTGTAATTGTTCATACTGTTTCTGGCATGAAGGATAGATTCGGTGGCAGTGCGTACTATCAAAATGCCAGAGTGGCGGCTGTAAGTTTCGTTTACGCTACGCAGTTGTCTTCCATTCATTAGATTGCATCAATCTCACTCTGCCACTGGAATCCAGGCAATTCCGACTCGCATGGCGTCTATGCATGTTTGCTCAGACGATATTAAGGAACATCTATGTCACAACTGTATCATCAAGGCAGCTCCATTGAAGCTGAGAGCGAACTGCCGGTTGCACTTTGGTAGCCACACAGAATGTTTGAATCATTTGTCTACCTACGGAATTCCACAAAGTTTTCTGCCCATAGAGCTCAGCACCAACCAAATCAATTTGCACCGTCACCTCAAATGGGTCGAGTCTCGTTTCAAAATGGAAAAGAGCGACCGTGGTGCTCCATCAGAAATTGCCACACCAAACGAGCCGATCATCAGTCCTACTGAAAATGACGTTCTCGTTATTGGTGGCGGCAAATGTAATAACACGGGAAATAACCGCCTTAGGGCCCTTGTCAAGGACTTTTCCAAATCCTATGAATTTGGAAGCGTGGAATCAAGAAAGGCTTTGGTCAACCGTGCCATGCATTCAGTGCATGATAATGAAGGTCGATTTCTGAAACAGCATGAAGGTGGTGTGTGGAAAGATCTGTCCAAGAGCGAGATTCGAAAGCTCATCGCACAAGCATTCCGTAATAGCTACCGCCGGAAATAGACAGACAGTTGTTGCTTTAAGCAACAACTGCGATGTTGATGGATTCACAATTACAATTGAGTCAAGTACTTCAACGTCGGTTGGGGAACAGAACCATTCAACTGTATGTCACAGGTGTGAAATGTTCTGATTGGGGTCATCTCGGTGTTGCTGTCAGCTACCAGGAAGAGATACACCCTCAAAATTGTTAAACTGGTGAGAATCATGTCTTCTAGTTGGGATCGTGTCTCGATGCGTTTCGAGAAAATCGCTATCCTCTGTCATCCGTCATCCTCTGACACTTCAATCCGCACTGTGGGACAGAAAATACCAGTACCAGGCCTGTCATCGAACGGAGAAAGACATTTTAATATATAGAACATTGTAATTTTTATTATGACCGTGACCATTAATATTGTTTTTCGTAAAAGCGCGCGAATGTGAATCGAACGAAGCCACATCCGCCACTGGGTCGGCGTCATGCTCCCCGCGTCGAAAGGGCTCTCAATCCCTCAATTCCCCCTCGACAGGAATTGTATTGTACTGTAGGACACGACCAAAAGCAAAAAATCAGTTCCAAACTATACGCCAGACAAGAACATATTTATACTATATTGACTTGAACGAAACAATATACCAGCGAAGTATTGTACACTTAGCGAACTGCAAGATGAGTGTCTTCGATCATTCCTTCAACAATTCCTCAAGTTGTTTCGGCATTTGCAATGAAAGGGGTATTCGTATTGCGAACGATGCTCCCGACCAACAAGATCTTCAGCAAGCAAATAGTTTGACAGGCATGGATCGTCAAAAGAAACAGGAGATAGACAAACTACTTGCTGAAGCGATGAACGCGCTCACTTTTGAAGAACGACAAGAACAGCAAGAGATACTACATGGAGTTGAAGCATCAATTGCTGAGGAAGCCACCTTCATTGAAGCTTCGCTTAAAGATCTAGAAAGTCATCTTGCAAGCACCAAGTCCGGTAGCGTGTATGAGATGGCTGAGGCTATGGATTATGGATATGTTAGTGCAAGAGCCTTTCGAGTGATGTTTCTCAGAGGCAATCAATATGATGCCAAAGCTGCAGCAGACCAGATGCTCAAGTTTTTTACGATAAAGCAGGAACTGTTTGGGAGTGAAAAGTTAGTGAAAGATATCACGCTTGATGATCTCAATGAGGGTGATATGGCTTGCCTAAAATCTGGGCGGCTAGAAATCGCAGGCGAAGACAGGTCTGGTAGACAAATACTTCTTAATATTCCGGGGCTGAGAGATCTAAAGACTACTCTCCAGAATGGGCTTCGGTCACGATATTACTTCACAATGAGCATGTTAGAATCGGAGGCAAACCAAATTCGCGGTATCATAGCAATTTTGTACACAGTTGGTAGTATGAAGGATAGATTCGGTGGTAGTGCGTATTATCAAAATGCCAGAGTGGCAGCTGTAAGTTTCGTTCCACGCTACACAGTTACATTCCATTCACTTGACTGCATTTAATCTCACTCTACAATTGAAATTCAGGCGATCCCGACTCGCTTAATAGCTCTGCATGTCTGCTCAGACGATATGAAGGAGCATCTCTGTCATAATTGTGTCATCAAAGCAGCTCCATTGAAACTGAGAGCGAATTGCAGGTTGCACTTTGGTAGCAACACAGAATGTTTGTATCGTCTGTCTACCTACGGAATCCCACGAAGTTTTCTGCCGATAGAGCTCAGCACCAACCAGATCAATTTGCACCGTCACCTCAAATGGGTCGAGTCTCGTTTCGAAATGGGAAAAAGTGACCATGGTGTGTCATCGGAAATTGCTATACCAAATGAGCGGATTGTCTATCCTACTGAAAATGACGTTCTTATCATTGGTGGCAACAAAAGTAATAACACGGGAAACATCCGCCTTCGAGCTCTTGTCAAGGACTTGTCCAAATCCTATGAATTTGGAAGCGTGGAATCAAGAAAAGCGTTGGTCAACCGTGCCATACATTTGGTGCATGATTCCGGAGGTCGATTTCTGAAACAGCGTGAAAGTGATATGTGGAGGTGTTTATCCAAGAGCGAGATTCGAAAGATTATCGCACAAGCATTCCGCAATAGCTATCGCCGGAAATAGACACGGGCAGTATTTGCTTTGGGAGGAACTACGACGATGTTGATTGCTTCACAATCGTAACTGAAATGAATAATTCAATAGCTTGCCCCATCCCGTGTCACTTCGAAGCTGTCGATTGTCTCACGCAAGTGCTTCAACACCGGCTTGGGAACAGAACCTTTCAACTCCACGGTGGTCCAAGCAATTGGGGTCAATCAGGTTTTTTCCTTCTAAATGCAGGCTACAAGGCAGATAATCTTCTTTTGCCCCATATGCATGGTCGTTAATACTACGACCATATCTTGCAATGAGGGAGACAGCAACAATAAGATCTACCTGGTATTCAGTATGATTATTAGTAGTGTTTCATTTTGAGTGGAAAAATTTGACTTTCAATCCATTCGGGGGATCCAAAAGGAAAGTTGCTTCCCTTCCTTTGACCCCATAAATAAGCCATTGTCGTCTTCAGCGCACAGAGAAATACTGTATGTCGAAGACAGAAGTGACAACATATAGAGACAAGTCAACGATAACATGAGCAAATCTCCACTTCATTCTCCACCCTTTCCAGCTATTGATTTGGTTCCCAAGAAAGAAACGGAAACCTTGGAATTCCTTCAGCAATACCCAGAATACGATGGACGCAATGTTGTGATTGGAATTCTGGACACCGGCATCGACCCTGCGGCAGCTGGAATTCGGTATATGCAAGATGGAAAGACTCCGAAACTGATTGACCTGGTGGATTGTACGGGGAGTGGAGACGTAGATATTTCTTGCAAGGCACAAGTGACACCCTGTAATGATGGCGATGAAGAGTGCTATCAAATAGAGGGTTTGTCAGGGAGGAAATGGAAACTGCGCAAGGAATGGTGGAAACATGCTCCAGCTTCTGACAGACTCCCTTCCGTCCAACTGGGAATCAAACGGGCCTATGAACTTTTCCCAAGCAGCTTAGTGTCTCGCGTCAAGGCACATCGAAAACAAGAACTAGAAAAGGCACTGGGTAGCGAGGTGGCCAAAGTCGCACGGCAGCTCTACCGATGGAAACAGTCTTACGATAAACGAACGGCCACCCACGATCAATTGCGCGAGAAAGACAATCTTCAGGCACTTTTGGATATACTTATGGATCAGAAAGATTTGGAAGAGGACCCTGGTCTGATATTAGACTGCATCGTTTTTTACGATGGAGAAGATATGCGTGCTGTCATTCTGAGTGATGAAGATGTAGCAAAGGACGGGTCGCCAACAATACAGCCAATGGCATCCTTTGCCAAAGAATTCCAATATGGAACCATATCTACATTGGATCAATACAACTATGGGGTCAACTTTTACGACGACAACCAAATACTGAGTATCGTCGGGGACTGCACACCGCATGGAACCCACGTCGCCTCGATTGCTGCTGCTGCCGAAGGGGAACGCAGTGGTGTTGCACCTGGGGCACAACTGGTGTCCATCAAGATTGGGGATTCCCGCATGGGGTCGATGGAATCTGGTTCGTCGGTGGCTCGTGGCATCATGGCGGCAGTCAAATTGGGATGCGATGTGATCAATCTTTCATATGGGGAGGCAGGTCAATTGGCTAATGAAGGAAGGGTGGCAAGGTTGGCGGAAGAAGTAGTTTGGCGGCATAATATCATGTTTGTTTCCGCTGTGGGCAATAATGGGCCAGCATTGACAACCTTGAATGCACCCGGAGGGATTACAACTTGCATCATGGGGGTGGCTGCATATGTATCCCCCGATATGATGAAGGCCGATTACAGCCTCTTTTCCAACACTACGAAGGCTGACGACGATTTGGAGATGGACGAGAATGGCGAGGATCCTGATGCTTTGGTGGGGACGTCATATACGTGGAGCAGTGTTGGGCCAACGGTCGACGGCGCCAACGGGGTTTCGGTTTGCGCCCCGGGAGGTGCAATTGCCTCGGTTTCCAACTGGACAATGCAAAAGTCTATGCTCATGAATGGGACTAGTATGGCAAGTCCACACGCCTGTGGTTGTGTGGCGCTCTTAGTATCAGCATGCAAAGCAGAAGGCATACAGATATCCCCTGCTCGAATACAACGTGCCATTGAAAACACAGCAAAATCTATGCCTAATCTAACCAATCTACAACAAGGTTGGGGGATGGTCCAAGTGTCACGAGCCTTTCAACAACTCAAGGCCGTCAGGGATATAGCCAGTGAAGATGTATATTTTGAAGTGAATGTGGAAAATCTACCTTCTAATCCACGAGGAATCTATCTACGCCAAAATGAAGACGTCTCCGCCAAACGAATATTTTCTATTCGCATCAACCCGCAATTTCGTCGAGTCGCAGATATAGATGAAACTTCCCAACGCTACCAGATAGACTTTGAAATGCAGTTCAATCTCTGCTCCACGGCTTCTTGGATCAAGGTTCCAAGACATTTCATGTGCATGAACAATGGAAGAACCTTCAAAGTTGCGGTCAATCCTTGCAATCTGGAACCGGGAGTCCACACGGCGAGGGTTTGTGGGTCCGATTCGGAACATCCTGAACGCGGTTTTCTCTGGTCTTGTCCGGTCACAGTGATCAAACCATTACCAGAGGAACCGACCGTTGAACTTCCTTCGCTTGAGGTAAGATCCACTCAAAAATTTGTAACTGCTACTGCTGAATGATTGCCGTTTGTACTCACACCCATCTAGTTCGAAGCTACGGAAATCAAACGTTTGTTTGTCGTGCCACCACCTGGCAGTACATGGATGGACATAACCGTAAAGGATTGTCGGAGTGCAAAGAGGGATGGTGATGGGACTACGAAGTTGTATGTTTTGCACACAGTACAATTGCTGCCTCACACAGCCTATCGAGAATCTTCGACACAAAAGTACCTCAATCTACTCCCATCCCAGACAAGCATTTGCTCCATATCCGTGGAAGCAGGTGTTACGTGCGAAGTGGACATCGGTAGGTATTGGGCGACTTCTGGAATCAGCAAGGCTGATGTAATAATTGAATTTCGTGGGGTTCGGCCAGACCAAAATGAAGTCTGCCTCTTAGCTGGAGATTCCTTCAGGCAAGTGCAAGTTCACAGTGACCTTCGAGATGAGATCATTTGTCCAACAGCAAAGCTGGCTTCCTGGAAAACAGCTTTGCGACCCAAAGAGGGGACCATTTCTCCGCTTGGAGAACGAGATGTCCAGCCTTGGAATGAAAAGACAACTTATCAATTGATACTTCACTATGAGTTTTCACAAGATGAGAAAGGTTCCTTCACGCCGCGAGTACCGGCGCTGCAAGGTGTCCTATACGAGTCCACGTATGAATCGCAGCTCATCCTTGCATATGATGGCGACAAGCGCTATCTCGGATTTTGTGGTACGCTCAGTAACCTTCGTGATATTTTCGGCAAAGAGTTTGTAATCTAACTCATCCTGTTCTTTCATTACACAGATGCTTACCCAAATTCAATCAGTGCACCGAAGGGTCTTGTAGTATTGAAGATGCAAATCCGCCACGACGACCCAACCATGCTTGAAAAATTGAAAGATATGACGATATGGATTGATCGAAAGCTGGACAAAGAGATATCAGTATCATGTTACAGTACTAGAGAAGATAGACTGGTAGGGGGAAAGCGAAGTATGAAGAAGCGGACTCTGCGAAAAGGCACATGTGCAAGCATCTTCTTCGCCGAGCCTTCGTCGTCCAAGATTCCGTCCTGTAGGGAGGGCGATGTTTTAATGGGCACAGTCCACTTTTGTAGTGGTGACGCGACTCTTCCTGGCGACGGTAAACGGCCCGATGGGTTCCCCATTAGCTACACTGTAGGACCGAAGACGGAGAGACAATCTTCAGAAGGAGAAGCCGTTGAGCAAAAGGATGAGCGGACCCCAGACGAACGATTAGCAGAGGCAATTCGTGACTTGAAGGTGGACCAGCTTTCAAAACTGACAAGCGCTGAAAAAGAAAGTGGCCTCTTCGAAACTACGTTTAGCGGGCTCTTGAAAGATTACCCAAGATATGTGCCACTGCTGTTAGCAAATCTCAGGTATTTGGACTCCTTGAAGAACAGATCTGAAATTCTCCCAACAGTATTGCAAGCCGCAGACATTGTTATTGAAAATGTAGCGGAAGATGAGTTGGCAATGCATTTTGGCAGGCGATTGGACAAGGACGACACAAAAATGGTACAGCGGAACAAGGATTTGGAAAAGACAAAGCAACAGCTTGTCGAGGCCTTAGTTCGGAAGTCCTTGGCATTGATAGACCTGAAGGATCAACAAAACGCACCGCAATTGTTCGAAGAAACACTGAGAAAGCTGAAGGAGTGGGTGGATATTGATTCAAATGGAAAGTTTGCTGCCTTAGTTCTTGAACGTGACAGTAGATTGGGTAGGTTCGGCCTCGTTTTGAAGCGCCTGAACAAACTTATTTCAAAGAACAATGGCAAAGACACGGGCGGGGCGAGACCATTGTCCAAGTCTGATTTGCTACAGAGACGTTGTGACGTGCTGAAAGAATTGGGCTACACTGCTTTGGCAGAGCGAGAAGAGTCCATGAGGCTGATCATGAAGCCCAAGGATTACATGCTGTTCTAGATCTATGGCATGGACCAGCTTGAGGTACAAATTTTTTTAAGAGACGCCCAGTGGACCGTCCGTAAAGCTATACAGCGGTTTTGTAGCAGTCTATGTAGTATAATGACAAGTTCAAATAAGGTTATAAACACTATTGTTGGGGAACATTTCGGCTCCATTTCTCAGGAAGCTTCACATTATCCTCAAGGAATCCCCCCAGAGTCTCGAGCTGAAGAGTCTCAGACGCTGCTTTTTCAAATTCAATCAGAACGAAATCATTCAACAAACCATCGGCGCAGCACTTTTCGAAAATCTTTTCAACAACGGCGTCGCGCTTGCGGCTTGGTGGCATCAAGTTTGAGCATGCTTTCAAAAATAATCCAACAAATCCGCTGTCCGGTTCCTCTCCCACAAACTCCTTCAAGTTCTTAATAGTTTCGATGGCCACTTGAAAGGTTTCGAGGCTTTCCTCAGGGTTTCCTCTTGTAAACGCACATGCTGACATCAGGGACCTGTAGGTTCTCTTCGTGGGCATGTTTTCAGGGTCGCCGCTGTTCTTCATGTTTTCGATAATTCTTTTAGCACGGATTGCTTTCCTGGCATCTTTAGTTTTCGACATGACCTGGAGTGCAGCATTGTTGACTCGTGTGTCAATTTTCAGATCGGGAAATCCAGTAGTCATGTAAAGACCTTCCTGTATTTGCAGAAGCTGCTCGACCTTGGCACTGGAGAAGTTTCGTCGATTCAACTGCGCAGCAATTGTGTTGCGAAAGGTATCTGCATTTGGCCTCACATCGTCCTCGCCGGCTTGGTATTGCTCGATCATTTCGAACAAGAGTTCTTCTGCTTCTGGACCACCATTTCGTTTGTAGCCTAGAGCACGGATCAGCGCGTTGTAGGCTTCTGTCTTTGGAAGATACTCCTCTTCTCCCATGCGGAAAGCTTTGCGCATTTCAAAGAAAAGATCCCCGACTTGTTCATACCCCGACTTCTGAGGAATGTATGCCTTCATGATTTGAACCCAGGTTTTGTGATTTGCCTTTAGCTCCCCTTCTTTCTCCAAAGAATCTCGGAATATTGATTCGGCTTTCTCAATATCTCCTCTTATTCCATAAGACTTGATCAACTTGTTGGTGACCGCAATGGTTGGTTTGACGGCATCGTCGTTTGTTTCAGCATAGCGCTCATTCAGTCTTGTGGCTACTGCTTCTGCCTTTTCTGGATTCTTTCTCATCGCCCAAGCATCCATTACATTCAGATATGTTTGCAGATTAGGAAGTGCAACAAACGCTACAGAACTGTCTTCCATTCTGGAAAGTATCATTTCTGCCTCCTCGCCGCCTTTCTCGTCGCTTCCGTAGGCATGTGTCTCGATAAGAAGATTATACACTTCAGGACCAGGGAACAAGGCCATGTCGTCGGTTTTGACATAGGCCTGGAACATTTCATCAAAGATTCCTTGTGCTTTCTCAATAGCAGTAGCATCTCGAGATGAAGTTTTTGCACATTGACGCAAGCTTTCCATCCAGTCTTCTTTTTGTGCCAAGAGATCGCCCTCGTCAAATTCTATTTCTTCATCCATGTCGAGCTCTATTTCTTCGCTGGTTGCTCCTAAAATAATATGTCCACAACGAGAAAAAGGAGTGGAGGATGTCGTTATTTGTTGTGAAAGTTCCCGTCCAACATGCACCTGCTGTCCTGTTGTCTTGAGTGCTGATGGCTGCAGCAGACCAGACGCTGAGTCAGTGCTCAGCATCCAGAAAAGTAAGGAAAAGCAGTTGAATCTCATCATTTTCCGCTAGGAATATACCGTGTACTTGGATGTGATGTGTGAACCGAAGAGAGATTCAACTTGTCGTGTATCTCTTATATATTTTGAAGAATTGATTTATTTGATGGATGTGCCAAAAATCTGATGATTGAAAAATGAGAAAATTGGGAATGTTTGGATTCCGGATTCCTCGTGTTGACCACCATTCGACTCACTCCACAATTTTCAAAAGCAAACCAATATTAACCATGAGCAAGGCCATCAGATTCGACGATGGGGCCACACAATTCCGTCAACGTCTCATTGCTAGTATACTATCACACAGACCCGTCTTGATTCGAAATATTCGGGCTGAAGATTTGGAGAATCCTGGACTGAAGGACTACGAAGCAAGTTTTCTGCGACTTTTGGACAGCATGACCAATGGAAGCAAAATGGAAATCAACAACACTGGTACACAACTCAGATTTCAACCTGGGGTTCTATTGGGAGGGGATATTCAACATCAATGTCCTGATTCAAGATCAATAGGGTGGTTTCTGGAAGGAATCATGCCTTTGGCCCCGTTCGGAAAAGAAGAACTATCGATATACTTTGAGGGTATCACGGATGGATGTTGCGAATTGGATCCATCTGCAGACTACCTTCAAAAGTCTGCAATCCCTCTCTTTGCGAAATTTGGAATTGGTATCGATGACGACGATTCTGCTGTACGAATCCGAGTTTTACAACGAGCAGCTGCACCCACTGGTGGGGGCAAGGTCCACTTTCAATGTCCGATCGTCAAGGAATTGACACCTATCAACTTTACAGATCCTGGAAGAATCAAGCGGATAAGAGGCACTTCCATATCATGCAAGATCGTTTCCTCGTCAATGGCTGCTCGAGTGGCATACGCTGCAAAAGGAGTCTTTCACAAGGTTCTGCCCGATGTCTGGATTCATACTGATGCACACACACAAAAGAATCATGGATGTGGGCCAAGTCCTGGGTTATCACTAGTAGTATCTACAGAATCTACAACTGGGGTTATTCTGACAGCAGAATGCTGCCTAAATCAAGCAGAGCGAGGGGCAGAACTACCAGAAGACTTGGGGCAACGAGGTGCTTGTTTGCTGTTGAATGAGGTGCAAAAGGGCGGATGCATTGACACCTCTGTCCAATCTCTAGCATTCATGTGGATGACCTTGACGCCCGAAGATGTTTCACGACTTCGAATTGGAAGTCTGTCACCATACTCGGTGGAGACCTTGAGACTACTGAAGAAATTCTTTGGTATCGAGTTCAAATTGAAAGCCGATGAGGATTCCAAAACTATCTTGATGAGTTGTTTGGGGACAGGATACCGTAACATGGCCAAGGCTAGTACATAGACAGAGAAAAGTTTTTCTATCCAGTACACATTTTGTATATCCTAGACCATATCGTCCTTTAGATTTATTATTGTTGTTGTCAATCAATCATCAAAACTGGGAAATCATCAAGAGCGTACATACCCAAGACCCAAACACTGCAAGCCCCAACAAGTTGTAGTCTCGATCGGGACCGTGGGGACGGCCTTGAACTGCAGCCAAAGATTGAATGTAAATCTTTTGACCAGTTTTAATGGCCAATTCAAATAATTTGTGGTCAATCCAGTTGATCAGTGGCAAGCAGATCATTGCCAGAGCCGAATTGAAAGCACCATCCCTCCAATGACCATAGTTGGTCGCCACCAAAATGGCAAGTTGAGCTCCCAGATAGGCGGAATAGGTCGATTTTGGCAGACCTCCCAGGAACGAATTCCGCATTCGAAAGAGATCGGTTCTTGGTCCTTGAGGCAAGAGATTGATGGCCATGGCTGCGTCCAGACAAGGAACTGGGCCAAACAAGTATCCCAACAAACCATACCGCAATCCGAACAAAAGAGGTTCCATTGCCCGTGCTCGCGACAAGACCGTGTTGGAACTCAGCGGTACATGCCGTGGTGTCCGGGGTATGGACTCGGAAAGAGTCAGGATCACAACGGGATAAAAAGCAGTACACAAGGTCAAGAGCCACCAAAGGAGTACACACTTGAAAAGACCAACATACAGCACTTCAAACGAAGACTCCAGAATGGTAAAGGAGGACAATGCCATTACATCTCCAATCACCGGAGCTTTTCCGAGTCTCCTGCCGAGCTCAAAACGATGCCACGTCTTGCTGGATCGAAAATCCGAGAAATTGGCTGCAAACATGAGCATCCCCAACAATCCCACACATAGACAAAGTGCCGAGTCAGCCAAGAGGTATACCTTGTTGGGTTCATTCTCTTTGCTGACCTCTACCAGTCGCAAAATATCCCGGATTCCCCCCAAGGAGGTACAGCCAAAGAGAATGGCCAGTGGTGCGAGCGCACACGAGTTGGTCACCAAGGCTCGGCCCTCGTCGGTATAGCAGTAGGGTGCCCATTTGTCTTGGGAGAAAATGAAATGAGCCGTATTGCAGGTAATCAAATGACAATACTCCATCAAGGCAAATATATTGGTTTTGCAGACTCGTTGTCCACGTTGCAAGTTTTGTTGGCGGGCAGCCTCCAGTCTCAAGTTCAATCCGGTTTGCTGTTCAATGGCATCCATGCGAGCCGAATTAGTGGCCAACAATAAGCGAAATTGATGAACCAGTCCCGAAACATTGGCATAGTGACAGCTCGATGCTTCATGTTGTGACAAGTCGCCCCGCTTGCCCTTCCAATCACAGCCAAAGGGAGCGTACTTGCACTTGACCATGGCATGGGCACAGGTTTGTTCGTGTTCTCGAATTTCCGACAGTGTTAGTTGGGCGAGACAACCCTCAAACCGGCACGCAACAGGTCCACAAGTCTTCATTTCTTCTTGTAGTTCCTTATCGGGCACCAACCCTTTGATCATTTCGACTCGGCACGCGGGGCACTTTGGCCGCTGTTGTTGCTGCTGCTGCTGTTGTTGTTGTTGTTGTAGCCGAGATGGTGGTTGCTGCTGACGCTGAAGAAATTCGTCCACATATCTCTGAAGGCAAGATCGAGAAAATCGACTGGCACAATTGCCACAACCAACTGGATTCTCCAACAATTCCATGCTAATGACGCACTTGTATTTGCTCCACTGGTCTCCATCCAGTGGATTCTGAGCATTGCCGTTGCTGTTGCTGTTGCTGTTGCTGTTGCTGTTGTGGTTGTCCTCGATGGGTTCTGGCACCAATGGATTGAGTTCCGGTTGGACCCTTCGTCGTCCTCCATTGGGAGCATGGTGTGGAGTACCATGATTAGGAGGCGAAATATTCACAGTAGCGTTTGCGTTTTGTGGCAGCGGCATGTTGACCATATGTCCAATATTGAGGTGCATGTGTCCATTCCCGTCCACGTGGATTCTCGGATGTGGCATTGGTCTTCCAGAATGGTTGCGGACATTGATTCGGATTGGTACTCGACCTGGTACTCGTTGAGGCTGCTGAACGATATTGTTGATATATGTATTGGTATTAGCTGAAGCGTTGTTGGTGTTGTTGATATTGTTGCTCCCTTCAGCTGGGTTGTTGTTAATGTTGGCCGCATCACGACTTGATTCATTGGCACCTTCGTTGTTGTCCGTAGTTGCGTTAGAGCTGGCATTCTCTTCTTCTAAAGGAGCAATCACTTGCTGAGCTGTTATGTTCAAAGATCCATTGTTGGTAGATTCTATTATATTTTCTAATATCTCATTCGACATCCTGTATGATTGCCTGAACGAGATGGCGTAATAAAAAGAAACTCTTACACTTTACATGTAGTTTGAGTTTCATCTGTTCCATACGCGCAGATTCGCGCGATAATCGAAAGAAGCATACTGTACAGTAGGTACAACTGTCTGCGCTGTGTTTGCACTCTTTCTGATTGTAATAGTCCAATGACTTCTGTTCATCTCATATATTCATGTAGCAGGGATGGGATTCATGTTCGGATGGTTGTGGTGGAAGAGGAAAAGGACAGTACCACAATACCGTTTGAATCAATCAATCAACCAATTTTCTCCTAGCTCCCAATCAGCACTAATCGTCATGTTGAGCCGTGCTTCTTCTTCTTCTTCTCTCTCTCTCTCAATAGCCTGTATCTTTCACGTAGAAAGGACATATTGTCTGCTATTATTGCACAGCATCATATCATATCATATCATTTCCACTTCTTCGTCGTCGTCGTCGTCGCTACTTGGAATCCCTTCATAGCTTCGTCTAATGTTGCGCCCATATTTTTGCAGTTCAATGGCCACCATTCGGAACATGTAATATCCTGCAACGATGCCAAAGAGCACGAAAATAGGATCTCCATCATAGTCTTCGTCGGCATCGTAGACATATTTGACGCCATCACAAAGTAAATTGAAATGGTGTTGAACTTGATCAAACTTTTCGGATTTGGATTCTTTTCGAAAGGGACTTTCCACAAAGACTCGAAATTGACTCAGATCATTATCATTGCAAACCTTTGTGTCAAAGTAGGATCGGACAGTCTGATGATTAATCACTTCATTCATGGCAGCAATGTCTTCCGAAGAGCGATCAAAGGACGCAAAGCCTTTGACTTTAAAGGTCATTAATACTTGTGGTGAAGTAGTATTACAACCCCAGAGCTTACATTTCTGTTTGCCATATGCCCTTAATAGAAAGTCCATTCCAGTAATGCGTTCGATGAGAGTAAGTTGAGGTTCTTGCATGTCCGGAAGGAGTGTCTGATACAAATTTTGAAAGGTTTCGGTCGCATTAAAGGTTGGACGAATGTCGTGGCCACAAATATACTCGACTTCGAGCGTAGGCAGAAAGACTTGGACATTGTTTGTTTCTTTGGAGGTAGTAGAAGCAGCAGACGTAGTAGTAGTAGTAGTAGTAATAGTATTGTTGACTTCATGTGCAGTCGGATGATGATTCATTGTTGAATCATTCTTATTCAACTCTTCTTCTCCTTTTGCTTGTGGACCGATGAGCAAGAGAATAATAAGAACAAGAAGCGATAGAAATCGTGTTCGTGGAAAGTATATTATCCTCATCGTTGCGAGTATGGTTGGTGAGGAAGGCAAAGCTTCTGATTGCAATCTTCTACACCTATTCTAACAAAGAATGTTCTGGCTGTTGTTGGGAAGCAAATGGCATTTTTGAAAAATATGCATGCGGATCGGTCAACTGTCAATCGATTACTTCGACTACATTAAGATAGCGTGTACCAAGGCGGAACTAGTACAGAAATCGCAGTATGTAGCTTCCAGTTTTATCTTCACTAGGAGAGTTCGTATTGATACTTCAGGAATGGCCAAATTCCAGAATGAATCAATCCTATTGTGCAGATTGTTTGTTACTCATATGCTCCACTACTACTGTACCACAAAATCGGTCACAGGGATGTATGCTTCTGATCCATTTTCATCGGCAGGATACTGCGTTTCTGGCCATCTACACTTGTGCTATTATGGGAGACAGACGACCATTCCATTGAAAGTCGCTTCCTTCTGTCATTTGTGGTCTGGGAAAATTCGATGAGGCATATTTGGATGAATGAATGGAATCAAGTCCAAACACAAATTGGCATACCCCTTTGATCGACTTCCTCCTCACCCCCGATTTGCTGCTGCCATTTAGGTAGCAAGCATTGTATTTCATGATACCATCTAATGAATGAATGATTGATTGATTGATTGAATCCTTTCATTCCTTCGCAGTTAGTCTCAGACCATTTCAACTTCGGAATTGTTGTTGTTGTTGTTGTTGTTGTTGTTGTTGTCATTAGTGGAGACTCCATCGTAGTCGCGACGCCGTCCCCCCAATGGATGAGGCCGCTGATCGTACTTCTGTAGTTCGGTAGCAATCATACTGACCATAAGGAATCCTACAAAGAATCCAAAAAACAAAAAGCCACCATCGGGTGGGCCTTCTTCGTAATACACCAAATCTTCCCCACCACAGAGCAACAACAACGAGTGATCCACGTGTTCAAAGGTCATTTTGGGTGGCCCAGTTGCCGAGTGACTTGTATAGTACAAACTTTGCTGATGGTGGTGTTGAGGACTTTCCACGGATGCTCGAAATTCCGTCATGTTGGTACAGACATTGTTGGCAAAGAATTCCTGAATAGAGGCTTCGTTCATGCTCTCGTGCACCTGCGTCATGCCAAGTTCCGTCATCGAGGTGGGCGCGTTGTTCAAGACGCCCTTGCCCTTGACTTTGAGACTGGCCAAGAGTTGAGGAGAGGTCATGTTGCAATCCGAATAGTACCATTTGGTGGACGAAATTTCCGACATGGTACTGAATCGTTCCAAATGGTGCAAACTGGACCGAGTGACAGTCACTTGATTTGGGAGTAGCTCATTATAGAGGTTTTCGTACAAGTTCAACATGTATTCCGTAACATTTCCACCAGAGGGAGGCCGAGTATCGTGGTCACAAACAAATTGAACTTCAATGATTGGCAACCAGACTTCCACTTGTTCTTCGTCGTCTTCCTGCTGATCATTCGTATTAGAACTACTGTTGGAATCTGAATCTTCCGAGTTTGTCAGTTCCACACTATTTGGCTCTTCTTCTTCAACAAGGTTCATATCCACCGGTAGTATCGGTGGAATAGTCTCCACGGGAGTGTTATTGTTTTCCAACAATGGACTGACGAATTCATTTGGCCTTTCTCCCTCTGCTTTTTCTTCTTCCGCTGATGACAAGGAAGTGAGAAAACACAATATCAAAAGAAGAAATAGTGTTATTGGAAATAACGACCGCATAGTGATTTTACTGTTGATATGAAAGGCAAGACAAGTCAGCTGTTTCTATTGTAGAGGTATTAGTTGTCGAGAACTCGCGGAACACTTTTGCTGGAGGATGATGGTGAGTTTTGATCGGTGACGGACTGTCATCGATTGCTTGGGAGAATAATTGAAATGTAGCGGCGATCCGTGCGTGGAACAATCGTACATTTCTACTGGCACTGATGACTAAGCCGATCGTGGTAATTGACTCGTTCGACTCGTCAGGTTTCTAATCTCGCATCGCAACTGCAGATGTCGATGTTGCAACCATTAGTGATAGCTACACTACACTAATCTAAGCTACCATTGCATCTTGCTCGTTGCCATCATTGTCTTTTGTATTTTCATCATCATGTTCTTCATGCTCTACTCCTCTTGGTGGCAATGGCGACGACGACGTCGGCCCTTCTGCCACTCGTTGAACCGTCACGTTGGCTCCCGCATTGTGTGACCAATCCTTCAACCAGGTCGACCAAGTGGGCATTTGCTTCGTCTTGCTGACCGTCATTTGGACTACCTTGCTCACCAAAGCCGAAGTCACGGCACGGGTCAAAGCACTTCGCATGTCGTTGCTCGTACTCATCAATTGACTCATTTCTTCATGGGACCAACGAAGAATTTCGCAATCCTCTACGGCCACAATGGTGTAAAAGCTTTCGCGACCGGAAAAGTTCTGAGGAGCATTCTTGTTGTTGCGCCGTTGTTCTTTATCCCAGTAGTAATCCATAAAGGCCATTTCACCAATCCATGCTCCACTCTTGACTTGTGGAGAGCTATTTGATTGCTCCCCTGCAGCAGTAGTAGTATTGTCAAACGATGCCGTATCGTCTGCCTTGGTCATTGCTGTAATGTGACGGCCCAAAATGTGGGCCCTGGTCTTGCCATTCAGAATCAGATACAAATGATCCAGCTTTTCTCCTTTTCGGACCAAATGAGCACCCTTTTTCAGTTTCAACTTTGTAGCCTTTGCTTCAATGCGTTCAAATTGCTTAGGAGTGATACCGTGGGGCAAGAAATATTCGACATACACGTGCTCTTGCTCTTTGTTCATGTGCACTTCCGAGTTACGTTCTTGATAGATTCCAAAGATTTTGAAGGCATTCACCGAGGCAAACATGCCAGACCAGCCCACACTAAGCCACAAGATGCGTTGCTGACCTAAAAGATAAACGGCAGAGGCAATACTTCCCGTCATTGACAGCGTGCGCAATTCCAAAATATCGGAACGAGTGAATCCCATCAATGTGCAAATGGATCCAGCATTCAGCACCAAAACGGCCCAATTGTCTTGAAACCATCTCCCCAAACGCCGGAGAAAGTCGCTGTATGGACCTCGTTGTGCAATGGTTTGTGCACTAGCAGCTCCGCCAGCGGCGTGGGACTGCAAAATGGCTTCCGTGGCCTCGGCGGTTTGGGCGGGTGGCAGGGCGGTTGGGGCTTTGAGCATGGGCTGCGTGGGCGGCAGTTTGGGCAAATTGGGTAATTTACGACCACTGCTGGGCAGACGAATGCGGAAAAAGTTACCCTTGTGGACGCCCTTGACGTAATTCCCTCGTCGTCTCTTGCGAGTGGCGCGGAGCGAGGATCGTTTGGGACCCACGGGATTGTCCAGAATTTTGCGTATGGCCTCTTGGCCTTTGAAACGAGACTCAAAGAGTTGGGCGACCAAGTTCTTGGACTTGGAAGACATTGTACAAGAGTGATGAATACAAGTGTACTGTGGTGGTGGTGGTGGTGGTGCTTTGCTATGCCTTGTTTTCTCTAGTACCTACAAGTACACTGGTACTGGCGCTCTTGTGATCGTTGTTGTGCTTGCGCTTATTTCATTTTGGATCCAAGAGACCGGAAGTTTTTGAAATTCTTCTTGAACACTTCGACTGTTAGAGCGACTGCGACTGTCTGACGTCTGACGTCTGACTGACTCGACACATGAGCACGTTCTCCAGCTCGTGACTGGATTCGATATTTGAATTCCATTCGCTTTAGTCAATGCGAAGGTTTTGTACCCGAAACAAAAAACGAAAAAGCAGTCAAACCTTCCTACATTTTGCAAAATTCACCACCAACTTATTGCATCGACGTACAAAAGCTTCATTCATCATCATGACACAACTCGACCACGAAACCCCCTTTGACGCCGTTGCAGTCGATCCTGCTTCTCGTCCCAATCTCGATGATCAGCTGTCAACTGAGACTGATCATTGGGAAACCAATAAAAATAAGTGTTGCTACTTGTTCCACCACCAAGAAGGCTCCAATCACTGGAAAAAAGCCGCAGCTGTTGCTGCCATCCTTCTAGTCACTGTCCTCGGAATTGCGTATGCCAAGGCTTTCTCTCTCACCAGCAACAACAGTGACGACTCCTCGTTGTCTCGGATGGAATATCGTGCGAAAATGGAATCCATGGCGGAAATGATCTCCGATCCACTTACATTGCTCGACCCCTTTTCAGCCCAGTCACGAGCTCTAGATTGGTTGGTCGATACTGATACCCTTTCCATTGATATTGATTACGATCATAGTAGTGATAACAACAACAACAACAACAACAACAACTTCAAGCAACGGTATGCATTGATGGTATTCTTTTTTGCGACAAATGGGAATGGTTGGACCATGGTGGAAACCTGGGATGAGCTGACGGGAACAAGTGAGTGCAGCTTTTCCGGCATTGATTGCGATTCTAAGATGCGTGTGATCGCGCTCTCCATGTCGGCAAGGAGATTGTCTGGAACCATTCCAGAGGAAGTTGGTGTTCTTTCATACTTGGAGACTCTGATCCTTGGAAGAAACGATTTACAAGGAAGTATCCCCAGTTCCATTTTTACTGGATGCCAAAGATTGGGTAAGTAGCAGTTGCTGTTGTTGTTTCGCCAAAAAGGATGATTGATGACTGCATAGATGTCCACTAAATGATGTTGATGTTGATTGTCACCAAACGCAAAACAACAGTTAGGTTCGATGTCGGTTTCAATCGACTATCATCCACTCTAAGCACAGAAATCGGAACCCTCGTCAACTTGCAAGTGCTCCTGGTTTCCTCCACAAGCATAAGTGGTCCTTTGCCGGAGTCACTCAAGAACTTGAGTCAACTCCTATCAGTGGGCTTTGTGCGAACCAATCTAGAAGGCCCAATCTTTGATTTCGTACAGAGGTGGCCAAACATTCGTAAGTGAACAAGAACTGCATGTGTGTATTCGTCGACGTTCGCCGCCTACCAACCAAATTTGGATCATGATTAACTAATGGCACGCACAAACACGAATGATGTTACACATGTATATATTGTTTCAGGGCATCTCAATATTGGACAGTCGCCTCTTAATGGATCCATTCCTTCGGAAATTGGAGAAGTAGACTCGATTCGTATGTATTACTATTGTCATGCAACATTCCACGGAAAAAGCCAGCTATCGGCATTGACGAAGGAGTCATTCATTTCACTCACTCGTGTATCGTTTCTCTTCAAATTAACCGCAGGTGCACTTCTGCTGGATGGCAGCAACGTCAACTTAACAATTCCAACTGAAATCGGAAAATTGACAAACATGCGTAAGTGAAAGTAGTGCTAGTAATGGGGCCTCGTGTCAACAACAGAAAGACTCTCAACGACTTGATGATGATGATCATAGAGTCTCTGCGACTTCACGCGTTAGGCACCCATGGCGGGAGCATTCCATCCGAGATTGGTAATCTGGAAAAGCTTGGTCAGTGATTTTGCTTGAATCCTTCGATCATGAATGAAACTGTCTGGAATCAATCACATCTCAATACATGCATCCCCTTGTCTTGTCTTTCTCCTTCCGTTCCAGAACATCTTGTGATTGAGGGCACAACTTATACAGGGTCGATCCCCAGCCAAATCGGGAAGCTTTCGAACCTGACATACATTCGCATAAGTGGAGGCTTGATCACGGGGACATTGCCGACTGAAATTGCATCCTTGACATCGTTGGAGAGACTAGATCTGATGGACAACAATTTAGATGGGGACATTTCAGCAGATATTGGCAATCTTGAACAACTCAGTAAGTTCCTTTGCCATATATGTCATCGTCACCGCACCAACACAAAAGCTCGAAGATCCCTAATCATCCTGTCCGCACATAGCCGAATTCTCCATTGCAGGAAACAACTTCGAAGGCCGTTTGCCTGGGACTTTCTGCTCCGTCCAGGCCATTTTCTATGATTGCACTCTGACGTGTGACTGTTGTGCTTGCACATGCTTTGCATGCACATGAGGACGTCTAGAAGGATTCATTCAGTAGGAGATCATTGTAAATACCAGATAATACAGTATGTAGTCCAGTACAGCATTTTGATTGAAATGGTGGTCGTCGGAACAACGGCTACTTTACAAAAGTCTGTTGCGATCAGTATCAAGGGTGCAGCCCAGGTCAGAGACACGAGCTCTGGAAGTACTGTATGCGACATCTTGCATCCTATCTCCATGTTGTCATGATCTGTATCGTAGGTAGTTGTATTGCGTTGGGTTCGAGATTCGATGCATCAGCATATCACCAGATAATACAAAGCAACAGAAGCTTTCACCCTGGACTCAGGATCTTTCGATCGGCAACAATGCTGTATGACAAGCATTGAAATGGTGCGACGTGTGGGACGGTTTGCGTTCATTGGTCTTTTTCGTTCCCAACTAGTGAATGGACTCAAACGACCAACATCAGTGACGACGATGATGATGATTCAGGCCAAAAATATAACACGACATCCAACCCAATGAGAAAGACGACAGTGATGACCATATCAATCTCAAACTCCATTTCCACACCCAAACCCAGCCGTTATCCAACTCATTACAACGCTACAGAAATCCTACAGAACGAAGTTCAAGAACCATGAGCCCACTCCACCATATCCTTCTTTCGACACTGGTTACCATTTATATGTGCTTGTCAGCGGTCTCTGCCTACTCTGTTGGACCCAACCCCAACCCCAAGACATCAACACAAGGACCCGAAATTTCTAGAAGATCAATATTCTTTGCACCAATTGTGTTTGCTACTGCTTCTATGGGTACTGCAAACAATGTTCATGCCTTGGATATGGACGGATTCATGAATTCAGAACTTCAGAAGGATTCAAAACCGGATCAAGGTATGTCCGCTGACGAAGCTCTTTGCCGCTTCGGGTCGCCAAGCCCCGAAACAGGTAAAGCCTGTGTCCGGGCAGGAATGTCACCAGAGCGGAAGGGAAAGCCGGTCGATGCGTTTGGCAAGATCGACAGGGGCGAATACGTAAGATGCAAGTCGTTCTGGGTTGAAGGAGCGAGCGGAAAGTTGGAGAAGCAATGGAATTGTCAATAGATATTGCAAGAAGATCTACTATTCGTGTAGCTAACTGGTGCACAATGTGTTTATTATAAGATTTATCCGTTCTATTTCCCATATTTTATAGCACTACATGACATAGCGCTCCGACACACAAGGCAATGGCCACTGCTTGTTTAGTCCAGCATATTTCTCTGGCAGGTTCTCTTCAGAGACATATTTCAAAATGGACTTCAAGGTCGTTTTGTTGCCCTTCATTTTGGCCACGGAAGGCAAAAAGTCTACCTTCTCTGCCACACGCTTTGGGATGACAGGACGAAGGAGCGACCAAAAGGTGCTGAGCCAGGTGGGACCATTCATTACCATGATACAAGCTAGCAATTGCGGATAGTAATCTTCTGAGGCTTTGGAACTAGCGCCATCGCGCTGGAGAAAAGCCCGGTTCATCTTGCGAAAGCCAGTACTCGACTAGATGGTTGTTAGAACAAGCAATTGACAATGCGATTTTGAGACAGAACGGTACTGTAGTGTACTATGACTCACCATGTCCACAATCTTCATGACCTTGGTCAAACGACCCGTCGTACGTGTAATTTCGTCGACCACTTGAAACATGGCTTCATTGGAATAAAGTACCATTTCCTTCATTTGTTCGGCATCCATGCCTTCGGCCAGACCATGTTGATCCATCTTTCCCATGTCATAGTAAACTACAATTCCCCGGTTTTCATCGGGCAGCGTCGTGCATATTGCATTTTCCTCGCAATATTTGTTGTATAATTGATATCCTGGTAATGGCTCGATGCTGGCCATCATTTCGCTGTCTTTCACCCCATGTTGCTTGATGCGATGGCGAAGATCGCCAGCTTCGTTCAGCTTGGATTCTTCGCGAAACTTTATGGTCTTCATGGCAGCCTTGGAAGCCGACTTGACATGACCCTTGTGACTCAAGACATATCGAAGGATCCAAATGTCGTCGTAGCGCTTGGTATTGTCGCCCTTTTCATAGATTGCCTTGCTTTCGTCGTCGGCAAGAATGTTCTCGCGAACAGAGGCGATTGCTTTGGCATGTTTGTCAAGTAGATCGTCGACCAAAGGCCTTTCATCATAGGATGATAGGACTTGGACTGGTTCTGAAATTGGTTTGCACATTTTATTTTTGAAGAAGGAAAATTTGTGAAGAGAGGAGATTATGCCTTCCAAAAAGTTGTTTTGTGACGATGACCCGTTGATGGTTGGAAAAATGTCAGTTCATTCGTGGAATGACGTCACTGCGTCGATTTTGCTGGTAATGTTTTTAAAATAGGGCACCAAATGAAGAACGCCATAATTGCTCCCCAGTCATTTTACTTCACAATACTTCACAGTTGATGACTTCGAGTCTATGGCATCATCATCATCTGACGATTTAGGAGCTGTTCCTCTCCTAATTTGCTTCCTGTATGTACTGTCAATTTTGTTGCTTTTGTTTGGACGCTGCTTGTTGCTGCTTTCGATTGTTGTTCCCTCCTCCTCCTCTTCCTCCTCCTCCTCCTCCTCCTTTCTTTCCGTGGTTGCCTCTAGTTGAATTGGGTCCTTTCTTCCCTTGGTTGCCTCCAGTTTGAACAATTTTCACCTGATTTTCCAGTTGTGCAATCCGGCGTTGTGCATCGTTCAGCAGCTTATCCTTATCCTGCAACTGAGTCGTGAGTCGCTTGTTTTCAGTGAGCAACCATTCCTTGGAATCTCTATCTACGGATATCGTTTCTTCATTTGAACTTGCGCTTGGATCTATTGGAGGCATAATGTCTACGTCGTCTTCACCATTCCCCTCTACGGTCATTGTAATTTGACCGGCAAGTTGATCGCTTGACCTTTGCAACTCTTCCAGCCTGTGATATGCCTGGAGTGTGCACCACGCATCCAGAGCCGCGTATTGTTTTTCCTTATGATTCAGGTCCTTTAGCCCTTTCAAGGGTTTTATTTTTCCTTGTTCAATCAATGCAAATCGACCAACATTTTTCATTCGTTGACTGGTTTGTCTTGGTTTGCCGATTCTCACATTCAAGACTTCCGTAAACCCTCCAGAATTAGTGGGTAGTCCAAGACACATGGCCATGATTTTGGATAGTCCACGTGCTGCCTTGACTTGTCCAGCAAAGCTTCCGAACAAGACTTCGAGGTCGACCACAGGTGGTTTTGTCAAGTCGAAAGTCTCATTTCCCCCTTTCTCTGCTTCTGAATTGTATATTCCCAAACATTTCTTGTCCTTGTGGGATCCATTGTCACAGAATACTTTGGTTATATCATCATCATCCAAGAGTCGGACCAAGTTGGCGGATAGCTCGCCTTGCGGTACTTCCAGTATGGTATAGTCGTTGGTCGAGATTTGTACCAACACGGGTGGAATTTTTTGGTTGCCCTCCACGTCAATACCCACCACGGGTGGCTTGGATTCCCAAAAACGCTTCCATGTGTTGTCGTTGGAGGAATCATAGATGACGAGTGGATTGGAAAATACTTCCGACAACGACTGCAACGGTTTGGCTTCTTCTTGTGCAATATCATCTTGCAAGACGAGCATGGCGCGAGCCGACAAGATTGTTTTGGCAATTTTGAAGTCTTGTTCTTGAGACTGCAGGATGATCCATTTCGACTTTAAGCCAACAATGACTTCCAAGAACCAACAATCATCCTCGTTCGTGTCGTATTTGGAGTACCAACCATACTTCTGAATGACTTGTTGATAAAACTGCTGTGGCGCTGGCAGACTTCTTGTGGTCATACCCTCCCTTCTTCAGACGCAAAAGCGAAGAAAAGGGAAGAGGTGCCAAGGAAGTAACCTTTGAACGAGGAAGAGGACCGCAACTAAGATGATACTCAAAACGATTATGAAACGATCCTTTCCAAGATCATTTTCGGTCGTCTGATCAGAGTTGTCGAACTGCTGTAGCTCTAGTCGAATGGGACATTCAGTCGGATTAGTCATAAGCCTGTTTAAAAATTTCAGCGCACAATCAAATCTGCTATTATATCTATTATACCGGTACGCAGTCCGAGTAATATATATTCTGATCATATTCTATCAACAAACAACAGCAACAAAAGTTGTCATGGCGGCCACACTAGCGACAATTTCTTCGCATACTGTGGGCGCTTTCAATTCCTTATCTCCCTCACTCAAAGAGCTGGAGCAATTTGAGGAACGAGGTCGTCGAATTTTGGAGTGTGAAATAAAAGTCCGACATTGGAAAGAGAAACTCGCTTGTTTGATGAAAGAGCAAGAGAGGTACTACAGATTGGCCAGACTGCGACGCAGTGCTGAACTCGAGTGGCTTCAACTATCACATGTAGAAAAGATGAAGAAGGAGAATATTATTGCTGCATTTCAGTCCGACAAAATCCCGGCAGGCCTGCATCGTTTTGTGGAAGACGACTTTCCATTGCACATTCGGTCCGACAGAGAGATATTCCTGGCTCGGGTGCGTCGCAAGGATTTTGGGTATTTTGACACTCTAAGATACAGCATTAGGTCCTTAATTCCACCAGCGCTGCACGGAGACAAAGAAGTCATGTTGGAATGCGTCCAACGGAATGCTCGAGCTGTGGAATGTTTGACAGATGATTTGAAAGACGACAAGGATATGTTCCGCGCGGTTCTCAAGACCAGCCCTCTGGCGCCGAAATTTTTACTTCTTTTTTCAGAGGAGGTGCGGTCAGATCCTGTCCTTGTGCTCCAATTATTTCACCATCCAGACGTATCGCCATCCCATGGGAAGCCAAAGACACAAGTTATGAGGTATGCCTCGCAGCGCTTGAGAGGCGATTATGATTTTGTCTTACAATGTGTCCAGAAGTCAGGGTTGAACTTACGACATGCTTCAGACAATCTTCGCCGAGATCCAAGAATTGTTGCTGCAGCCTGTGCGGAGAATAGGGAAGCAATTGCACATTGTTTGCCTGAAGCCATTGTTGACGGCATGTGGGAGCATATTGATATCGCCAAGGCCGTAGTCACACAACCTGATCTTGATCTAGCCATGAAGTGCATGGAAAGGTATAATGGCAACCATGAGATATTATCCCTTGCACTGTTTCACTTGGAAATCGAATGGGATATGTTACCTGAGGAATTGCAATCCAATGTTGATTTCATCCTCCGTGCGATAAAACTTCAACCAGAAAAAGTGTGGTATTCTCTCTCAAAAGAGATGCGCGACGAGCTTCGTGTAGGATCAGAGATGCTCAAGAACAAGAGTTGCACAGAAGAGATGATTTGGGATGTGATAGAAGAATGCCCCGACGTGTTGTTCAGTCGCGAATGCGTGAAAGCCTTCCTTATGAATCATAGTCACCTTACAAGTGCGCTTGAATATATCAGTGGGATAACAGATGTAAATATTTGGAATGACAGGGAAATGATGCTGGTGGCAATATCGCAGAACCATTGGCATTGGGATGGGTGCTCTGAGGTGCTTCGACAGGACAGAGACTTCATGCTCGAACTTGCCGAAAAATGTCCGTCAGTGTTCGTATGTGTCGAAGATGAATACCAAATGCAGCACCCTGAAATGGTAATCCGGGCGCTACAGAAACACCCCGAATACCTGAAAGAGAGGTTCGATGATTTCTGTCCAGAGTTATGGGAAAATAGGAAGGTCGTTATGGCTTGGCTAGAGATTGGTGGTGGCTGGTCCGAGCATTTCTTTCCAGAGGAGTTTAGCAACGATGAAGAACTAATTTTGATGGCAATACAGCATCAGTTGGAAGACATCGGTATGGCTTCTGATGAATTATTGGAAGACGAGTTATTCATCTCGAAAGCTTTGGCCGTAAATGCGAGCATTATTGAACGCGTTAACCCAATCCTAATTTGGGAAGAGGATTTACTCATGGTGGCAATCAGCAAAGATGCCCATTGCATTGGCTACTTTTTGGAAGAATTTGAAGATACCGGGACCCTCGTTTCGTTCGCTCAAAAGGTACGGCATAAACTGCGCGAGTACTGGACCTTCCACAATGATGTCCTTCCATCAATGAGGGCATCTTCAAAAGAACAGAATGATTGTTTTCTACCTATGCTGAATCAAGGGCCAGCCACCCTGGCCACATACATTGACAAGATCTCCTCATATGTCGGCATGATGGACGAGGGAGAAATCCCGACCTATATAGCTGCTTCCAATCATCTTGCTTCATGGGGACTGTGAATGCCAATGACAATGGTCGACATAAGCAACCCGACATCCTGAATTGCCTCGCTGATGATCGGCACGGATCAGACTTGGTGGATAGATATCCTTTTAGGGAGCTGTGTAGTTCAGTTCATTTCAAGGAGGATCAATCGAAAAGAGAGAGAGGATTACTCCCATGTCCGCGGCGACTGTACACTGAAGAAGAAAAACACAGAAGCCTCTAACAGAAAGAAAGTATAATTAGTTTGTAATATAACGCTCGGCTACACACGGAAGTGGCCATTCCTTGTTCAGTCCACCGTATTTTTCTGGCAAATTCTCTTCTGCTACATGCTTCAAAAAAGGTTTCAAAGCCTTCTTATTGCCCTTCAACTTGGATACCGACGGCAAAAAGTCCACCTTCTCTGCCACACGCTTGGGGAAGAAAGGTTTCATAGCGGCCCACAGCATGCTGACCCATGTTGGACCGTTGAAGATCAACATACCAGCAAGTAATTGTGGGTAGTAGTCCTCTAATGATTTAGAGCAAGCCGCGTCACGCTTTAGGTAGGTTCGGCTCATCCCCCTTAAGGTTGTATTTCCCATGTCGATGATCTTGGTAACCTTTGTCAACCGACCAGTACGCCGAGTAACGTCATCCAAAATTTGAAAGATGGCTTCATTGGTATATAACATGATTTCTCTGATAACGCTTTCGTCAATATTTTCTGTTATGCCATGTTGGTCGAGTGCACCAACATCACAATACATGATAAGTCCTCTATTTTCATCAGGGAGAGTCAGGCATACTGCATTTTCACTGCAGTACTTTTCGAATAGTTCATATCCTGGCAATGGCTCCATCTTCGCCATTGCTTCGCTGTCAGGAACACCATGTTGCTTCATACGAGGACGAAGGTCGCCAAGTTCGTTCATTCCGTGTTCTTCTCGAAATAAGATTGTACTCTTTGCAGCCTTGGAAGCAGCCTTAGTATGACCTTTATGACTCAATACATAGCGAAGGATCCAAATATCGTCGTAGCGCTTGGTATTATCACCCTTTTCATAGAGTTCCTTGCATTCGTCGTCGGCCAGAATGCTTTCGCGAACAGAGGCGATTGCTTTGGCATGCTTGTCCAGTAGATCGTCGACCAAAGGACGCTCGTCATAGGAGTCTCGCTCAGAATCTGGTGTGCACATGGTTCTTGTCAAGCAGTTGGTTTGTTTTTGGTGGTATAGAAGAGATTGGTCGACTGAGAACTGAGAAGAGCGTATGCGTCGATGAAGAAGAGAAGAAGTTTACTTCCGACCACGAGAGTTTCGCAGTTGACGTCAGAATTGTGCATTAGGACTACAACAGTCCTTATCGTACTCGTAGCAAAAGTAGTCTGGAAGGTACAGGTAGCACTCGTTCTTGTTGATAATATTATGATATTACTATGATTAGATTGTTGTCCACTTACTTGGAACGGTCATAAAGTATCGTTCCATAGCATTCGTGAAACGGGCCTTATAGAGTGGAGGTTGAATGATCGTCGGTGCCTCGCTACCCACCACCATCGGCAAACTCTTTCCGACACGTTCCATCTGTTTCAAAATGTCATATTGCCTCATGAAATCAATGATACCAACCACTAATTCATTGTTCTCTTCGTCAATTCCAACCAAGATGGAATAGTCCAAAACGTTAATGATTGAGAGGAACAGAGTGTCATTGAGAATACTCATGTGGAATACAGCCTTGGCTCGGTCATTCATTGGCATGGGCCGTCCCGCTGTAAACTCCAAAAAGTCGCCATCTAAAAGAGTTCTGCCTGACCTTATAGGCTTCTCAGTATCTTCTCCCTCATTCGTTCTGGCTTCATTTTCCGATCCTTTATCTCCGGTCCCCTTCCCTTTAGCCGACGCGCTTTCAGAAAAACTGGTTGAACCAGCATTGCTACTGCTGTATTTTGCCTTTTGGATGAGAGCCGCGAATCTGCCTCGAAGCGAACCTTTTAGATCGAAAGTCTTGGTAATCTTTTTATTGCAGAATATGTTCTGCATGACAGCTACCTGCTCCATGCTTCGCTTTCCAGTGACACGATTGTGGAATGAAATGGTATAAACACCTACAACCTTGCACAGAACCGTAGGTCTAAGCGGGGAATAAAACAGTTAGATCACATGCATGAGATTTGATTGTATTGCGGCGTCGCTGACAACTTACAATCCATGAAAGAACACCTTGCTTAGATATTCAAAATAGGCCGGAGCGCATTCCAAAAACATCTGGAGCTCTGTCTTTGAAATGTGCTTGATGACGAATCGGTCATCAGCAGTTCGAGAAAAACTTGCTCCACTCTTTCCACCACTGGCAGCCCAGGAATAAGACGCGGTCAAACTCTGGACGTATCCTTGTTCCACGTTCATTCCAGGAGGATAAACAAATGAGTCGTTCTTGGATCCAGATGGAGTGAGGAAAGCTTCCCGCACTGCATGAAACTGGGTCGCCCAATACGTAGTCACCACGAACTTGCAAAGGTTGTTTCCTTTTTCATCAAAGTCGCGGAAAGTGTGCTTAACATGAGACTTGTTTCGTACAAGGATTCGTCTCTCGATTCCCTCTTTGTCGCGACTACTGGTAGATCCAGATGTCTTGGACTCCTTGAAAGCATTTCGACCTGTTGGGGGTAGATCTTGTTGTCCAGTTGATAGAGTCCCATGTTCTGCCGATACGGTAGGAGTCGTACTGGGCTCTGACGTGGTGGGCTCCGCTTTTGAGAATTCATCAAATTGTCGAGCATACTCCTTTGACGAAAGTGAGTATGCAATTGAAGTTGAAAATTGCTCGTCTACAACTGGAATGATAATTCCATTAACTCCTGGTTCCAGCCGAGGTCTCCCTTCATTGAAAATTCCAAGATCGACAATGTAAGGATCCGACTCGTCCCCGCCTCTGTTAAAGAATCGGGTGATTGCTGATTTCACTGCACCACCCGGTGTAACCTTTGCAGTGATCGTTGTATTGGGAATGGTTTCTGCCGAGCCTTTTGCTTTCGATTTTTCTTCAGTCTGGAGGCGTCGACGAGATGCCAATACATCAGCATCCACTGTCTCACTGAAGTCCCCAACTGCAGCATCGTGATCATCAAAATCATCATCGTATTCGATCTGAGCCTTTTCATTGCCAGTACCTGGAATGGTAGGGATCACAGTAGTGATATCAGTGATGTTGTAGCTTGAGTATACTTCGCGAAGCTGGCGAAGGCGTCTCATTCCTTCGTGAAGTTCATCGTTCTGATCACTCGCACCAAGAGGAACGTTTGATGACATGCTGTCATTTCTATTCGATGCAGAGGATGAGATCTTTTTCATTGCCACAATCGCCTGGCCAGCAGCACTCAATTTCTCGTTCCAGGCTGACGTTAGCATGTACAGATATCGTCTTGCAAACCAAGGGAAGCGAAATAGGGCGTCGCTTATTACCTCTTCGTCTTCGTTTGTGCACTTGTCTGAAACAGATGCAATCTTTTCTTGCAATGTCTTCGCTGCGTTGTCGACCTCGGATGCTATCTTTTGAAGCTCCGAAAGGACTGTGTCCATATGTTCTGGCCTACTTGTGGAGGTTCCAAACAGCGCCATCGCTTCACGGGATACCTTGTTGATGTGTTCGTCAAAGTTAACAAACAATGAAGACGATGCCTTGGATATCAGATCCAGCTGCCGGAGTGCATCTGTTCTATGATATGAAATATCAAGAGGAAGAGATTTTCGCACGAAAACATTGAAAGGCTTAAGACGCTCATACGTGAACCGTGCCGACAATCGACCACATCCGAAAAACAAGTTCGTCTCGGTTTGTACAGAACATGAGCACTTGTGCTGTTTCGGGTTCATAATCGTGTCCCCGTTGTAGAAAAAGGATTCCAAAAACTTTCCAAACGAATAGTTCCAAGTCTTGTCCGAAATGTAGACCAATGGAGTTACAACTTCTCCGCACTGCTTACAATACGTCCATGTGGCAATAGGGCTGTCCTCGTCATCACCTGAATTCGCATCTTTGCGCGTTGTCTCGTTCCTATGGCGACTACTATCCAGCGATGCTGGAGGGAGAGGCTCGTCCATGTAGTCCACTGTGATGTTGATGAAACCATCATTGTGGACAAAGGAAAGAGAGTGGTCAAGAACTGACTTTTTGCAGTTCGAGTTTTGGCACTTTAGGGACAAGTTGAAGCAGGAATCACGAAGAAACTGGCCAAGAGACACATCCTGAACGGAATAGTAGCAGATACCCTTGACCTCTGCTGGGCAGCATTGAGTCTTGCTAGTCATCCAGACTGAACTGACCAAAATTGACTGATGGTCAAAGACTGATATTCCACCAGTGATAGAACGCTGTGCTCCTTCATTGTTTGGTCCACCATTCCAAGGCCGTGCCTTTCGAGGATTTGGTGGCGATCCATAATCCACGCACAATGATGAACTGCATAAGTTCTCCGGTTGCACTGCGAAATCAGGTCGCAAGCATGCGCAGCGTTCCTTCAGAAAAGTGGTTTCCAAATGGAGGTTGTAAGCGACATTAACCAGAAAACGAAAGACCTTCTTGACTTGTTTCAGAGCTTCGCGATCTGCGCCGCGCAAGATAACGGTACAGCCCAAATGCTTGGGGCATCCTTCCATCATAACGTAGGTTTGGGCAACGCCACGTTTGGCTAGTCCGGACTGTATGGCATCCGATCCATCCATGACATTTTCTCCAAGCATATTGGCAGCCAACGCTTCTTGACGCTTATGATTGGGTAGGTCTGGATTCATCAATAAATTTTGAACCTCACGCTTCTCGCTCTTAGTTCCATAAGTTATCTCTAGCTTGTCAACCCATACTTCGTTGTCTCTTGCTACAACCGTGCGGAATCGATGACACTTTCCAAGAACGTGAGCTCCAAACTTGTTCATGATGTGGTCTGTACTACTGATAATGGTAGCTCCCGTTTGCCTGGAGATTCGTTTCAGTAATGATGCCTTGACATGCTGGACCAGGACCACTCGAGCTTTCAACAAGAGCTCTTGTGCTCTACGGCTCACGGCCTTGCCTACAAGCAAGACATCTGGTTTGAGCTTTAGAATCTTACCCACCAAGATTTCCATGTACTTGTTCTCTCCGACCAACAATGAATCCAAGGACGCAATTCGATTCTCGGTACGAGTAAATTCAATGCCACCACTCAAGAGCATGATCCTTGGTTGATCCACGTCTCGGGCCATTTGTTTGTGACTGACAGTTTTGCGGAACATGATTCCACTGATATAGGCGCAGTCCTTGTAGGAACCGCCGGGGATCACCTTGGTCTTGACGTAGGGACGAATGTCCAGCAAATCACCCTTTTTAACGTTAGGCTGAACAGTAGTACAGCACTTGGTAGCAAGATGCATCAGCTTGTTGACCCATCTCTTGTGTAACTTGGTGTCTCCCAAATCCCTACTGTCCTTAGTCAATTGATTCCACAAGAGGGGTGCATCACTGGCGAGCAAGGCCTCTGCCAGTTGTTCCAAATGCGTGGCTGCCGACAATCCCAATTGACGGTTCCCTTCTTTCACTGCCGTTTGACGATCATCGTCCGACGAATCTTGGATGGCAATTCCTTGAGCATTCTTCCGTTCCTCGTGTCGAGGCGAGCTCATGAATACACCCCGGGAGGATGCCTTTTCGTGATAGAGTTGACGATCTTCTTCTTCCTTTTGTCCTTGTAAAAGCAGGGAAGTTTGTTCCTTCTCTTCTTCTTCCATGGCCTTTTGTTGCGACAAGAGACGCCGTTTGGCATAGGCACTTTCGGTTCTCTTCTTGGACAAGTCTTTTAGAACAGAGTCCCCAGTTTCCAATTCTGCTTGGAGACTGGGACGTTGAGGAGTCTTCATTTTGCTCTGTTGGGTTTGTGGAGCTTTTTGTCTCGGCACTTCTGCTTGTTGCTGAATGACTTTATTCTGAGCCAGTTGCTTGGCAGCGACTTGGTCGTGGCACATTTTGCAGGTTCTCAACAGGTTCTTGCTGCTAGCAATGACTGGAGACCCTACGACTGTCGGAGTACTCGGCACTGGTGTGGACTGTGTGCGCTGCTGTGGTTGCTGCAAGGATCCAGGTTGTCCTGGAGCATTATTGTGATTATTCTGCTGTGGAAGTTCTTGGTTGCTCGTAGCTGGCACAAAATACCCAGAGCACACATTGCTATTGAAGTTAAGGCAAAAGTAGTGTGTAAGAAGACATCTTTCGGAAATTAAAGGAAATGCAGAGTAGAAATGGAATGGACGTACCAAAATACTTGACCACAGATACGACAATGATGTCTTCGACGGAAAACAGTGAATTGAGTATCACAAGCATAACACTGTTTTGCATAGTGATCAGGCATCCAATGCTGTCGATCATCGTCAGCCTCGGCAATGGCATCCTCCTCCTCATCAAAGGATCCATCCGTGTCTACTGCGGAGGTAGCAGCCGTTGTCACGGTTCGGTACATGCTTGCAGTGTCACTGGTTTTGATAGAGGCAGTCTCGTCTTGTTCCGGAATGGTAGGAGCTCCCGGCTGACGAGTCACACTCGTAGTCATGGCGCTAGTGATCGATGGTGTGTTTGCGGACGCAGTAGCATTCATATTGGTGCTGAAGGGCGACATTTGGCGTTGTCGAGTAGGCTTTTTGATAGAATTGGCCTTAATGTCCAATTTTGGCTTGACACCAGTGTGGTAATAGTAGGCCATCATCCAATCTTGAGAGAAATCGTCCTTGGATTCACTGGGCCTGCCTCGCAAATACTTATCCCGTCCCCTAGCCCTGGAAGCAGCAGAACTTTGGACATTGCCTTTTGGTTGTTTTTGAGATCGCCACAAGTCTTGTTCATGTTCGTCCCATCCCTTGTATTTTTCGGTATTGGCGGTGGTAGGAGACAAAGTAGTACTATTAGCAGGTTTGTTGTCCATGGGCGGTACCTGTTGCTTTTCTTGTTCCTGTTGTTTCTTCTCCTTTTCCTTTTCCAGCAGCAATTGTTGTTGGTTGGGAATGTTGGAGGTTCCGCCCAACAACCAGTCCGCTGTGGGGTTCAAATTGGCAGGACTCTGACTTCCGTAGACAGGGAATTGGACGAACATTTCATCGGCAATTTCATCTTCAAGCTGCTGTTCTGTCTTGCCTTGCTCGATTTGCTTGGGTCCCTTTGGAGGAAGCCTACCAGCAGTACCAGTCGGATTTGACCCAGACTTTGTCATGTGATTCTGAAAGACGTTTGTAAGCATTTTGTGTTCTTTCTAATGAGAGTAGAGTCACTGAATCATTCCAATCGTGGATATTTTGCTTGTAGAAGAACCCGGGGAGAAAGCTGGGTAACTTTGACCGCTACAATGACACCCCAACAGTTGAGCTTCCTTTTTTGTTGCTTTTGAAGATTATTTTATTGTTCAATAATCGAAATGGGCTGGGACTTGAAAAGTCTCGTCGCAATCATCATTGGTGGAGGTACAGAAAAAGGTTTTGTTTGCAAAAAACAGGAAAAGTGAAATTAGTTATTCGGGGCAATAAGAGAGACCTTTCTTGCATTCGTATTATTGAATCAGTCACTAAAATATATCTTAAGCAATGCATGCTATAGAAGGCAATAGGGTGTCTTCCAGCGACTTTCTTCTCGAAAAAAACATGTTTCTTGATGTTGTCTGCGGTTGTATTTTATATAATCTTATAATATATGGAGCGAGGATGGAGCCTTGTTCTTGGAATGAAACAAATAATTTCTTCTTTTCGAATATTTCTTCATTCGCTTTTTCTGGGATAGGGAGTATTGTTTGGGTCATCGGAATATGGATGGGGTCTTCTCCAGCCAACGGGTGGCGCCACTAGTGCAATCAGCGTGGTTGCGGCGGCAAAGCCAACCGCTATTTGAATGTACTCGGAATAAAAGTAGGCAACACAGGGCAGAAGGATGAGGACTATGCTCATGAAATTCAATGCAAGTGACTTCACGTCATGGCCGGCTGGAAAGCGATGGTGAAAGAATCAAAAAAAAGTTTCATGTGTTAGTGTTGCTGTCAGAAATAAGAATAGATTCAGTATTTGTCGATGAAATTGCCGGTGCATCCGGCAAAAACTCACCGTGGTATTCTTTAGGTGCCATTGTTTCGTTGGATTAGATATGCAAATGCGGTGAATTCGATTCAATGACGAGAAAATGGTTCAACTATGTCTCTTCTTTGTTGAGTGACAAGGTGGAGTGTGAATTTGAACATCATCATTGATTGTGAATGACGTCGTTTGTGAAAAGGTCTGCCCTCACCCGTCTTTATTCGTGACTCCAACAGTCACGCACAGATCAAAGAGTGGTGACATAAAGAAATTCATCGTTGGACACCCAACAACCAGATGAAACCTTGATGAAACACACAACGTTGAAAACTTGCTCAAATTTTAAATGAAACAAACGTGGCAAAAGGCACTAGGTGGATTCATTCGCTGAGAGGACTGGATATCTTGTGGAATCAAATCACAATTTCAAATTGGAGCTTCGACATTCTGCGACAACAGTACCGCCGGTACCGGTAGAATATCTACAGTAAATCATACTATCTGAGATAGCCCACTGGCGCCTTCCGCTTGATGTTGAATGTTCGTCTTGGATCTGTCTGCAAGGAGTGATTCGTCTGTTGTGGTGCAAAGCTGGTCTTTTGGGTCAAAGGGGGACCCGGAAGACTAATCTCAGGAATCCCGTAGTCAACGGGATTTCTGAGACCTGCTTTTGCTTTCCTACATACTGGGCACCATCGCCGACTACAAGAAAGGCGACGGTGCCCAACAGGAGGGTAATGGTGGGAAAGAAAATGAATTGGTCTGTTGATAGACGTATCAAATTGGCCAATTGCAATAAACTGAACTGTCATTGGACTATCGTACCCGTAGTGGTAGAGGGCCAATGGCGTTGTTTGTCGTCTATCTGTCTGTCCTCTAAACCCCGTGATTCCAGATTCAGTCACGAGCTTTGTCAAACCAACGAAAGAATGAGCCGAAACATGCATGATGAAACACTGTAAGCAACAAAAATCTCTAACCTACTGTAGTCCAAAAAAACAGAAAGATATCTCCATGGCCAGCAAATCACAGTCAGAGCAACGGAAACCTACCAATGCCCAAGTCATTGCTGCACTCGATCGTCTGATTGATCACTTGAAAACCAATCCAAATGCTTCCAAATCCGCTCCAATCTTGTCGCACTTTCGTGAGATTCCCAAAGATGTCCAAATTGCCTACAATTTGTTGCATGAAGGTGCGGCCTTGGTGCATGCCACTTCGACCAAATACACACTTGTTGGAAAAATATCGATCGAAGATCAGAAGATACTCTCGGCCGACTTGCAACGCGGGTGTGAAGTTTTGGGAGCCGCCACTCATTCACTCTTGCAAGATTGTACGGGATGTTCTCGGTCGGTACGACAAGCCACTCGCAAAGCCAGTTTGGCCATTTGCATAAATGTCAAACATTTGATGGATTCATTTGAAGATGAGTCGGCACTACCAAGAGACAACAACATTGGGGCTCAAAAGACGGGTGCTGTTTGGGACGCTTGCGACAAGATTTTGAACAAACAAGTGCCACAAGGAAATCGGAATGCCATGCGACGAGAATTCTTTACTTGGACTCAAGAGTGTCAAGATACCATGGAGGAGTTTCAAGAAACGATAGACATGGGACCTGTTGAAGGTGACGGAGATGTGGATGAGGCAGAAGCAGATGACTATTTTGGTGGTGACGAGGAGGATCAATATTCCGAAAGTGAATTGCCAATTGCCTTGGCCTGTATGGGTATTTTGAAGTGTTCTCGGGGGACCATGAAAGCTACGTTGGAGGCAAGTGATGTACTGGGGAAACGAGTAACAGAAACACAGGATGAACAAGAATTCGATCACATTTTGAAACTATACAACTATGCAAGAGCAGTCGGAGAAGGAGCCACGGATTTTGGAAGCGTCATGTATCCTCCAATGTTGGCCTCTCCCGACAAATTAGAAGAACAATTGCGGAGGCAAGCAGAGGCAATAATTGAATTACTCGAGTTTCTGTTGGGAATCAATAACATGCCAAGTAGTGTTACACTGTTGGCTACCAAAATAAAAAATGCCGCCAACTCGCGGCAAAAGGAAGCACTGGAGGCAATCACACAAGCATTAAAGTAGATTCATTCCATCAATCCACTCGTTCAAATTTTTATTGCTTCAGTAGACTGTCTCCAACCTTGACGGCATGTGCTTTGGGAGCCCACCAGATCTCCCTGACATCATCGTCCACATCGTTTCTCTTAAATGTGACGCATGCCGAGACAACATACTCGCCCTCGCTGAGGAAGATTACCCGGGCACGATGGGAAGATTTGGAATTCTTGGGAATGGTTTTCTTCACTTGGCCACACCAAATGAATGACTTTCCCTTGCTGCTTCCCTCCTTGGGAGCGCAGCAGAATTCCAAAGTCAAATTATTATTGTCCAACAATCCAGCTGGAATCCAATCGGCAAGTTCCACCTGGACCGACAAGTCTACCGAGTCACCCTTTTGTACTTGCGAGGATCCGGCAGCTCCCCCACCACCAGCGACTGCGATGGCACATGGAGCCTTGCAGATGCGAGACAAAAACGTAGGGTGCTCGTCCACAATGGTCTTCAAGCAGTGCATCGGGATTTTGATGGTACCACTTCGGACGCGCTTGTTGACTGGCACCATCGATCCATTGCTTTCAATTTCAGCTTTCGCATCTCCTTCGGCTTCTTCCGATTCCCAATAAAGGGTCGTCAACTCTCGGAGTCGCTCGCAAATATCGGAGGAACGATCCACACGAGGAAGAATAATTGGAATCTTGGCACTTATTCCCGAAGTGACCTCCATGGTTTCGATAGGCGAACCATCAAATCCTCCAATGGCACCGTCTGGAGAAGAGAGGCGAATCGCTGCAGCAGTCTCATTCGCAACGGAAAGAATAACGACCACCTTTTCGCCGCAAATATGAACACCAGGGTCTTTGCCAAGGCGATTCAGAACAAAATCCGTATTGTCCGAACTTCCAGCCTTTGGAAGATCCTTTTTTTCTTGCCTGGCGAATCGATACCTTGCATGCTTGTCTTGGTCAGCAAGTGCCGTGCACAGCTGAGAATACCCACTGCCCCAGGCCAGGTCCGGGCGGAATGTAATGGATGAAACACGAGGACCCTTGATCCTCAAGACATGTAGAGTGAGTTCTGTAGTCCTCCAAACTTCTAGCGCTGAAGAAGCTTGCTTGCCTCGATACCGGAACCGAAGTTTCACTTCTGCTCCCTTGTTGTGTGATCCCATATCAGTTGCAGCCTTCAGCTGGAGTGAAATGGAACACTCTTTCGCAGCTCTCAGAGGATTGTTCAGATTGGCCGTGTCAATGCCAGTGCACAATGCTTTCAGCGAGAGAGGTTTCGATTGTTCCTTGGAGCTATCAGTTTCGACAGGCTTGTTCAAATCGAACAAAACAACCTCTGAAAGACCTGGCAAACCAATCGCAGATATGCAAAGTTCTTCAATCTGGCCATTGCTGCCAAGCCCAGGGTTATTGCTCAACAACAATTTGGGAATGGTAAAGGTTTCGCCATCTGCGATTGGAGCGGGAATAACGACGTCTTCGCTGAGAGGAGATTTGGTAGATGTGGCAAAAGATATCAATAAGTTCGGCTGTGCAGACACAACTTCCAAACGCGGAGATTTGATCTCCAAGCTTGCCTCGTCATAGTCCCGTCTGGGGTAGAGCGAGGTAGATTTTGGAATATTGTGCATTTCTTCTTGTTTCGCAGCGTCATCTTCCGAGCTAGATACCTCGAGAGGGAGGAAGAACGATCTAGTGAGGCAGGTGACATAAAGTCCCTTGACCCCAAAGACTTGCGAATTCTGCTCCTTGGTGATTTCCGCGCTTTCATTCAAGAAGATGAAAGGGAACTGTACCGCGAAATCAGATGTCTGGCCAGGAATCACAAACGAGATTGCTGGAGCCTTAATCCTGACAGAATTGGGAACATCGAATTCAAGTTGGCAGCGTGGGACTTCCATAGGGATCGATAGCTTGTTTGCAAACTTGACCAAGATATATCGCTCTTCCCCTTCGGGAATCAGTGTTGCTTCAACTTCCTTGCTCTTGGCTGCGTACGGATTAAAGAAGGTAGCCATGGCACCACCCTCTTCACCCTCCTTCGCTACTTTCACTTTTTTACGCTCGAGAGGAGCCCTGGATTCAGAACCACCAATTTCAACAGCGGTGATTTGGATTGGCAGGTGCAGCGCAATATCTGACGGAGTGTTAGTGAGCAAGGAAGAGGTTGGATTCGATTTTCGAAGATTGGAAATTTGTCTTGTCAACTTTTGCTGTGCAGTGGCGCAGCTGTCAAATTTGACTGCTGACCAAACAGCTCGCATAGCAAGAATAGTATTGGAAATGTCCGAAAAGTCCGCAACTGGCAACAGGATAGATGGGACTGGGTCGTCGTCTACCCATTTCGATTGTGCAACAGCTAACAAAGTGTTGCTGTTTTGGTTTTGACCAGTGAAAAAGTCCTTTTGACGACCTCGAATCGCGTCTTTCGCCTTTTCTCTGACAAACGTTCGAGCGGCAGATGCAACAGATCTTCCAGCATCGACGTAGTCTGACCGGACGCTGCTGTCATCGTTCGTCTGCTTGCTCTCACCATCGTCAGTCTCGAGCGATTCGTATCTTGAAAAGAAAGCATTTGACTCAGATTTGGTCTTGACAGGCTTGATTTCACCCATGAGAGAAAGAAGTTGTACCGCAGCATCTTCCGACGTCTCTTTCAGCCCCTGCATCGAGAGCGCATGGAGTGCAACAGCTCTTAGTGTTGCCCACCCATAGTTTCCTGGATTCGATACATTGCTCTTCTTTGATAACAATTTCGATACAGTGACCCACATTGCACTTGCTCGGTCATCAGGAGCCTGTCCATCAATTTCGGAAAGCGCTTCCGCAGCAGCAGTGGCAAAAAAGGATGCCTTTCTATTGAATATGATCCGCTCTTCGGATCGCACTGCAGAAGTTGGCTTATCGGTTGGCTATATAGATGCAAGAGGGGAAGAAATCATTGAGAAAATACATCGATGGACGCAAGAATTTGGTGCAATACATCTGCAACGTACTCGCAATCCCTTTAGACATAGTGAAGCACAACGCAAAGCAACGTCAGCACGAGTGACTGGATCCAAAGCGCCTGCTGCTACAGCAACGTGCATGACCCTTGTCCATTCCTGCAATCGATGCAACGTGTTTAGACGAACAACATCCTCCCCGTTCTTGTTCCTGAGTTCCAGGAAACTAAGTTGAGTCGAGGAATGGACCTCCCAGCGACGCTTTTCACTGGCAGGATCTCCGCCAAAGCAGCCTTCGCCAATTCCCCATTTGCAGCGAATGTGAGTATCTTCCACTTCCCCCGTGTACCAAGCCAATTTCAATAGCAATTCGGCCCGAAAGCATGCCAATCGTGGATGTCGACTCAGGACTCGTAGCGAATCGTCACACAACGCTTTGACAACCTTGGACATTGTTTGCTTGGTTGTCTTTTCTCCGGATGCAACAGAACATGCCATGAATTCGTCGGGTAGCTGAAAAAAGAAATTGTGGTTAGTACTGAACATCGTTCATCAGAATTTCACAATACTCTAGCACTTTTGCCATACCTGAAATGCCGACTCCAAATATGTGTCCACATTGTACCCCCCAGCTTCCACCATGGCAACATGAGCAGCCGCACATCCCTCCAGCGCACTTGCGTACCAAAGTGGATCAGGACAGGAAGTCTTGCACAAATCTGCCGCCTTCATGTACCGTTCGTAGGCATCCAAGGGCGATCCAGCGAGCAATGACAGATCGGCCGCAAATTTCTCGCGTCGTCCAACTTCTCGGCGAAGCATTTCTTGGGCGTCTGAAGGCTTCAACTCGGAGTAGTCCCAAACATCATCGAGTGGGGTCAGCAGCTGTGCCTCCGAACTGGATCCCTTGGAAACAGCATTGCTCAGCTTGAGTTGAATCGACTCGCGGTCTTTTGGATGCCGATTCTTGTTCGCCGCGGAAGCGGATGATGCCAATTGATTATCAGAGCTCACGACAGCTGCTAAGCCATTAACATTCAAGTGAGAAGAACCTTGCGGACCCTCCTCGTCTTCCCCCTCGCCTTGCTTTTGAGCCAATTGAAAGAAACGAGATCGCGCAGCCGCAGAAGACAAAGGTTGTCCATCCGAACCAATCGTCATGTCCGATTCTCGAATTCTGTCCTCTAGTTCTTGAAAGATGGCGACTGCAAGATCCGTCACGACGACATTGGTGTGCATGTCCATCATTTTGGTAGAGCTGTCGCCTTCGGCCGGTGGAAAAGCCACCAAACTGGATCCCAATGACGTCGTCGACATATCAACCTTGCTATCTTCGTGGAAACTATCAAACACAAAAAGTCTCTGTACTACAAAATCACGCTCGAAATCACGCCCATGAGCTGTGACCTCATAAGGCGGGGTGGAATACCGTTCCGCCCATTGTTGCCACTCTTGTTCCGCCTTGAGAAGTGTTTCAATGTCTGGGACATCTCGCATATTGAGAACCCCAATCAATGCTGCAGTTCTCCGGTGAGGACACAAATCAATCCAGTTTCGAGTCAAATCGTGATTGATGAGTCTGTCATGGGCCATTCTTGAATTGTAAGGTCGTCCATCAAAGACGGCTAATCTTTGGCAGCCATATTCCCAATGAAAGTTCTTGAGAGGAGTATTATCATACTTCCAGTTTGAAGGGCGAGTCAAACTAGAGTTTGGAACAACTATCAAAATGTCATCTCCCGTTTGTGAGCAGGGTTGTGATTGATCCTTGTGTCGTCCAAGTGCCTCCATGAGTTCTTGAAAGGATCTGCTCGAGTGTGTGGTATCATCATCCTGTCCTTTCCGATCACTGCTGAGCAATGGAATTATTGCCACTGCATTCACAGCAGAAGACCGAAAGGAAGGACTAGAGGGGATTTGAGAAAGTGTCATGGCACCAGTCCCACACCTGGCCGTGACTTTTGATTTTCTTTTCCAACCGTTGCGGCAATGTTGCTTGCAAGCAAGGACAAGACAATATTTCCTTTTCGCTGGTTCTCCAAGAAACTTGCGGCTTGTCGTATCTGTGTCGCTTTGATTTTTGACTGACTGACTGACTGACTGACTGACTCAGGTTGGGAGGAAGTTCAAAGTTCACATCCTCACACACACATCAATAACCTTCCAGCGACAGCGACCATCCTGAAACATATTGGTAACAATCAACGACAATGATGGCAACCTCTAGAGCCAGAACCGTCACCTTTCTTGCGATTACCACTGCAGCGGTGTTTTTTACAAATGGATGTGAAGGTTTCTCACCGGAAGGGATCATTTGTTCATCGTCAGCATCCCCCAGCACAAGAATGATAACAAGAACTTCGTCCTATTCAGCACTGAACCATGTCACTATTTACCATCAACAGAGGAACAAGCAAAGTAAAACTCTAAAATTGTCGATAGATGACGTGGATGCCGGATTCATCGGCGGCTCCGTATTGTGGGCTATGAATGGATATCTAGGAATTGATTGGCTTTTGGCACCCATTGGAGTTGGATTGGACAGTGACTTTAATCCAGCCACCAGAGCTACTACCTTTTTTGGCAAGATTTCCAGTGGTGCTCCACTAGATGAAGCTATGAAGGAAAGTCAGGTCGTCCAAGATGGAGAACGCCCCGAAATGGGAAGTCGAGTTGGGACTGGTGCCAACGTCGGGTATACTGTCGAGGGTTTGGCGAAGATGGGTGGTGATGATTGGCTGGCCCAGCGCGATGCTGGACTATCCGCTTCAGCGCCACCCCCACTCCAATTGGCAGTAACCCTACTGTTTGTGGTCTTGGGAGTAGCATTGCAATCCGTTACTCATTCCACAACGACGGCTGGCGTTTTGGTGATTCCTGCAATGATTTACGAGATTGGTCGTCCTTCCTTGCCAACAAGGGAAGAAGCACTTTTGGACGTCAAGATTGACAATGCCGTCGAATCCTTTGTGGAGTCATCCGTGTTGTTGTACGGTCAGGAACCTCCTCAAGGTGTCGCAGCAGTCAAACAGAGCGAGGCAACGAATGAACGAGAACTGGTGACAGCTTTTCGCCGCAAGATGCAAGAAAAGGTAGGTGACATAGGAGATAGCATCAGCAATGCAGATGTTTCGGACTTTCAGATTGAAATGCGCATGAGATCCTACGGAAGCGGGCGAAGTACTGGAGGATTCATAAAGGGAATCCGACTACGACTGTGACAGGGCTTTGATAACTACAGTACAGTAGTCCTACTGGATCGATAGACTGGCTAAATATAAATAAATCGCGAAAAACTTTGATGAGAATGATCGATAGGACCATAGCACATGTATGGTTCTTACTGTATTGGACATTGGAACATGGACATGAGATTGTGAAGCACCCTTTGAACCTGGCCGTCGCTCAAATTATGGGAACTTTACTGCATGTGTCAAATGATTCTAACCCTTCACTGCCAGTCTGGCATTCATAAGCAGACATGCTGGTGCCAACTGATTTCGGGAAATCAATCAATCCGCCATGATCAACCAAAATCTGCGAAAACCTTGACTTTTATGTACGAAGAACAAAGTAATCAACATTGCAAGAGCAGATGCCTTTTATTCGTCACCTTGTGCCCAAAGATTCGCCCGAATTTCCACTCGTTTCTATCAACATGAAATGAGGCGAAGTTCTTGGGAGGCAGATGCGCTTTTCAAGTTCTTGTGGCGATACGCCGATGAACAGTTTTTAATTTCCTTTTAATAAAGATGAAGACACATGCGTACCCTTCTCAAAAATGCACTTAACGACACAAGGCCACTCTCTTCTGCTTAATCGGCCCAAGCCAGCTAGTTTTGCACCTTGAGTCCACAAAAAAGAACCCTCAAACCTGTGGTCCCAACAAAAGATCAAAAGTTCTAAACCCACGATCATAAAAAATCAGAAACCAGAAGACCCCAATCAACTATCAACCAATCTTGTGTTCCATCAAATACGCTCAGAATGACAGAAAATACCTCTCTTTCTCAGAGATCAATAGAATACAACAACGCCGGTGTGCGATGCCTCGAAACTGCCAAGCATTGCATCGCTTGGGATTTGTTCAAGGGCGCACTCGAGGTGAAGTTGGCCATAGAGCGGACTGGTGAAGCTTATGCGGATATCAGATCCTACCAGATGTCCAACAGCTATATTGCCAGAGCAGAGGCGCATCTGATGAATCTCGAATGCTTCCCAAAGGAATTTCAGTTATCTCCCCAAGAACAAGAACTTGTGATTTCTCCAAGAATGCAGAGCATCGAAACGTGGGAGAGATTCTCCAGTGATGCTTCGCTCTATACTCCCTTTCTCTTTACCGATCCCATGCTGTTGGGTGTGGATCCCAACATCACCACAAAAAGAGAAAGTGCTGCCATCATATTCAATCTAGCGCTCACCGAACATCTCAAGTCAAGGTCTTCCGAACAAGCCATCTCTCTCTACGAACTGTCCATGACACTGCTCGCTGGTGACAACGTGGAGCTTCTGGGTATTTCATTGATGAACAACATTGGAGTCTGGTGCTATGAGAATGGTGACCAAGACGGCTGTGCCAAATGTATGGGCCACTTGGTGAGTTTCACCAGTGCGCTATCAGCAGACTTGGAACCAGAACTAAGGGAAAGTGTCCAATCCAACATCCTATGGTTGGCCCGCCCACCATTCGCTGCAAGCCCTGCTGCATGAGTGTCGAGTTGGGACTTACCTTCATTTGCTGGAGAAACTGCAAAGAAACTCTTTCGTTTTCATCATCAGCTTTCACACACGCTCAGCATGATTCTGAAGTGATTGCTTTGGTGTCAACCAAAGTTAGAGCGAGCCAGTCGAATCATCTTGGACGACTGACAAAGGCTCGAGGCACCCCATCTTGGTGTTACTTGCCATGTTTTTGTTATTGTTACTTCGCTCTATTCATTTGCAATGAAATACATTTTCACTTCCTCCCCTTACACATTGAACGGCTACCTACATTTTGGACAACTGAGAACCAATGTTAAAATCAACGAATGTATATAATCTCAGTCCTTCTTTTTGAAACAAAATATTTATTTAGGAACCGTACTGCCTAACTCTTTTAAAGAAAAAATTTCCACCATACTGCCATGTTTTATTTATACGTTCTAGCTATAATAGTGTCAACTCTAACACCAAACCCTAAATGTGAAGAATACATTTTCAAACTAATATAAAGCATACTACTAGCTATTGATAGCTACCAGCTCTGACACCTACCGGTACAGTCCAAGAAAGTGGTGTGGATAACCGTTGTACGGTAATGGGAAAATATTTTTTGCTTTTCTTGCTACCTACCTACTAGCAACTACCCTGGTACCAGCAGTTTCGATGAACCCTACGAGAAAGCATTGCATTTCATTTCATTTCATTTTGAGCCGATCTGTGTGTTCCAATATACCGGTGAAGTAGAATGCCCTTGCAGAAGGGTAGCCCTACAGCAGTAATAAGTATTAATAGGCGGTCCTTGTTGAATGCAACGCGAAGCCAAAACTCAAGTTCGAAAGTTGAAAGTGCTCAAAGTGTTCAAATAGATCGCCCACGATTTAGCGTTTCGTATGCTGGTACAGTAAGGGTACCCTGTTAAGAGGGTTTTTTTTAAGAGAAACACCCCCTTAAGAGACAAATTTTGAAGAGACACAACTTTCACGGTCCGTCTGTCACCCGTACCATTTCATGCCCATATGTCTGTCCTTCGCCTGCAAACCAGCCTTTCTGGGGGAAGTGCAGCAGAAGGATTTGTTACAGCAGAGTGGCGAGAAAGACATCACACCTCTTCCTCAGCGTCCGAATCATCTGGATCATTTGGAACTAGATGCTTCAATGCTAACAGCAGGCTCAAAAAACTGCTTAGGAAGCATTGAATGTATGAAGCGGCCAGCGCAGCACCAGATCTAAAATGTACCTTAAAGATTGTGGTAGTTTTCTTATAAAATTTGGTTCAATTGTTACCTGAAACTGCAAATTTTCTTCTCCAATGGGGCTCTGCCCCCCTAGATACCCCCCGCAAGGCTCCGCCCTTGACCCGCTGGGGGCTGCCCCCAGCCCCCCAATCCACTGGGGGCGACGCCCCCAGACCCCCTTTAATAAGAGGGGAACCGCCTTAAGAGACATTTTACGCTATCGCACAATACTCTCTTATAAGGGTACCCTTACTGTACTGCTATTACCCCGCTTCTTCACGTGAAAAGCGTGTCTGACACAGTCAAGATAAAACGTTCAAATTTCTTTCGAATTGTTCGTCATAAAATCTTTCATATCTCAAACACACACGAACGACAATAAACACAAATCAAATTATGACGGGAAGCAGCAATATATCAATAAAACAAGTCAAGAAAACTGTCCAAGACGTGGGTAGCGTCATCAAAGGAAGCAAGAAGCGAATATCCTGGACCTTTTTCTTGGGCAAAGAAGAACGGACCGTGGTCCTTCTCTGGAGCAAGAACTCGGGCAAGCGCCAAGTCACCGAAGGCGGTAGTAACGATGATGATTATGCTTACGAAGAAACCAAGAAGGGAAACTTTTTCTTTCACAAGTGGGATTCTCGTGGCGCGAAACTGCACATCATTGCGTCGTCTCACACTCCTGCCAAGGACAAGGTCTGCGACAATTTTATCAAATTCGAGTTGATTGTGAATGGACGACCCTTTTCCAAATTGTCTCATCATGATGGCACTCCCTTGCCAGAGAAGGATGGCCCCGGTCCCTATGGCATTTTTGATATAGTATACCCACAAGGATACGACGTCAACTTTACCAAGGAGGCTCCCTTTCACAGCAAGGACCACTTGCATTCGGTCGTATTGAGAGAGTTGAGTTCGCAGTCAATGTCCGATGTGACCTCCAATGTGGAGGAAAGTGCGCCATTTGCGCAGGAACAGCAACAGTAGTATGTGCGCTATTACGGTACTCCTGAGGTGCACGACTGCTCGCTCCATCATCAGCCGCCGTCGTTGACAAGTTTCTGTGGTTCATGTTTCCAAGCGTGCAGTAGAATCGCACCAACCGCAGTTGATAGCAGAATAAGACTTGCTGTGTTGTCCGCACCAGAAAAATTGAATTGCACAGTACTATGGATAGCAGTACCATAGAAGAATACCTAGAATAGAATTTTTACAGCAGAGACCGAAAATCAATTCTTATCAAGCACTATAGTTGGTATTCGATTATAACATTTCAAAGCATCTCTCATTTCTTATGTTATGCTTTTCTTATGATCATGGTGGCAACACAGCCCGGTTCATTGCCAGTGGTCCTACCGGTATGCATGAGGCATCTGAGTTGTCGAAAAGGATAAGGATAGTTTCCAAACAGATCGAAGGGGTCGAGCAAGCGAGCCCGTGCCTGGAAAGACCCGACTGAAGCCAAGTCAAGAATGAACGAATGATGAGGCAAGCCAGTATTCCTTTGTTGTTCATATCATCATTCGTGCAGTGATTGGATCATTTGCCGATACAGAAGATCAACAACGCTACTGTTGGACAAATAGTCAAAAGGTTGCCCTCAAGTTACTCTAAGTTTCATTCGGAAGTTACGGCTGGATCAATCATTTCAATAGTGTGTACTATTATTGTACCAAAATGGATCACAGTGAACGAAGGTTTGGAGAGCGCAATTGGTCGTCGCAGCAGGAAGAAGAACAATACTTTCAGAATTTCATGAGGCAAAATGATCCCAATAGACAAGATGAACCTCCCATGATGTCACCGCAAAGCTCTCGTATGAGAAATACGCGGGCTTCCGAAACAGTGTCCAGAACGGATGTGAGCAGTCCCTTTAATGTCAGCGCCGGTCGACGGCGAAATACTTATGATCCCTCTGTTATGCGAATGCCTTCATCGACGATGTCAATTCCCACGCGACGGAGTCCTTCAGCGGGTCCCAAAGCACCGCCAATAGCAGGACTTGACGATGATCTGGACAATCTATCATTGTCAGATGAATTATCATCTGCTTCTGAAGAAGAGTCTACAGATCAGAAACCAGCTGCAATTCAAATGCAACAAGTACCAATAGGCATTGATATTCCGTCAATTGGTGGTCCATATGCCAGTATGGTTCGAGATGATCATCAGGATTCCACAATTGGAGGGTCTGCGACTTCCTTTCCCCGAAACGAGGATCGATGGGCTTCAGGAGGTGCGCCGACGAGGTTGAACACTGCAGCCGCGGTTATTCCCGGAGCATTACCACTTCAGATTGCTGTACCACCACGACGACCCAATTATCCTCCATTGGAACCATCCGTGCCAGAATCCAGATTAGGACGGAGGTGTTTAATACACAAACCGAAGCGAGAAGCCGATTTGGTCAAGGGACTGGTAAACTCTGGAGCGACAGGGTCAATACGATCGCGAGATACCGTTGTGAAAAAGTGTGCCAACTGCTTTGCCGAACTATCAGTGTCGCACAATGCGATTGCGATCAGTTGTCCGTGTTGTTACAAAATCTCCCCAGCCGCAAAATGCAATACAGTCAAGGTTGTGGATCATGCTACAGCAGGTCATTGAAAGCACCCTGATGGTATTCATTCGTCATCCGAGTTTCTAATTGATCGCATCACCCAGGACACTAGAGGACAAAATCAACAAATTGGATGCTCCGGTGTTTAGTACAGTAACAATTTCTGTGAAACAGTTGCAAATCACTACATTTGTGGTTTCTGTGAAAAAGAGAATCCTACTAATTTTTAAAATTGAGAATAAGTAGTTCCTGTGCTCTACGCACCTATTGTAGTTTCGAATATTCCCAGTGTTGTGCAAGTCTCAGCATGTGAATGCGAAAATACCGTATGTGTTGAGAAAAGAAAGACGCAAGCTACTGTATATTGTATAAACATGTGCTCTTACAGAGGCCTTTTCCAGTACCTCTGTAGTAGTCGAAGGAGTCCGCAGTTTCAAACTCCAACTAACGTATAACTGACCCAAACGCTCAAGACACCTAAGTCGTCGAGGGTGCATGCTGCACCAATCCGAACCATTCTCATTTCGAAGAATCTTATCATCTAACTTTCAACGCCTTGCCATGACAAAACGACGAACAGATCCAAAGATTGTCGAGGAGAAGAAGGAAGAAAGTTGTGACAATAATATGCAGTACGCTCCACTCGTCACAGAAGAGAAAAAGCAGCAGCAGCAGCAGCAGCAGCAGAAAAATGCAACTACCAAGTCTTCTGTCCCAGCCAAAAGTATAGAAGAATCATCTTCCGCTCAACCGACGCGAAGCGTCTTTGTCCGCATATTCCTTCTTTTAGTTCGTTTGGCGTTACTGGCATTGTTTGTCCCCTATCTGGCAGCCGTTGGTCTGCACGAAATCACCGAAGATTACCTCTATCCACAATTGAATCTCATGCGATGGAAAGCGGATGGACGAGACTATGACGAATTGACGTACTATCATCGCAAATGCGATGCAAGCGATATTTCGGCCAATTCCGTAAAAGAATTGCTGATTTCGCCCAACATGACAACGGAAGAAGCTACTCAGCACATGTTGAAACATGGAGCATCCATGTATCCCAACTTGTTGACTCCGGAAACGGCAGCTTCCCTGAGAGAATTTATTGACAAGGAAAATCGACGACAACAGGGCTGGCATGTCATTCAAAATGAAAATCGATATTCGTGGGGAATTGATATGAATATGCACCCAGCCTTTCCTACGTATTGGAAAGAGCTAGCATCGAATCGACAACTGGTCAAAGCATTGGAATCGATTGTAGGACCGGATCCAGCCATTATTGAATTCACTGCCATCACTTCGTCGTATGGAGCAGTAGACCAGCACGACCATCAAGATGTGGTTCCGCCGGGAAGTGGTGCCAAGTTTGCAAGGTCGTTCATTCCGTCGTATTCTCTGTTCATGTAAGAATTTTTGTTTTGTGTTGCACAATTACAAAATGCTTTTTGAGTTTCTCATTCACTCCTTCTCATTTTTTTCATTTCTTCGTCCATCAATACTCAGTCCTTTGCAAGATACAACCTACGACATGGGAGCCACTCACGTATGTCCAGGTACACACCTGTGCAGTGAAGGATGCGAGGAAAGCTGCCCCCCAAACAACTTGGCAATGTCCGGAAGACACGGTGTGTGGAAGACGGGGTGGGGTGCTTTGGTGAATCAGCAAACGACGCACAAGGGAATGGGACACTTTTGTGAGGGATGCCCTGACCGAATTGTGCTCATTGCCACCTTTGCGCCCCGACCACAAACCAAACGAAAACTGGAGACCCGAATGATTGGCCAAGGTGGGAGTTACTCGCTCAAATGGAATCATTGGGGCAACACCTTTTCGGATTTCGTGCATGCCGACTCGAGAATGACGGAAGTACAAAAGTATCTGCGAAGTATGGGGATTCTAAAGGGCAACGGTTGGAATTTTGTGGCGCAAGCATCGATGCGAATTAGTAACTTTGAATACGGGTAAGGATGCGTCGACAAAGATGAGAAAGTTGTTGGCATAAGTATTATGGCCCCTCACTTTTTGTCGACTATTATTCCTATCAGATATAGTGACGCGGAGGATTTCATTGAAGACGGCGGGTTTTCGTTCCTTCCAAAATCCTGGCAAGCACTAGACGAAGAGCAAGAGGACAGCGAAGATAATTTGTGGTACACATTCATGTGGGAGACTTTGCAAAAAGTGGAAGACAAGTTGGAGGGGTTCAATAAAAAGGCTGTGGGTGGCTTTCTTGCATTTTCGTTGGGTCTGGATCTGCTGCAGCCAAAGGTAGGGAAGCAAAGATCTTTTCTTTTTGGAGGCATCAAGAGTCTCATTGTGTCACACGGAGTGGCATGTTTGACATTTTGGTTGGCAATGCAAGTAGTCCGCGACAGTAATTGGGCAAAGGATATCGCGAGCGGGAAAGCTTCCCGACTCGAAAGTCCCGAGAATAACGCTGACTTTTTGGCCATGACCATCCCAACCAAAGACGATATTTTGATAACAAAGCTGTATGAAACCGATATGCTTGCACGCTACTCGGAGATCTTGGATGTTGCTCATCCAGGAAATCGAGCATGGAAGAATTTGGTCCAAGAAATGTCGGCTGGGTACCCAAGCCTTTCCGAATCGTTGCAGCAAAATCTTTGCCGGTCAATGGTGCAATGGATGCAAACCAATCGAAGATTCTTGGAACCGAATGTGTACCGACAGTGGGAACGAATTACGGAGGAATCGAGTCTCGTTAGTACTTGCCACAGACAGGTTATCTCCGATTCCGACGAATTGACACGAGTCATGCTTCGGCAAGTCGATATTCTCAAGGATGATGCTAAAAATGGACGATTTAGAGACATGGCAATTCACACGAAGTTCACGCCCCAATATCTTGATACTTGGGAAGCTAGATTCCTTCCAACATCAAAGTTAATCAAGAAGCAAATTTCAAATTCAAGCCATTCTCCATTGCAGCTGGCCCAGAGAATCTCCACAGAAGCACCATCCACAGTACAGCGATCACGCACAAAGAGAACGCCACTTCCACCAACAGAGAAACCTCGAGAACCCTTCTCGGGAGCTTGGTTGGAAGTTGGCGAAGTTGTAGAAGCAAAATATAGATGCAAGGGCAAAGGTAAGACAATCATGCTTTGGTTGCATTTCTGACTTCACTTCTTCGTGGCTAAAAGATCTCAATTCCATTTCCACACCAGACTGGTACCAAGGAACAATTATTGATGCCGTTTCCAATGAAGGAACCTATTGGATCCAATATGCTGATGGAGATGTCGATGAAGGCCTGGATTCTTCTTGCATCCGTCGCCCAATACCATACGAGATTGGTGAGGAGGTGGGATTTCGTACCGAAGCCGGTGTAAAATGGACCACTGGAACTATTGTCGAAATGATGAACGAGGACTCGGTGAGAGTTAAGGAGTCTTCATCGGGAATCATGTTTGATGATGTCTCCCCGTCTCTTCTACGGCGACTAACCCGCATGAAGGAGAATCTTGAAGGGCGTCGAGTGATTGCTCGATACGGAGAAGGTGATGAGTACTATCCCGGCGTCATTGACGAGGATCATGGAGATGGGAGGTACGATATTCAGTATGATGACGGAGATTTCGAAGAGGGTGTGACCATGGAAAATATAAAATTGCAATAATTTGTTAAAGTAGATCGGAGTTGTATATGATATTCACTCTAGGCACTGTGCATCATAAGCATTTGCAGTGACTCTGATACTTTAGCCTCTTAGCCCAAAAATTAACAAAGGATGCCGGTGCAACAACAACCATACAAGCTCTGGCCGATCGTGCTGACAAGCGACATGCAATGGTGTCATACCTTCGTTAGTAACTACATTTACATCAGCACCCCTGTCCAGCAAAATTTGACCAGCCTCGGAAAATCCGCTCATACAAACGTCATGGAGCGGTGTACGCTTTGTTGCTTGTTGTGCATTTGGATTGGCACCTTGGTTCAACAGCAAATCGACAATAGTGGGACTAAGACCACTTCTGCAAGCGTGATGCAACGGTGTGCACTCCTCGTCATCCCTCACTTCGACGTCAGCATCCCTATCCAACAACATCTTTACAACATGAATTCTACTGTCGCGACAGGCCACATGCAGCTGAGTGAGCCCATTCATTTGTTTCGCGTCCACATCAGCATGTCGATCTAAGAGCAGCTGGGCGATTCTCAACTGACCCTTCTGAAATGCCAAATGCAAGGCAGTCAAATTTTGCGCAGTCCTTGCTTCGATGTTGGCACCTCTGTCCAAAAGACGCCTGGTAATCTCTACATTGCCATTTGTGCATGACAAATGCAATGGCGTGAGTTCCTCAGAGTCCGCTATTTCCAAATTCGCGTTGTGATCTAGCAGTAGTCGAACGACCTCTAATCTTTCGCTGTAGCACGCGTGTTGTAAGGCAGTGGTACCGTCCTCGTCATAGTCATCGACATTGGCACCTCTTTCGAGCAATAGTCGGGCAATATCCAAACAGCCAGTAGACCCTGCCAGCAGCAACGGTGTTCCATCCTCTTCGTTTTTTTCGTTCACGTTGGCACCTCGATCCAGCAGAAGTCGAGTCATTTCCACGAGATTATGAACACATGCCGTCTGTAGCATCGTGTAACCAGTCTCTTCGAATGGTATTTTCAAATCATATTCACCATCGTCCAATAGCTTGTTGACAAGCGCCAAGTTGTTTTTTTGCACGGCCTCCCATAGTTCGTGCATGATGTTCCCATACCGCTGGCCTCTGCAGCAGGAAGACGAGCTGTTCAACAGTGACGCCAATCGTTGCGTTGGGGTGTCCTCTCTTGTTCGGAGTTCGGTCCCACCAAATTTGATGGTTTATTCCCATTGGTTTTTTGTTTCCGGTCGGAAAACATCGTTTTCGAATCATTTTAGTATTTCGATCGAATTGGACTCCAATCGTGATCGAAAATGAGAACTCAATCAAGCCAGATCCATGTGCTCACAATTTGAAAAATACAACAACTTCTCAGTCGCACTGTATAAAACTTCAAAAGAAAACAACCAAGAAACCAAAACAATGTCGCTCCTTCGCTACGATCCCTTTACATCTGCATTTGATGATGGATTTGACCGCTCACCATATTATCGCAATGAACAATCATTGATGCCTCGTCGTTCTGGGTGGCAACCATCTGGAATGACATCTCATGAAAATGACAAAAACTATGTCTTCCAGGTCGATCTCCCAGGAGTAAAGGCGGACGACTTGAAAATGAAGCTTGACGATACTCATCGCGGTCACACGACGCTTCACTTGAGCGGTGGGCGTCAATTCCAATCCAAGGATGGAACCTCGTTTGAAACTAGCTCCTTTGAACGTCAATTCTCCATTGGCTCCTCCAATGTGGACAAGGAAAAGATTGGAGCTGATTTGAGGGATGGAGTGTTGACGATTACTGTTCCAAAGACGGAGGAGCCAGAGAAGGCTTCGCCAACTTATATTCCCATTACATCTGGTGCTGCAGCTTCAGAATAGGCGATTGCTGCAGGACAATCATATGCCTCCTGGTGATAGTTGGAAATGAAGAGACGATAAACATACATAACATACACTACCTCAAATAGAACTAAAATAAAGCCGCAATTACACAAATCCGCAACTATAGCTCACTCGTAGCTCGAACTTTCTATTTGTTGGCTAGTATATTGTCTAAACGGCGTCAATCAATTCAATTAGGCAATTCCATCAAGGAAGGTGTGATAGGAATGGTGCAGTCTTGGGTATGTTTTCTTGTACGGCCTCTCATAGTTCGGGACATGCTGTACTGCTGGATGTTCCCGTACCACTGATATCTGCTGCAGGAAGATGAGCCATTGAAGAACAGGTAATGCCAATCGTATTTGGGTAATCAATCAATTAATATTGATGTCCTATCGTGTTCGGACTAGTCCAATCTGATGCTTTTATTCCCATTTGTTTTTTGTTTCCGGTCGGAAAACATCGTTTTCGAATCATTTTAGTATTTCGATCGAATTGGACTCCAATCGTGATCGAAAATGAGAACTCAATCAAGCCAGATCCATGTGCTCACAATTTGAAAAATACAACAACTTCTCAGTCGCACTGTATAAAACTTCAAAAGAAAACAACCAAGAAACCAAAACAATGTCGCTCCTTCGCTACGATCCCTTTACATCTGCATTTGATGATGGATTTGACCGCTCACCATATTATCGCAATGAACAATCATTGATGCCTCGTCGTTCTGGGTGGCAACCATCTGGAATGACATCTCATGAAAATGACAAAAACTATGTCTTCCAGGTCGATCTCCCAGGAGTAAAGGCGGACGACTTGAAAATGAAGCTTGACGATACTCATCGCGGTCACACGACGCTTCACTTGAGCGGTGGGCGTCAATTCCAATCCAAGGATGGAACCTCGTTTGAAACTAGCTCCTTTGAACGTCAATTCTCCATTGGCTCCTCCAATGTGGACAAGGAAAAGATTGGAGCTGATTTGAGGGATGGAGTGTTGACGATTACTGTTCCAAAGACGGAGGAGCCAGAGAAGGCTTCGCCAACTTATATTCCCATTACATCTGGTGCTGCAGCTTCAGAATAGGCGATTGCTGCAGGACAATCATATGCCTCCTGGTGATAGTTGGAAATGAAGAGACGATAAACATACATAACATACACTACCTCAAATAGAACTAAAATAAAGCCGCAATTACACAAATCCGCAACTATAGCTCACTCGTAGCTCGAACTTTCTATTTGTTGGCTAGTATATTGTCTAAACGGCGTCAATCAATTCAATTAGGCAATTCCATCAAGGAAGGTGTGATAGGAATGGTGCAGTCTTGGGTATGTTTTCTTGTACGGCCTCTCATAGTTCGGGACATGCTGTACTGCTGGATGTTCCCGTACCACTGATATCTGCTGCAGGAAGATGAGCCATTGAAGAACAGGTAATGCCAATCGTATTTGGGTAATCAATCAATTAATATTGATGTCCTATCGTGTTCGGACTAGTCCAATCTGATGCTTTTATTCCCATTTGTTTTTTGTTTCCGGTCGGAAAACATCGTTTTCGAATCATTTTAGTATTTCGATCGAATTGGACTCCAATCGTGATCGAAAATGAGAACTCAATCAAGCCAGATCCATGTGCTCACAATTTGAAAAATACAACAACTTCTCAGTCGCACTGTATAAAACTTCAAAAGAAAACAACCAAGAAACCAAAACAATGTCGCTCCTTCGCTACGATCCCTTTACATCTGCATTTGATGATGGATTTGACCGCTCACCATATTATCGCAATGAACAATCATTGATGCCTCGTCGTTCTGGGTGGCAACCATCTGGAATGACATCTCATGAAAATGACAAAAACTATGTCTTCCAGGTCGATCTCCCAGGAGTAAAGGCGGACGACTTGAAAATGAAGCTTGACGATACTCATCGCGGTCACACGACGCTTCACTTGAGCGGTGGGCGTCAATTCCAATCCAAGGATGGAACCTCGTTTGAAACTAGCTCCTTTGAACGTCAATTCTCCATTGGCTCCTCCAATGTGGACAAGGAAAAGATTGGAGCTGATTTGAGGGATGGAGTGTTGACGATTACTGTTCCAAAGACGGAGGAGCCAGAGAAGGCTTCGCCAACTTATATTCCCATTACATCTGGTGCTGCAGCTTCAGAATAGGCGATTGCTGCAGGACAATCATATGCCTCCTGGTGATAGTTGGAAATGAAGAGATGATAAACACACATAACATACACTACCTCAAATAGAACTAAAATAAAGCCGCAATTACACAAATCCGCAACTATAGCTCACTCGTAGCTCGAACTTTCTATTTGTTGGCTAGTATATTGTCTAAACGGCGTCAATCAATTCAATTAGGCAATTCCATCAAGGAAGGTGTGATAGGAATGGTGCAGTCTTGGGTATGTTTTCTTGTACGGCCTCTCATAGTTCGGGACATGCTGTACTGCTGGATGTTCCCGTACCACTGATATCTGCTGCAGGAAGATGAGCCATTGAAGAACAGGTAATGCCAATCGTATTTGGGTAATCAATCAATTAGTATTGATGTCCTATCGTGTTCGGACTAGTCCAATCTGATGCTTTTATTCCCATTTGTTTTTTGTTTCCGGTCGGAAAGCATCGTTTTCGAATCATTTTAGTATTTCGATCGAATTGGACTCCAATCGTGATCGAAAATGAGAACTCAATCAAGCCAGATCCATGTGCTCACAATTTGAAAAATACAACAACTTCTCAGTCGCACTGTATAAAACTTCAAAAGAAAACAACCAAGAAACCAAAACAATGTCGCTCCTTCGCTACGATCCCTTTACATCTGCATTTGATGATGGATTTGACCGCTCACCATATTATCGCAATGAACAATCATTGATGCCTCGTCGTTCTGGGTGGCAACCATCTGGAATGACATCTCATGAAAATGACAAAAACTATGTCTTCCAGGTCGATCTCCCAGGAGTAAAGGCGGACGACTTGAAAATGAAGCTTGACGATACTCATCGCGGTCACACGACGCTTCACTTGAGCGGTGGGCGTCAATTCCAATCCAAGGATGGAACCTCGTTTGAAACTAGCTCCTTTGAACGTCAATTCTCCATTGGCTCCTCCAATGTGGACAAGGAAAAGATTGGAGCTGATTTGAGGGATGGAGTGTTGACGATTACTGTTCCAAAGACGGAGGAGCCAGAGAAGGCTTCGCCAACTTATATTCCCATTACATCTGGTGCTGCAGCTTCAGAATAGGCGATTGCTGCAGGACAATCATATGCCTCCTGGTGATAGTTGGAAATGAAGAGATGATAAACACACATAACATACACTACCTCAAATAGAACTAAAATAAAGCCGCAATTACACAAATCCGCAACTATAGCTCACTCGTAGCTCGAACTTTCTATTTGTTGGCTAGTATATTGTCTAAACGGCGTCAATCAATTCAATTAGGCAATTCCATCAAGGAAGGTGTGATAGGAATGGTGCAGTCTTGGGTATGTTTTCTTGTACGGCCTCTCATAGTTCGGGACATGCTGTACTGCTGGATGTTCCCGTACCACTGATATCTGCTGCAGGAAGATGAGCCATTGAAGAACAGGTAATGCCAATCGTATTTGGGTAATCAATCAATTAATATTGATGTCCTATCGTGTTCGGACTAGTCCAATCTGATGCTTTTATTCCCATTTGTTTTTTGTTTCCGGTCGGAAAGCATCGTTTTCGAATCATTTTAGTATTTCGATCGAATTGGACTCCAATCGTGATCGAAAATGAGAACTCAATCAAGCCAGATCCATGTGCTCACAATTTGAAAAATACAACAACTTCTCAGTCGCACTGTATAAAACTTCAAAAGAAAACAACCAAGAAACCAAAACAATGTCGCTCCTTCGCTACGATCCCTTTACATCTGCATTTGATGATGGATTTGACCGCTCACCATATTATCGCAATGAACAATCATTGATGCCTCGTCGTTCTGGGTGGCAACCATCTGGAATGACATCTCATGAAAATGACAAAAACTATGTCTTCCAGGTCGATCTCCCAGGAGTCAGCGCGGATGACTTGGAAATGAAGCTTGACGATACTCATGACGGTCACACGACGCTCCATTTGAGCGGTGGACGTCAATTCCAATCCAAGGATGGGACCTCGTTTGAAACCAGCTCCTTTGAACGTCAATTCTCCATTGGCTCCTCCAATGTGGACAAGGAAAAGATTAGAGCTGATTTGAAGGATGGAGTGCTGACGATTACTGTTCCAAAGACGGAGGAGCCAGAGAAGGCTTCGCCAACTTATATTCCCATTACATCTGGTGCTGCAGCTTCAGAATAAATGGCAGGACGACATGCCTGATAATAGGAAATCTAGGAGTAGTTGGAAATGAAAAGAGACGATCAAAATCGAATACATAAATACTAAAATAGAACTAGAATGAGTTACACTAGATCTGCGACAAATTGTCAATTTCTCGATAGCCATTGTCGAAACGTCGAAGCGGCGGCTTCACCGTATTCCACCAAGAACGATAGTCGCCTGTTAGCAGACAGTAGTCTTGGACACTTGCATTGGTTGTGTCGAAGTAGTAGCAGGTTGCACATCAATCAATATTAAGAATGCATGTTATGTTTTCCGCTTTCGGAAAATCAGCCACGGATAGCGTTGTACCAAAAACCACGCGACTTCAAGGTTGCTGGTGCAGCACGCGACTTCGAGGGATGAAACACCTCCCGTTGTCGCTTCGACATCAGCACCTCTATCCAATAACAGTTGTACAGCTCTTAAGTTACCACTTGCACATGCCTCGTGTAATGGCGTAGCCTCGTGTTCATTCCTTGCTTCGGCGTTGGCACCTCTGTCCAACAATAAACGGGCAATGCACAACTCAAACGAAGATCCAAAACAACACACCATATGTAAAGTCGTGTGATTGCCTTCATCTTTTGCATCCACATACGCCCCCCTGTCCAACAAAAGCCGAGCGACTCTCAGGTGTTGCAAACAGCAAGCGCGATGCAACGCTTTGCACCCATGTTTACCCTCTATTTCCGTATTGGCACCATGATGCAATAGTATGCGAACAATCTCAAAATGATTTTTTTCGCATGCATAGATTAAGGGAATTCTGCCACTGCCACTTTTTTCATTCACGTCGGCACCGTGACGTAACAATAAATCAGCAACCTCCGAGTGCTCATTCTGGCATGCCAGCTGAAGCGGTGTAGTCTCACTGCAGTTATATCGGTTGGGATTGGCACCTCGATTCAATAAAATTCTACAAACCTCCAAATTCCCTTGTCCGCAAGCGACACGTAAAAACCATCTACCATCGTCATTATCTTTGCCGCCCAACGCAACGCCTCGCTCCAGCAAGAATTGAGCAACATCCAAATGCATGCGGTACCGTGCAATCGAAAAGGGTGTACTGCCATCGCCGCTAACTTCGTTCACATCAGCACCTCGATCCACCAGAAGCTGAACAATACACAACCATCCCATCTCACATGCCCAGTGCAATGGCGTTCTTCGGTTCAAGTCCTTGACATTCACATTTGCCCCATTGTCCAAGAGTAGCCGAACCGCTCCAACGTTTCTCCTTGCAGACGCGAGGTGCAATGCCGTCCAACGATGGCAGTCACGGTACACTTTATTGACATCATAGCCACCTTGTAAGCATGTCACCATATGGTCAATGTCATCATTCTGTATGGCTTTGTAAAGTGTCGTCATGATGGTTCTTTCTCGAAGGCCGCTTCTTCTTGTTGGTGCTGGTCGCTTTCAGTGGAACGCCCTCCCCTTTCACAACCAAAAGCCAAGGATTCCAGAACTGGATTGTTGGTGGAGTGTCGCTTTGTTCCTGTTGCAACAGAAAATGGTCCTATATCTGCAGTCCCCATAGCAATTCTCGTGGCAAATCCATCCGTTGAAGACTTTCATTGATTCAATACTCAATTTTGGAAAATTCAAAATTGTGAGATGGGACGGGCAGGCTCGCGACAAACCCGAACCCCAAAATGAGATCCACCCCCTTTGTCGCCAATTTTCATCGAACGTTGAGTGCATTTTTTGTTTCACTTATCCTCAACGAACATTGATTGACCATGGCACCCTTCCAGGCAGGATTTTCCATCGAAAAAGAGGAGAAACCGTCGTCATCGTCATCATCACCACATGGCAGCAGTGGAATGAAAGCTACATCAGCATCTCAGTCAGCAGCACCAACGAAATCATCAGCCTCCAAAGCTCGCCCAATGTTTGGTCTAATGCATTACCTGATTCACGCCGTTCTATTTGTGCTATGTTTGGCATTGGCCGCGACCTATACTCTCAAAATCATCCACGATGATTACTTTGTCACATTGATTGAAAGGGCTCGCAGGACTGACGAGGATTTAGTGGACGAATACACGTATTACGAACGACGTTGCAATGTGGTCGACATTACCGCTACCAAAGAAGAAGCCAACCAATTGATTGTGGATTCCAAAGAGACCGCTATTCCCACAATGATGACACATGGAGCCATTATGATTCCGCAAGTCTTGTCGGATTCCATGATCCAAGAACTCCGCGACTTTGTGGTTTGGAAGAACCATGCTGTCAGTGGCACGGATGATGAATATCCCGTCACGGCGGGGGAGCATCGAATTAGTTATGGGATTGAGGCAGCGGAACATCCAACGGTAGTAAGAGCTTTGAAGGCTGTACACGATAATGGACAGTTGAAGGGGATTTTGGAAGGATTGGTTGGACGCAATCCAGCGTTGACGGAAATTACGGCCATTACATCGCGCTATGGGTCGTCCCATCAGCCGTGGCATCCAGATGTCAAGCCCGATGGAAATGGTGTCCAATTTGGAAGAACCTATAGTCATTCATATTCCTTGTTTATTCCACTGCAGAATACTACAGGAGCAATGGGTGCTACTGACTTGTGTCCAGGAACCCATTACTGTGCTGATTGGATTGACGCCCAATGCGAAGAAAACAAGATTGGGCTTCACGAAATTCGTGATGGAGGAATCTGGAAGGCTGGGGATGCTGTCTTACTTAATCAACAAGTCTGGCATCGAGGTACTGAGCATACGGATCCAGATGCACAAGAACGCATTCTTTTCATTTTGAGTTTTATTGGGCGGCCCACGGACAACCGGCAACTAGCGAGAGGTACCTATTTTCACATGAAGTGGAACATGTGGGGTCACACCTGGCAAGATTTGGCGGATGCCGCCATTTCCATGGCTAGTCCTTGGAACATGCTTCGTTGTCTCCATTTGTGGAAGGCCAAGGGCCGTGAGTGGGGATATGATCTCTTTACGGCGGCGACTCTTCGGATTGCCAATCAGCAACTGGGATGTGAGCCAGGTGATTTAGAAGGTCTGCTCAATGTTTTGGCCAAGCATGGCTTTCCAGGATGGCTTGACGGTACCATTGATTTGGAACATGAGGAAGCATGGCAGATCTACCTTGGCGAAACGGTTGAGCTTACCCTTGCATTTCTAATCAAGGCCAACGCAGTTGCCATTGCTTTATATCTTGTGATGTGCTTGGGTCCTTCACTGACGGGGCGATCTGGCTCGAGATCACCCACCCGCTCCTTTTCGGGAAATCTGCTGCTCCTTTTCCGCACCTATGGAATTGCGATTGCGCTAGGTTGGTTCGCTCTCAACAAGGTTCAATCGTCACCGTGGGCTCGGAATATTTCTGCTGGAAAAACTCTGATGCGCCCATTTCCTGTGGCCAAAGATGTCATGAGAGATGATCCTTCCGTTGTCAAGGGCCCTACAACTGTGCCACTACGAACAGATGTGTTGGTGGGCACACGACTTGCTTCCAAGACCATTGGTGTCTACTCTCGCTGGCACGACTTTCATCCGGGAAATCGAAAGTTTATGAAGGACGTCTCTGCGTTTGGTGGAAAGTTCTTTCGCTCACTTGAGACATCTTTCCCCATCTTGGCGGACACTGTGGTGCAAGGTGCCATGCAAGATATTCAATATGACAATGGCCGATTCTTGCAACAAGACTATCGAACGGGCGACTGGAGACTCATGAGTGAGGCAGAATCTTTGGAATACATTCGAATGAAATTGTTCTTCGGAACCAATACGGTAGAAGCTGCCATCAAGGGCGAAATTGACTACTTGCTTGGCGACTATCGTTTTGGATTTGCAAGATTGATGGCCATGTCCAAAATTTCTCAGACTCGTCTGCAAGCACTGGAAAAGCTTTTGACAAGGACGCACCACAATGAGGAATTTTCTACTTCTAGGCGTCGCTTGGCATCTTTTTCGTCAGTAACAGAGAAGAGTAAATCGCAACTCAAGATTGACGTAGCTTCGGTTGTCACCCCATCCTGCGAAAGAGTGCTCGAAGATGACAGGGCGTCGACAAATCTATTTAAAGATTTCAACAAGGAGTTACCCGAACTCCGTCCGTACTCGGAAGTCAATTGGCATTATACCGAGGACTCTGAAGATGAAGTAGGCGAACTAATTCCTGCCACGATCCTTAGTCTTTACGACGACGAGTATGCTGAGATTGCTCTATACGGAGAATGGGCATATGAATTTGACAGCGAGCCAGTGATCGAGGTTCCCATCAGAGAATTATCTCCTCGAATTCAGCCTGTAGAGGGTCTTCCAGTCCGTGGAAACTATCTTCGATTGGGGGACTGGTGGGGTGGCAAGATTCAAAACGTTCGTCCATCTGGAAGGATCACGATATTATATGAGGATGGCGACTCTGAGAACGAGACTGAGTTGGACCAGTACATTGTACAGTGAGTGTTCCTCAATCAATCACGGAACAGTGGTATGTGACCAGTGGCAAGAGCAGAGAAAGAAATAGAGCTTGGGACATGGATTGTTCCGACTCGGCACTACTCATTTGAACGCGAGTATCCAAAATCAAGAATGAACAGGAACTGCTAAGATCACTGTCGAGGTTGGTCGGCATTATCAACCGACCCAACTCGTGATTCATGCTGCTCAACCGAGTAGTATTTGATACTATACATAGGTACATAGAACTAGGACTATATTTCAAACTACAGTAGCTCAGTTTTAGATCTCCGGTCGTACAAAGGACAGACACTTGGACGACGAAACGAAATTTCACATCACATACATATCATTTGGTCTGAAACCTGAAACAACAGGAAGACGCCTTTGCTCCTTCTTGTTGCTGGGGGGTTTCCATTAATCCATACACGAGCATTCGACATTTGAAAGACTCCGAGAAGAGCAATGGTTCCTGGACCAAACGATGATGGGACCGTACAGAATGGAAATGGAGTGAAACGACAGTTGTCCAAAACACTTCGTTCCATACTCAAGAGCAAAGATATCTCCAGTGACGTTTTCCTGCAGAATGTTTGGCAGAAGCTGCCGGTGCACTTTCCATTTGAGGGAGATGATAGCCACTCTCCAGAAGTGAAAGGAGAATGGAGGGATGATGAGATGCAACAAAATCCTTTCGAAGAGTCGTTGCACCAGAGCTGGCATATCCTGAAGCATTTGCTCGAACAAGCCGAGAGTCGCACCCGTTCCAGAGGTGATAATGGAGTCGATCATAGCTCTATTCATACGCCCCTAATTTTTCAAAATCGTGAATTAAAGTCCCAAGAAGAAACTCAGGGTCTGTACGGATCAAGCTTGTTTGCTCCCTACCTGGACGGCTGCTCGGTCGTCCTGAATCATGGTGACTTGCTGTCACCATGGATCGCTGCCATTTGCCAAGATTTGCAGTCTGAATTTCCACATGTATATGCAAACACTTATCTTACCCCACCAGATTCCCAAGCGGTCCCTCCACATGCCGATGATCGAGACGTTTTCATCCTGCAGTTGGTGGGGTCGAAACAGTGGAAGGTCTACGAACGAGTGCCCATTCCGTATCCCTACCCTGATGAACAAGTGGGCAAAGAAGGAATACCCGTACATCCAACCATTCTGAATGGTCCTCTTTGTATTGATACGACACTGCAACCAGGTGATGTTTTGTACATGCCCCGTGGATTTGTCCATGAAGCAAGCAGCCCGAGCAATGATCTGAGTTTTCATGTCACCATTGCCATTGCAACGCACGATTGGAGTTTGGCTGGTCTAATCTCCAGGGAAACCAATCGGATTCTCACTAATGTTATCGACTATCGCCAATCGACACTCCCCTTGGCCAGTACCACTCCAGCTACGCTACAAAGTCAACTATCAACCGCACTATCAATGCTCCAAGAGGAAATTACAGTCGACTCGTTGCTCTCCAAGCTGCACGCTCGGATTGACAATCACAATCAACGCGCCGTTCCAGCTCGGATGGCACTGTTGGAACACGCTCGCAACTCGGCTACCACCACAAGAACATTGTCGTCGTCGTCGCCGGCGGCTGTCATAGTTGGACCCCTGGCAGCCATGGAAATCACCTTTACCTCTGTTATTCGGGCGGCAACCCCAGAGGAACGTGCCAGTGTGACAATAACGGACGACCCTACCCGACCGAGAGGATTGCAAGTGCGACCCGAAACCTATGATACCATCCTGTCCATCATCGGTGAACTCAAGAAACAACCGGATCGTCAATGTCGTGTGTTGAACTTGCAAGGCTTATTGCAAGATTTGGAACCCAATCAGCATGTTTGCGATCTGACGCTGCTGAGTCTGGCAAAGAGAGGTATCGAACTAGGTGCCATGGCCGTGGTGCAAAAGTAGTTGTAAATCATAAAATTGTTCAGTAGCCTATATACATTTATCATCAATTACATCCATTATAAATCGTACTAGCAAATGTTATAATGCTGAAAGGTAGATGGATCGTACCAGGTACCTGGGAGGTGAAACCTGTTGCAGTCCTTTATGGGTATCCAAACTCCATGAACATTATGGTTCTAAAGCGTTGTCAAAGATTTCTACCATTATTAGACCAACACCACGCACATTTGCCAAATCGTTTCACTTCAGTTTCAATCTCTTTCTTCTTCCTAGCCATTGCATTCCACCAACAATCAAATCATTCCATTCATCTATTCACATGTTCATTCATCCATTCCTTCATTCCTTCATTCCTTCATATATATTCAATATTCATGATTCATTATTCCAATCACCGAATCAATCGAATTCCATTGGCATCAACACACTTGATACAAGGCGGCTGTGGCGAATTGATCACATACCGCGTCCGCAATTGTTGAAAACACGACTTCATCAATTCCATGGCCTCGTCCAAAGTCATGTCCTCGGCAAACCCTTGATCCAAAATGGACAATAAAAAGTTGGCTCCATGTCCATGAGCCCCATATTGTATGCATTGCGAGGATCCATATTCATCCAACCAATACAGTTTTGGTTCAAGAGACGACGAGGATAATGTTGGAGACTTTTCTTCCTCTTTGGGTTCCGTCTCAACTGTTTCGACAAGCACAAAGCTTTCCTCCTCTCCAGTATCGTCTATTACTACTGGCGTTTCCTCTTTGGCATTCCAAGCATTTCGTACCTGGTGCTGAATTCGTTGAGCCACAAATCCAGAATTTTTTTTCCTGCTAGACATGCCCGCAATCAAGAGGCAGACCGAAAAGGGTGTTCGACTCCGCAGGGACTGAGCAATTTGAATTCTCGCCAGATTGGCCATGGCGTCCACGTCCAAACCGGGGGACGACGACGAGAAGGAAGAGTCGCCACTGGCAGCAATATAGTCCACGTCACATCCCAATCCATTCTCGTATTCTTCCAAAGTCGCCTGCGCCTTGAGCATTCCCAACAAACGATCCGATCCAGCCGCATCTCCCGCAGCGGCTGCCACTATGCAGGGTTGTTGGAGTTGTTTCTGCCGCTCCTTTTTTACCAGTTGAGGTGTTGGTTCTGACTGCTGATCATAATTATAAAATTGTTCACTGAGAGGAGCAATCTTGTCCAAATTGGACGCCGTCAAGGCAATGCTTTGGGAGGCACTGGAATCCGCACCCACCAAGACAAAATCCTTGCCGACAATTCCCACCAAGGTTTCTGTTCCTGCTGCTGAGGAAGCTTTTGCAACTTGACTTTGTGAAGCTAACAGCAGTATTGTAATGCAAAATATTGCGTAGTTGAGTGTGGTTGTGGTTCTCCGGATTGACTTCATGCTATTATAATATCATTGCATGTCTTTTGTGGTCTGCGGTGATTTTGATTTGGATTTGGATTAGCTTAGACTTGATTGTGGAGAATCCGACTGCTCAGACTAAAGTATCGGGTAGTCGGAACAGTCAATAACGCTCAGATGCTTACCGAATTCGATTGGGCAGATGCTTTCTACGACGGATCCACGTACATTTGTACTAGAAAAAATTCCCGATCCTCTATTCTAGCAATCATACAGTATATCGAGACGTGCTTTCATTCACAATAATTCTTTGAAGAGAGAGTCAATCCTATCAAATCGTTGTTTCGTAGAATAACACAAGAATGACACAACCCAAGAAGCAAAAGAAAGAAGGCGAGAATCCCTTTGCCATAGTAAAGCAATACCTGTTAGATTGTCCGCACTTGCCATCCAATCATCCCGTAATCAAAGCCGCAATGGAAGGAGTGGAAAAGGAAGAAACGAAACAAGCCCGAGACGCCAAACTGCAAAGCAGATTTGCTCAGTCTGTTACGACTTCTAGCAGCAGTGCTAGCAAGGCTATGTCATCTACATATAAAACAACGAAAAAGAAGAACAACTCGGCCCTATCCGATGGAGTCTTGGTAATGGCGCCTCCCAGCAGTGCCAAGGAAGCAATTGGAATGGGAGAGGAGCAGCAGCAGGACGATGCCGCTATGGAATCCGAATGGCAAGACGTGGAACCCACCAACAGCAACGAGGCAATCGAACACGAGGTCCGTGAGGATTCTTCGTCGTCGTATTTGGGTCGCGAACTAACAAAATCCGCCATTGACAAGATCTCCGAACACAATATGAAAGTGTCCACACCCCTCTCGGCAATTGCCTTGGTAATTCACGCCGCCTTGCGGTCCTTGGGCTTTAGCTGTACCGGAATTCCAGAAGCCACTACTTCTGGATTTGCAGCTCCGGTACGCGAATTGCCAAAGTCGCAATTTGTGCCCCAACGGTGGGACAATAACCGCAAACTGGTCCAATTGCGATACCGCAAGGATGGATCCGGTGCCATCAAGTTGATTGTGCAATTAACTGAAAATGAACAGGTGCAAGTTCAATTGGTCCCCGCCAATAGCCAAGAACCACCCAGTCAGACCCTTGACTTTGCTATGGAGGAACATTTGAATATGGATTCCTGGAAGGCAGCGACTGCCAAAACCAAAAAGATTGCCCCCGCGTTACATTTCAAGTTTTTGCCCATGCTCCTTACCAAGTTTTGTCAAACGTACGATTTGGGAAGTCCTAATGATGATACTGAAGAAAGCAATTCGATCCCCTATGTGGACAATACCATTACCACCAACATTTTGAACCGCAGCAGTCTACCGACCACATCTACTACAATGATTCCACCACAACCACCGACTGGTGTGCCAGTAGCGGTCAGCAACCCATGGCAAAATGGCCATGTTCCTTCGACGCTCGACCAAGCCTTTCCTGGGATTGCTGTGGGGACGAATCAAGGACACTTTGCCGATGATTTGACACCGGCTGGTTTGCGAGATCCACTTCGTATGGGTGGTGGTAATGGACGCATGGGAGGCAATCTCATGGGTCCCAATCATCCAGCATTCATGGGAGGTGGTGGTGGTGGACCAGGATGGATGGGTGGTGGTGGTGGTGGACCAGGCATGAGGGGCGGCCCCGGTACCATGCAACCACGATTTGATCCCGTCCTTCCTCCAGGTGCGGTCGACATTGGTATCGATGGAAAACCGCTTCGGAATCGACCCAGTAGGTCTGGAAATCCCAATCCGGATCATCTGCAGCCACCCAATTCGTTTGCGGGAGACAACATGTTTATGTAACTTTATTATACAATATGACTGTACTGTATGATCTTGGCAACATGATGGAACAACGCGACTGCTGCAGTGCTTTGCACCGCCATGCCATGTCACAATACAATATATATTATGTGCTATACAATATATAGGATTTTAATAGAGCATGATACATAAATAACAATTTTTAAATACTAGTTTCAATCATCATTGGATGCAAATTAGGAGTTAGATGTGCAGGTGAATGAATCAAGTGAGAGTTTTCCGGTAGCTGGACGAGGCAGATTTGCTCCGTTTTACGGTTTCTCCGATTAACTCCTGAAGAAAACTTCTTCCGCCGCTTTCAGCTTGAATTTCAACGCGTGTTGACGCCTTCCGTTTCGTAGCTATATATTCTTCCTATTTTATAATATATTCTTTCCTTCTTTATTGCCGTATAATACATGTAATATATAATACATCAGCAAGCAAACGCAAAATGATGAATTTGTACACTTCCAGGGGTGCATCCACCTACGTGTTGTGGAATATAGGTCTCATTTTCATTGTCAGCCTTGGTTGCATTGTGGTCTGGAACGTAGTTGGAACTTCATCATCCATCAATAATGGTAATGGTAGTGACACTCTGGAATTGTTCGCGGATCAGTTCCCCTCTCTGGAAGAAACCCTGTGGATGGCAAAATTGTCCAAGTCAGCCTATGAATTCAGGCATGAGGACAAGGACTTTTGCAAGAAATACAAACCTTCGGATGGAACCAGGTGCGAGTGGTACGATCACAACAAGCGACTTGGCACGCAAGTCCTGATAGTTTCCAACAAGGTACAAAAGTACATTGCCGTGGCATTTGCAGGAACGGATGACATTCGAACCTCTCTGGAAGATGCACATGCAACACAAAAGCCGTTTGGGAACAATTCAACCATCAGTCTTCCGGAGGGTATTCGTGTGCATTCCGGGTTTGACAACGCTGTGTTCCTACAAGGAATGTGGGAGCAAATTTCCTCAAGGATAAAACGGTTGGTCATTGCACATCCTTCCTATAGGATTTACAGTACAGGACATAGTCTTGGTGCAGCAAATTCTCTGCTTACAGCGGCTGCCCTAAGCCTCCAAGGACACAAAGTTAAATCCATCAACTTTGGATGTCCGCAGACTGGAAACAAACCGTGGAGCGAGTTCTTCAATAGAACGTCTCCCACAAAGGATAAGCTAGCAATCTGGCGGATAGTTTTGGGTTGGGATCTGGTTCCACGGCTGCCAGACTTTTTCTATCATGCAGGACATACCATCCAACTCTGGAAAAATTCTACCAATGTAACTAGCGTGGAATCATACTTTGAACACTATGGCAACGAAGAGCTCCACTATGCCGGTGCTCCACCTGGATGGAATGCAAAGCCTCATTTCATTGGACCTGATGATCTAACATCTCACTTTATGACGAAATACATTGAACATTTGGAGGAACTGAACAGCGTGGACAGCACATGGGTTCATGAATTCAAGAAAAGTGATGACCCACCACCCCCACCACCAATTGATTACGATGATGATGTTTTCAACGACGATCTTCGGGATGACTGGTATCCAAAAGAAGCGTAAATGACTGTATGTATTTGTATTTTACGGTACCTTCATTGAAGGCAGAAAGTCGCTCGGCGTCCTCTCAAAAGACAAATATACCCATTGTAACCTTGCTTGGCTAGTACTACACCATCAGCATGCGGTGAACAAGTGTAATAGTAATAATAAGAATAATATCATGATGTAAATAGCAATTGTTGTGCCTACAGTACTATGACAGCCATGCGAAAGGTAGCTCGTTTCAGTTAGCCAAAAGTTCAATTTGAAGTCGTATTTTATATATTCAATATTTGACTTCTTCGATAAAAAACGTCAGAAAATCAAAACTCGACAAGTGATGTTTAATAGACGACGACGATGATGGTGAAGAAACGACATGGCTTTTTTGGTCTATTGTTCCTATTTTGTTCCTACGCTACAATTCCTTGTCGCGCATATCAGCCGTCATCACGGAAATCATGGCCATCATCGGTGTCTGTCGCTGATACAAAAAAGTCATTTCTGGACATTCGAATAAAAACCTCGTCATCCCGTTGTGCTTCTGTTCTCCAACAACGACAATCGTCACTATCTTTCTCGCCATTTGCCCGATCCTTGTCAAACGATGATGATTTCGAAATCAGCGATGGTAACAAAATTTCTCCTTTGGGCGTCGTTGGTATTGCGTCGCAACCCATTGTATGGGTATCCTTAGGATTTGTGGCCACCACAGGAGCGGGTTTGCCGGCAGGCCCCTTTGGTCTATTGGGCGCTGTCGAAGGCTTGAGTTATCTGATTGTTGTCGGATTAGTGGCTTCGAATGTCATCTTTCAGGAGCGAACAAGTGATTCATCCCTGGAAACGGCACAGAAACTTTCCTCCTTTACATTACTAGCAGCTCTTTTGACACTTTTGAGTCTGGTCAAGGATCAAGGGTGCATACCGAATGCCAAGCCAATATTGGACTACTCCAACTACCTTCCGGTATGTAGTCCTGAAGATACGCCTGGTATATTTGGTGCCTAGGTAGACGAATGAGACTCCATTATTCGGCATCTTACCAGTTTGCTACCGGAATCATCATTTTCTACCTTCGCCAAGATGCCAAAGTTACAGCTGCATTCATTGTAATACCAAGCAAGTAGTCCCAATCAATACCGTAGACAAAGTTTCATGTTCATTCCCAATCTAATAATATAAAACAAAATATGATACAAGATGCGTGACGTGAAGCATTATCCATCTCCCATTTTCAACCCTGCATCACGTCTGCGTCACGCAGTTTTGAAACTGGAAGATATTTTTGCCTAACTAGTGGAAGCGATCTTGCCAGTTGTGAAAAAGATTACTGTCATTACTGGCAGAGGGCTACATAGTACGGGTGGAGCCAGTAAACTCATGAAAGCATTGAAAAAGAAGATAGAGGTGTGCCAAATAATGCGGGTGCAGTACTAGCTGTTCACTGGTTGCCAACATAGGCATGCATATCATATCACACCTATATAAATTAACCTCGAATGGCCCACACGCTATGTTGAAGCGTCGCCTTCAATTGCTACTTCATTAGCATTGCGAATAAGTCAAAGCAATCAAGTTCAAAGTCATGATTGAATGATTCGAAGTAATCGTTCGTATCGTATGTTGACTTCATCGATCGATTAATTCGATTCCATCACAAAAACGTCAGAAAATCGAAACTCGGAAGTTCGCCATGTCAACGATGATGATGATGATGATGATGAAACAGCAGGGTTTTATCTACTATTCCTATCTTGTTCCTACTTCATAACTCCTTGTCACGCCGTTGAACCATCATTACGGAAGGTATGGTCATCACTAGTGCCTGTCGCTGATACAAGGACATTTCAGGAGATTGATTCGAATAGTGCTAAACAAGTCATCCCGTAGTCCTAGTTCTTCCGCACTCCAACAGCGATAATCGTTGTCTTCTTTCTCGTCATCTGTCTTATCCTTGTTAAAAGATAGAGGTTCAGAAATCAATCAGGGCAACTCAATTTCTCCCTCGGGCGTTGTTGGCATTTTGCCGCCACCTATCGCGTGGATATTTTATTGCCACCACCACTGGAGCGGGTTTGCCACCCGTCCCTTTTGGTCTATAGGGCGCTGTCGGAGATTTGAGTTACCTACTGTAGTCGTTGTTGGATTGGTGGCTCCGAATGTCGTCTTCGAGGAAGGAATAAGTGGTTCATTGCTGGAAATGGCTTCGAAACTTTCCTCGTCCTTTACATTGTTGCTCCTTGCAGCCCTCCCCTTGACACTCTTGAGTTTTCAATCAAGGGTCAAGGGTGCATACCGCACCGAATGTCAAGCCCATCTTGGACTACTCTAACTACCTTCCAGTCTGCAATCCGGAAGATACGCCTGGAATATTTGGTTCCTAGATCAGACAGAATTCGATTCTCTATCCCATTTTCAATCGTGAATCTGGAGTTCTCGTTGTTTTATCTGGCATGTTCTATGTTCTCATCTGCTACCGGCGGAATAAATGAATGAATCAATCAATCTACTCTATGCTTGGCCAAGATGCTGCTGTAACCTTCACGTAACTAGCAATCTCAATCAATACAGCAGAAGACAAGAGTTTCATGTTAATTCCCAATCTAATAATTATTTATTATGGTACAAGGTACAAGAACTTCACTGCTTCTTTAATGCAGAAGCGCGTAGTCCAATAATGAAAGTATATGTAGCAACATGACCCCAAAAATACAGCATAGTTTCCGTATAGCCAAAAAACACTTGATGTAGTGTACAAAGAAAAAGTCTCCCCTAACCCCTTCCAGTTTCCAATCCTCTAATTCCATTCCATTCTATTTCCTCCATTTTCCGATATATTATTCCAACAAACCCGAGACTTTCTTTTTGACTATCCATGACAGCAGCTGCAGTGGACCCATGTTATAAAACACCCATTATAGAAACAGTGCACTTATGCAAAATGTATATGAAATATACAAAAGCAGTGACAGCTGATTGCTAATACCAGGTGAGGGATCCACTCCAGAAACTATCGTTATCAAAGAAATCCCCACTGAGTGGTTCTTCTTGTTTGGGATTGCAAAAAGTCTCGAGCTTGTGGTTGTGCATTACCACCACTCGCGAGATGCCATGACGCCCCGATTGAGGGTCAGAAGAAGTGGAGATAAGCTTCGATACATCTTCGCTGTCCACAAAGTCAGCGTCCAACAACAGCTCGCTGAGAACTTTACGTTCCAGTCGGTATTCTTGACGAAACCTGGTGATGAGAAGAAAGAGAGAGAGGTGAGCGAAGGCTTTAAAGGATGGACCGTTGTGTTTGTATAGTAGTAGTATTGCCCAGTAGGTATTTTGGGTTGGATCCCAAAACGTCCAGTCTACCGGGACTCAGTACTAAACACACGTAGAAAAACAGCGATTCACACTACCTACCTCTGGGTGTCCTCTGTCGAGTAAAAGAGAGACAAGACTTGGTCTCGTGGAGTCCGTGGTCTCGTCCATTCATCAGAGATGAGAGTTTCCGCAAAGGTAACTCTTCGTTCGAGAGAATGGCATGAACCAGATGATAGAGAATCATCCGTAGATAACGAACATGTGGACTGATCGTCAGACGTTGGACCTACTTGACTCTTCTCAACTGTTGATAATGGTTTTGGTATGCTATCGACGAGTACATATTCCCCGTCGGAGTGTATGCATGTGTTTCCACATCCTATTGATGATGAGGAAGTCCCTGATGGTTCTGTTGTTAGCACTCGTAACAGAGCTTCCCTTTCTACAATGATTGTCATGCTTGGTTTTCAAAACGAGCGATATATTTTTTATGCGCTTGTCTGTGGCATGCAGAGTAGGGAGTTTTCCTTGCGTGAATTCTGGTGTTCTTAACTAAATTACTCGGTACTTCTATCGCGTACGCCTCCACTTGCGCGATATCGCCACCTGGCCACGATTAATGTCCAATCCACGGGGTTTGTAGTAGATTTTTGAACGGGAATCAAGTCGGTACCAGAGATCGCTGGCACCAGAATTCCTTCCGTTGTAGAAAAGACCTCTTGAGACGCGTTAAACTGTGAATTTACAGTGAGAGTCATTCGTATAAATCCTACGTAGAACAGAGCGGAATAAGTTTCTGTCGAACTGCATTCACTGAGTCGTGATACAAGTGAAGCTTTTTTCTGCGCGTTCTCTCGTGGAAATTGCAAAGTTCCCGAGCCTTTTGACCTTCGACCATGGCGACCACACTGGGTCTTTTTCCGTTGGGTCACTCTGGTTTTCCTGCGGGATTTCGGCGTAATTAGTCGTTTTGATTCCTTCGATTTCATTTAGAACTAAGTGTGTACCACCAAATCCATCTCCACTCATTCCCAAAGATTTTTGTTTTGAACGGTCGTCAATGAATAATACAAGGTGTCGGAGTTGGACAAGCAATTGATAACGGGGCTGAATGAAATACTCGTCAATCACTTGTAGGCGGCGGACTGGTTGGATGCGAGGAATCTGGCTTTGTCAATCTCTTTCCTATTGCCTACTATTCATGTTACTTTCTCGAGTACGACCAGTGGTAGGATGGATCCATCGCCATCATTTGAGGCGACAGTCTCCTCTGTCTATCGCAAACGCATTTGCTTCAGATCCACCAAGAATAAGTGAATACGTCCATTCTAGAAGAAGACAAATACATAGCTCCACAGCTCTTCACATGGCAAGATGGAATGTTGGTGACTCCGTTCAAGTTCGAGTTGACAATGACGAATTGATCGAGGCGTCGGTCCTAGAAGCCCGAGGAGCGGGCTGGTACTCTATTGAACTAAAAGACAAGACGATAATAAAATGTCGGGCAAGCCAATTGGTTCCCATTACTTCGACGGCTTTGGTTTCCACCACAGTCGAGACCTTTAGTGCAAAAAATCGGATGCGCCCGACAATTGCTGTGGAAGATGATGGTAGCGTGATCAAGGTGGCGCTGCCTCCTCCCACGATACACGATTTAGATGCCGCGTTACTAGCAACTGACCACAGCACTGCTAAGAATGAAGAATTTCTAAAGCAAGTGGAACATCATGCGTCCTTTGAAAAGTGGGTGGCCTTTACAGATTTGCACTGTTCGCCAGCCACATTGGATACCTCGTTGGAAGTCTTGGAAAAGGTTCATTCGGTTGCCAAGGAAAATAATGCGGGGGTTTTGTTTCTAGGCGACTTTTGGCACCATCGGGGAACGCTGCGGGTGGACTGTCTGAATGCTATTTTGAATCAGTTTCGTTCGTGGGAGGTCCCCATGGTGATGATTCCAGGCAATCATGACCAAGTGACATTGGATGGGCACAGTCATAGTTTGATTCCCTTTGAGAATGCCTACCGTGTTGGGGGTGTTCCCGGTCCACTGGTATTGTCGTATCCCACCAAGTTTCGCGACGCCTTGTTCATTCCGCATATTCGAGACATTGCCACTATGGAATCGGTGCTGCAAGCACCACCAGCGCTCGAATCGTCGGCCTTTTTCATTCACGCGGAAGTGACAGGGGCATTGATGAATGACCTGCTGATATCCACGGGTGGAGTGCCACCGGCATCCTTCCCTCCCAATAAGAAAATATATTCTGGGCACTTTCACAAACCGCATACGGTCAAGGCATCCAATGTGGTGATTGAATATCTTGGATCGCCATATGAAGTATCATTGGCGGAAGCGCAGCAATCGAAAATGTTGGCCATATTTGACAAGGACTGGAATTGTGAAGAGTACCTTCCCATTAGTATTGGACGACGGCATTTCAAATTTTCTTCCTGGAAGGATTTTCTGCGGCATGATTTGGCAGAAGAGGAATCCAAGGAACGCTCGGTTGGCAAAGCTAGATCCGGAGATCGCATGGTGGTTTCGGTTCCCAAGGAAAATTCGTTGTCGGTGTCTATCGCCACGCGTATCAATGAGCTACGAGAAGCGGGAGTGACAGTGGAAATTCGAGAAACCAAGGCCAAATCATTGGACAAGTCGGAATTATCGGGTGCCAAACCCGTTGGAGAAGAAATGACGCCAGAGTCGACGTGGAAAGCATATATTGAAGGAGAGAAAGAGCGAGATATACTGACTGAAGCCAAAGCAGATTCCTTATTGAAAGAAGGATTAAAACTCATGGAAGAAATTGAGACGAATGGCGGCAAGCTTCCAGAAGATTCCGATGCAGTGACGGACTTGAAATTGAAATCGGTATCAATGGAAGGATTTGGTCCATTTCAATCTCGCATCACCTATCCTTTGGACAATCGCGGACTGGTCTTGTTGAAAGGAAGAAACTCGGACAGCGGTGCTGATAGCAATGGAAGCGGAAAGACATCTTTGGCCATGGCGGCGCTCTGGGCATTGACGGGATCGATGGATGCAAGAAGAGCAAATGATGGAAAGGTTACGGATATTATCAATGATTATTCCAAGGTATGTCAACAATATTATCATTGTTGTTCACTCGGTGTTTCAAGCTAATTCGTTTCGTCTACAGGTCGCTCGGGTAACTCTGGAGGGATCGATCAACGGTTCACCGTTTTCCATTTCTAGGAGCAAGACGCCGACAAAGGGCAATTTAGTATTTCTTCTCGATGGCGACGATCTGACGACGCAGTCAGTCAAGGAGACACAAATGATGATTGAAGAGAAACTTGGAGTGGATTCTCAGATATTAAGCCGGACCATGTTTCACGGGCAGCACGCCTTGAATGATATGCTCGAGTCTACAGATGCAAAATTCAAAGAGGAGCTGTCTTTACTGGTCCCAATCGAGCTGTGGCAGTCGGCAGCAACATTTGCCCGAAAGAAAGGTCGGGCCGCCAAAGGGATGGTCGACGAGCTAAACGGAATGCACAGAGTACGATCGGAGGATGTTGCCAAGATTCTAGATCGTCAGCACAATGCTGAACGAGTCCTGCAATTGAAACAAGATGAGCTGGAGTCACTGCAAAAGGAAAGCGCCATGATGGAAGCATCAGAGGACCTGGAAAAGAGTAGTGACGAAGAGCTCGCAGAAATCGAAGAGGCAATGCGGCTGGCTGCAGCCGAGATCGAACTGCTAGAAAAGACATATGCGACCGTGACAATGGAGAAAGAGTCGACGTTGAAACCGTTGCAAGAGAATCTGAGCAGCTTGGAAAAGTCTTTGGACTCTTTGCGAGCCCAATCCATGGCGATGGAACGGGAGACTCATGGCGCATCGCTGCGATTAACGACAGCGGAAGAAGGTATTTCCAAATTGGAACAAAAGTGGTCCGTTGATCTGACGGCTGGAATTATTCCTACCGAGTTGGAATTGCCTCAAACTTGTCCAACCTGCTTGCAAACGATACCAGATGGTGCCGCCGCGGGGCATGATCATGTGCATCAGAACATGCAGTCGGTAGTGCAAGACGAAATTGCCACAGGTTTGCAATCAATCAGCAGTGCTCAAGAATCATTGGAACGATTGAACCAGGAAGCAAAGGAAAATCATGAGAATCGAATGGCTTGCGAAACGGAAATTGAAACGCTTGCAAAAGAAGTGGAAAAGGCCAAGGCCCATTGGGACAAACAAGTGAAGCAAGCCAATGATGCCATTGTCCAAAAGCGCCTTGAATTTGCCGACCTCTCGCAACAAATGTCTACTTTGGCCAAAGGGGCCCAAGTCATTGCCCGTTACAAGGCCGCCCAAGCATCCTTGGATGCTGGTATCGCCGCCGTCCAGTATGCCAACGAAACTTATTATACCTTGACCACCCAAGTAGAGGAAGGCAACGATTTGTTGGCATCGTTAGAAACACAAATGCAAAAACAATCCAACTTGGTGGGAATCATGGGCGAATTGAGCGATCGGTTTGGCCAACGGGGTGTCCAATCCTTTGTTTTACAATTTATTGTTTCTTCGTTGGAAAGCATTGCTCAAGTCTATCTCGACAATTTGAGCGATGGATCCTTGCGATTGGGCTTGGAAATTGACGAGGGCGAGCGGATTTCGAGAACGGCGCAAGTGATTGGATCGGACGGAGTCTTTAAAGACCGGCCCTTGTCGACATTGTCTGGCGGTCAATGGCGACGATGTTCTTTGGCTCTATCCTTTGCCTTTGCCGAGCTATTTGCCCGCCGCGGCAAATTGAAACCATCTCTATGTGTATTGGACGAACCATTGACACACTTGGATCGAGTGGGACGCCAAAAGGTTGGTGAAGTGTTACGGGGAATGCTTCGGTCAGACGATGACGAGTTTCAAGGCTTTGGTGGCTTGGGTATGAATACCGTGTTGATCATTTTGCAAGATTTGGCGGCAGAGGAATTGGACGAAGCCTTTGATCACATTGACGAAGTCGTTCGGGACAATGGTGAAAGCTATTTGAATATTGATGACTGATGAATGAATGAATTGGAGTCATCATTTGAGTTATTAAAAAGACGATTCACTCTATAGGATGCCTCTGTCAATAAGTTGGAAATCCCTCTGGCGGATCAAACGAAGCCTCCTGGACTTGACCATTGTTCTGCTTCTCTCTGGAAGCAATCTCCACTCCCGTTAGAATCCCGTACTTGTGACAGATATCTTGATACCACTTTGGATTCCCATTCCCCGAGTAATCCATAGTCAATTCTTCTCCCTTTTTTATTTTGCGTAGAGTCCCATATGGCTGCCCACAGTTTGGTGTATAAGAATGATTCATAAACGACCCAGCATCCGTCGGATTGGAATTCCAATGGTCATCCTTGGGTGGTGGTAAGACAAAGCCACGCCGCAAGAATTGTCGAATTTGTCGAATGTTGGTCGCTTCAAAGTTGGATTTGATATACGTCTCAAGTTCCGTGTGATGAATCTTTTGGACCCGGTCTGTCCACACCCAAAAATCCCGGCAATTGGCAGGAATATCTTCCAAGGCAAAGACTCCAAATTCGGTGGGACCGTATTGGGGGGTATTTCGGACCTCTACTGGGACGGTGAATGCTGGAAGAGTGGGAAATCGATGCGATTCATCTTCTTCTGTTGCGTTTGACTGCTTTTCATTGTCCTTTGATGATTGTTCGTGTTGTTGTTGTTGAGACATGGTGGTGGTGGTGAAATAAATGGGAGGTGTCATGATGGTCTTTCTTCTTTCTTCGTTTCTCCTTTTGACTTTTTCGATCCATCCGAGGACGTCCGTCCTGCGATGTCGCAAAGTTCACCTGGGGCCTCAAATCGCTCCACTTGACTTTGGACCAAACTTGAAACCCAAACCTCAAAACAAGAAACAACAACAACAACTCGTTGCTGCTATAGACATAATCCATTCCATAGTACAAACAAAGAAACAATAAATCAATAAATATGGCTGACGTAGATGATCTTCTCGCTGAGGAAGCCGCTGAACTAGATGGATACTTTTCCGATGCTCCTTTGGATCCTCAACCCAATTACCCACCTCTAAAGACGTCCTTTGATACGTCCATCATTATTACCAATCTTCCCAGGGTTCCCCAAGCCAAATTGGACAAGCTGACAAAGGTTGTCATCAAACTGGTATCGAGAATTGGAGCGTTGGCCACCACAGACGATTTTATTGGAGTCAGCATGCCTTTTGATGAATCCAAGGGCACTACTTTGGGATTTTGTTTTGTGGACTATGAGGCTCCTGAAGATGCCAAGAACGCTTTGGGTGTCCTCGATGGATACAAATTTGACAAGAACCACACCATTTCTGTGTCTCCCTACGCTATTGCAGAAAAGCTGAAAGACTTGCAAGAGACTGAGGAGTTTGTGGAACCGGAACCAGCTCCGTTTGTGGAAAACCCCAATGCCACGTCGTGGTTGGAAGATGCCAGTCAAAGAGATCAATTTGTCATTCGGCAAGCAGACGAGACTGTTGTTTCGTGGTTTGATGCCAAAAATGAACCGATTATTGATTACGATGGATCTCGCGAAAAGGAAGCTGGAGTTGCCTGGTGTGCATACTATTGCCATTGGTCTCCCAAGGGATCGTACTTGGCTACTTTGGTTCCCCAACGTGGTGTCATTTTGTGGAGCGGATCTTCCTACGAAAAGACTGGACGATTTGTGGCTCCAGATGTGAAGACTATCCTATTCAGTCCTCAAGAAGACTATCTGCTCACCAATAACATGAGACAGGACGATCAACAAGCCATCAAGGTCTATCACATTCAATCCGGAAAGCTACTGCGCGCCTTTCCCTTGTACCCTGCCGACTTTCCAGAAGTTGAAGACATTCCACCGCCAGCATTCCTATGGTCTCACGATGGCAAATACCTTGCACGCATGGGCACGAATTTGATTTCCATCTACGCCACACCTTCCATGAAATTGCTCGACAAAAAGTCTCTCCTTTCCGAAGGCATCCACGAATTTCAATGGTCGCCCAAGGCCAACGTCATTGCTTGCTGGGCTCCCGAACAAGCCAACTCTCCAGCACACGTGGACCTCATCGAAATTCCTTCCCGGAAAAAGCTTCGACAAAAGAATCTTTTCAATGTTACCAAATGTAACATGGTCTGGCAAGAAGGCGGAGAATACTTGGCTGTCAAGGTTACAAGACACACCAAATCCAAAAAGACCTTTTACAATAATATTGAACTCTTTCGTCTCAATGAACCCGGCGTTCCCGTGGAAATGTTGGACGTTAAGGATGCGGTCATGGCTCTGGCGTTTGAGCCTCGGGGATCGCGATTTGCCATGATTCATGCCGAGAATCCATCTGCAGCCAAGGTCTCGGTCAGTTTCTATGATATGAATAAGAAAACGGAACAAATTACCGTTTCCAAAAAGGGAGCCAAGAAGGGACAAAAGCAGAGTCAGATTGTCACGGTCAAGGAATTGAACAAGATTCGTACTCTGGAAGGAAAGCAATGTAACTTTATCTTTTGGAGTCCAGCTGGAGGAACCATCTTGTTGGCCTCTTTGGGAGACTCTGCTTCAGGAACCCTGGAGTTTTACGATGTCGATAACAAGAGCTTGGTCATCAAGGAGCATTACCGTGCCAACCAAGTCTTGTGGGATCCCGATGGTCGATCTGTTGCCACTTGCGTCTCCCAACCAGTCGGTGGAGGTCACTTTAAGTTTGCCATGGACAATGGATACATTCTATGGAGTTTCCAAGGAAAACAATTGCACCAAGAGTCCTTTGAAACCTTTTATCAATTCTTGTGGCGTCCCCGCGAACGTTTGTTGTCCAAAAAGGAAACCAACAATGTCCGACGAAACCTCAAGAAATACGAAAAGCAATTCGAAAAGGCCGACAAGGAACGTCAACGTGCCTTGTATTTGGAAGAAACCAAAGGCAAACGGTTCGAACGCAAAAAGTACCGCGATTTGCTATCGGACTTGCGAGCATTGCGAAAGACTCAACGGACCAGACGCACCGAACTCCAAGATGGATACGATTCTACCGACGATTCCAATTACGTGCTCAACGAAGTTACTGTGGAAACCATCTTGTCTACTGAGGAACAAGTGGTGGTCATGTAAATTAATAATTTGTTGACAATGATCATTCATGGGAATCATGGATCATTAGACTGTAAAAAAGTAAACAAAATAAAGCTATAAGTCTATTGCTCCCTCTCTTTGGACTATACTTTTAAAATTGGTATCATGTTATTGTATTATATATATTATATATTATGCAGTTTTAATTTTTTATGAATTTTCGACATGTCAACTTTTTATGAATACGCCTTTTCTACGCTTTGTTATCCCTAATAAAACCACAGAAGAAAGAAGAATCAAAGTTCTACCTCTTCTTCTTCCTCTTCCATCATGATGATGATGCTGCTGCTGCTGTTATTATTCCGCGGCACCAAAACGAATTCGGGAATGCCGAACCAGGCCGAGGCGTAATGTGGTCTTGATGATTGCTGTGGTCGTTGTGATGGTGGGATGATCATCATCATACCGGAAGAATTATCTTCCTGATCATCCAAATCAATGTGGACAAAGGATCCTTCGTCACATGATAATGATGATTCTCGTGGAATGCAGGGTGTCCAAGGAGCCTCCTCATTCATGGTAGTAGTAGCAGCAGTAGTGGTGTCAATTGGTGATACAGCATGTTTGTTTTGGAATTGACGAAAGGCCGATTCGGGGCTTGGAATGCTATGTGTTTCTAGAGACGTAGAGGCAGTCGTGACAAAGGAAGCATTGCGATATCCTAGTTCCTGTGCACCACCACAGCAATCCTTCTTCTCCTCTAGTTTCTTGTTCCAAATTTCTTGAAACAAGGAAGGAGGAGAGGTGCGTGGGGATTGTTCTTGTTGTTCTGCTGGAAGGTGCTGGTGTTGGATCAAGCTTTTCAAGGAATCATTGTAGCGATTCATGTCGTATTTGGAAGAAATGGGTTCTCGGTGCAAGGGACTCTTTGTCTTGTACTGAGGATGATTGTATTCCCATTCGTCAAAGGAGAATACTCGACGAATGTACAATTCATCGTCCATCTTCTTCATGTGCTCCTCCTGTTCATCCGAATCTTCCAACGAGGCATCCGGGGACCAAACAGAGACAGGTGGGGAATTAGTATTGGTGTTGTGGTAAACTCCAACACAATAATTGCTGTCATGCTCTTCTGTCATGATGGGAACAGTCAATGGAGAACGAGGGCGAAAGTTGGTGGTTTCAGAAGGAATGTTGTAAAAGGAGCTCACTGAAGAATACAGCAGCATAGAAGGGCGAAGGAGTTATAATGTGTGAGAAGACTGTTGGAGTGATTGGTTCAACAGCAATAGATGCCTATGAGGACTTACTGATGTTTGGTTTCGATAGTCTGATGATTTGGTGGTTTTATGATGCCAAGATGTTTGGAATTGTGTGCTTTTCCGTTCATTCTGAGAATGAATCAATCTGGCTGTTGTGGGATAGAGATGCGTTTTGTTGCTTCGCTGTTGCGTTCGCGGTTGATTTCAACTGCCATGGTAGAATGGTAACAAGACATGGTGGTTTTGAATTGCATGTCGTAGGTGTAGTTACCATGGTAGAATGAATGCGTTTGAGACATGTCGAACTGTCTTTTCTTTGCTTGTTGGTGGGAATATCCGAACGTTTGAATCGGAGCTTTGCAGTACATTAGACTCGTTGGAATGTACGCTGGAGGATTGGGGGGAACATTAGAACTCAAACTATTTGAGGAGTACTTTTCCCCCACCTGCGAAGTACTGTATAGTAGTATCGTACGTGTTAATGTGAAAAATTCTCGTATGTACACCCTAGTACTTTATGAGTCAACCTCCTATCAAAATCGACGACGACTCGCAATTTTCAAGTCCTCGACATCATCAAATCAAGATTTTGGAACACCACCACGTCGTTTACCAGAGACAAGCTGTTGCAGAAGATCATATTTGAGAATTGACAGATTGATTGACAGATTGATTGACAGATTGATTCATTCATTGATTCGTTCATTCATTGATTGATTCAATTACAGTTTATTCAGAGAAAGATGAGAAATCACAGCTGGGTAATCCTGCCATTGCAGGCATTGCTCTTATTGCCAAATGTCGTAGAGTCACTTTTGACCCCGAATGGCAATCGATTGGTGGCAAATTCACGCAGCACAATGATGACTCCCAGCCTCCAAGCCACTGCCGAGGACGCTGTTCCTGAAATTGATGTGGAGGAGATTGACGAAGAAGCAGTGGCGGCTGCCGATCTCGAATTCCAAGCGGCCATTCGACAACTCTGTCAGGAACGAAATTTGCCGCTCCAAAAAGTCAAGAATTGCCGCGATTTGAGCTCGACACAAAACTCGCCGATTCTACCAGGAAAGTTGTATCGCACGGGGAGATTGGGTGATGCGACACCAGAAGATCAGAAACTGTTATTTGAAGAGCGAGGAATTAAGACACTAGTGGATCTGAGATCACCAACCGAGCTAAAGGATGATCCAACACTCATGGCGGATGTTTTCAAAGGCTTTAACAATCTGGTTTGGATGGAAGACGGCCGCGGAAAGGATGGTTGTGTTAGAGTATTGGCCGAAGGAGAATCACCGCTCGACAAGAAGCGCTTTCGAAAACGAAAAAAGGAAGAAGCAGCAACCACAGTCGTAGCCGAAGAGGATACGTTCTGTGATGCCGGCTGCGACGATCCAAGATCCCAACCTGCTGGAGATTTCCTAAAGAATACCCAAGACGGAAGCAAGGAACGTCACTTTGTCTCCCTCATGAACGAGTTTAAGTATGTCCGTGGAACCGTCTCGAAACTACCCAAGCGTACCATTGCCAAATCCATCCTCAAGTCACCTGGAGCTGTCTTGTCCAAACGCATATGGAACTCGTTGAAGAAACCCTTTATCAATGAAATCAATGAGGGTGGACTCAGCATGCTCAACGAATTGCTCCTACGATTTGGAGCTCCCGGAATCAAGCATGTCTTGGAGTTGTGCGCGGACGAAACCCGGCACCCCGTGGCCTTTTATTGCACGGCCGGAAAGGACCGGACGGGTTCCATTGCCGCCATTATTTTGAGTCTCTGTGGGGCCAAACCAGAAGATATCGTGGAAGACTATTCCTTGTCGGCCAATGTCTATTCGGAAATGAACGATCATCAAGCCATGGTCGGCGCACTCTCACAACGGAGTTTGGACCCCAAGACATTTTTGGGGGCACCACCAGAAGTCATGGCGGCGACTCTTTTGTCGATTGAAGAAAATTATGGGAGTGTAGAAGGATATTGCAATTGGATTGGGTTTGGACCAGAACAACAGGACAAGCTACGTAAGGCCTTGCTGAAAAAAGAGTAAGGTGAGCATTTTTCAGCACACTATATATAAAAAAGCAATGGTGGCAGGAGTATCAATGAATCGATTGCCGCAATCAATTGGCTCAATCAATCAATCAATCAATCAACATATACTAGGTTATTTGATCATTGATCTTAATTCAACTATCCAATCGCAGCAGCAACATTACACATTATTACACATTTATCATACAGCACATATCACCCATAAGCACTATTACCACTATAACAACTACTGATGCTAGCTAACTAGCACACTTATATTCAACTGTTCCATCTCCCATAGGGGAAGGTAGAGTAGCTATTAGATACCCCTTTTGTTCTGGTGACGCAAAGGGCTGATTGAATCAATCATTCATTCCTGAAGAAAGATATATGAGCCAAATGTAGCCGAAAAAATGTACCTCTATTTACTTCATTATTATGGAACTGGTATGTGTATGATGGAAATGAACAAGGGTGTGCTCCTCAGCACGGGTGTTAGCAAGACAATTGGTGTGTGTGTGTGTGTGTGTGTGTGTGTGTGCGGTTTTTCAAATGTAGTTGCGTGAGAATAGTAACACAACACAACACTTTCGTTACTCCATATACGTTGACGGTGATAATGAAGCGTCGCCCAACGATGGCGACGATGTCACAATAATAGCAGCATTCGACGATGATAATGCTTGCATGGATGATTCCGTGTCCCTGTCATCAAAGGTTGTGTTGATGGAGGCTTGTTCTTCTTTTTGTGCCTCAATTTGTGAATTGGCGGCATTCATCGACAAGGCCATACCCAAAGTCCATTCGACTTCAGATCCATCAACATCAAAGGTAAAGGTAATGTCTCTCGATTCTGGATGAAAACCATATCCATCCTTCAACAGAGTGACCATGTAGACCGCTTCCAAACACCGATGTGGAAGCACTTCTTCTCGAGTGAAGGAATGGCTTCCAACCTCCGAGGCCATATCTTCGTGCCAGTCTCTCGAACAAAGTCCGTCCAATGCATTGTGCAACTCTTCGATACTCGGATTGGGCCATGATAGATTCAACGCTTGATGCGCTTCATCATTGGCCTTGGAGAATACTCGAAGACTGTCCAACGCAAAATAGTACAGTGACATGGCCAAGAATTTTCCACGAACGGGCGGATGCTTCACTCCCCCAACTTGATTTCCAATTTGGGCATGATTATCGTGTGCTTTCGCTGGATGCGGAATCAATCGTTGAGTATGCCGAATGCATTCCTCAGTATCCCCCGTTCCCACCAAGTGGAATCCTTCAAATTCGGCTACAAATCCCTTGTTGGCACAGGGATTTTGTACTTCCTTTGATACACAGATATCGGACGAACCAAGGCCTTCGTCTAGTCTTTCACTCACCAAACTGCTCCACAGCAGCTTCTTGAGTTGGTCAATTCCGTCATAAATAGCGGTGTACGGCGAGTTGCAATAGCTTTGTTTCTCATCAATCAGCGTGTTCCACAAACGTTGTCGAAACTGATCAACTCCATATGACAGATAGGAGGTAGTAAAGAAATCATCACCGTTGATGTGTTCAATACCATCGCCGTCCCATAGGCAGTCCTCCGGATCACAAGTTCCTTCTTGTTGGTCAAGAATATTTCCTTCACCCGGCAGGAACACAATTTGCGTCGAGCTACCCCCCATGTCCAATGCTCCAATTGGTCCATCGTGTTCAATCTCTTCCTTTACCCTGAGATTGGTATCGACAATTCCGTGCAAATAGTTGGCGGCTACAGCTCCAAAGAAACCCTCAAGGTCCCCATCTAGCGTTGCCAAATCCTCCAGCTGAAAGCTTGTAAAGACGAACTTGTCCGATTCCGTCAATCCTTGATGCAAGGCAGTGTATACGGCATCCTGTTCCTCCTGTTTCAGCAATCTCATGCCAGCCGTGGCAGCGTATTTGACTTCCGTTGCCGCGTGGTACTTTCGTGGAATGACGCCTGCCGCAAAGTCAAAGAGTGGCAGCATGTGTTCGGCCACCTCGGAAGGACTAGCTTTTGAACCAAAGGAGGAAATGGGAACATTGGCCTTACTAGAGCCACGTCGAATGATTTTCTCCTCTCCATTCCGCTTCTTGACAAATTCAAATACGTGAAGACGGGAACCAGTAGAGCCACCATCCAGAATCTGAAATACAAAAGGGAGGATGGAATTAGATGACGATCTGGAAGACTGTGGCATTCATTCGTACAAAGACAGAACTTACAATTTTGAACGGTGATTTCGATTCCACAGTATTTGCTGAGACAATGGAATTAGCCAACGCCAAAATGACAACTAGCAGTGCAACCACCAGAACCCTAATCTTGTTCTTCGAGAGATTCATCGTACGACCCATTCTAACGTTTTCGATTCAATGAAACAGATAATGTGGCGTTTTTTCTTCTATCGATTGAAGTAGAAGAAATGAACACTTTTGTTTCAGCACCAAACAATTTACTTTCACCAATCCAGCGACGACGTGAATTGTCTGATGTTGCTGTAATATGAGCTTCAAAGGAAATCAGTGAATTCTAACTGAAGCCTTTCTCTTGACAGCAAATGAATCGTATACGATCGATCGTAATCAATGAGTCGTCTGGTGTGATATTCCAGGGTTTTGGACAAGTGCACTTGCAAAGTTGAGAGAAAGAAGAGGGATCACGAACAACAAATTCCCCGCTCATCGTTCATTGGACGATTGGAATGCAATCTGATTCGCTCCTGGATTTCGCACGATCTCCAGCCATGAATAATTTTATATGCTGAGTCAGAAGAAAAACGACATGGGTCATCCAATATTTTGAATTTTATACTCGTATCAGTCCGGTGCTACCTATCAACTCATCATCAATCCATCACTCACTCAGTCCCACACGATTGATCATCGATCAATCGATCATGTAAACATGGCCGAAGTTTTTGGTCGGCGTAGTCGACTCCAGTGTTGTGAACATACGCATACTGTACCTTAAGGTATAGTAGTATAGTATGAAATGAATGATAGATAGATAGAAAATACAATCTAGTTCCATGTTGTATTGATCTTATAATTGTCCATCTACAAGCCATGGGCATCGCCTCACCAGCAGCCATACCATCTCCACGTGGCCTTTTTGACATGCCAAGGACAGCGGTGTCGTCCTTGCAAGGGTCTTGGAATCTACTATGGCACCCCGATCTAGAAGTAGGCGAGCAACATCAGTACGATTGTTGAGAGCTGCAAAATGCAACGGCCTGCATCCCATATCGTTCATCGTTTCCAACGAATCAGCAACTGCTTGGTGGTTTAAAAGTAAACGAACAACTTCGACAATGCCGTTGGAACACGCAATATCCAAAGGTGTCATGTCGTTATTGTTCCTTGCTTCCAAACTGGCATTTCGGTCCAAAAGAAGAACAACAACACCCAACTCATTTCCTCCGGAACAAGCCACATGCAAAGGCGTGCAAAGGTCATTGTTCCTTGCTTCGATGTTGGCACCCCTGTCCAGCAATAGCCGAGCACGTTCAATAGTATCATACCTCCAGCGCGGACTTTCAGAAACTAAGTGCAAGGACGTGTCGCCAAAGTCATTTCTTGCCTCCAAGTTAGCGCCATGGTCCATCAACAATTCCACCATTTCGACAGAGATAGAGCCATTGAGGAAGAATTGATTACACAAAGTTGTGTGGCCACTCTCGTCCCTTGCTTCCAAATTTGCACCACGACTTAGCAAGAGCTCAGCCACATCAACATATGCATGAAGCCCTGCTTGATGCAATGGGGTACCTTCATGATCGGCGTGCACTTCCATATTGGCACCTCGGTCCAACAGTAATTGAACCACCCCCCGATGTCTATTTGAGCAAGCATGGTGCAGAGGAGAATGCCCATGTTCGTTCACTAGTTCCATGTCGGCACCATTGTCCAGCAATGCTTCAACAAAGTCGAGGTCACCAAACTCGCAAGCTCCGTGTAATAGCGTTTCATCAGCGCAATCCCTGGCATTTAAATCTGCGCCATTCAGAACCAATAATTCCACAATCTTCCCACGACTTCGGCCTCCAAATGACGTACTACGACTGTTCAATTCACTACTGCTGACTTCATCGTCCACAACAATGTCCTCATGTTGCAGCAATAGTTCAACAATATTGGCATGATTGCTCACGCATGCTCCATGCAACGGTGTCCAGTTACCTTCATCAGTGTTCAAATTCGCACCATTCCGCAACAAGATTTCAACCACATTCGCATCACTTTCTGGATATAAATCACACACTTCGTGTAATGCAGTACGATTCGTGTCATCAACAGCATTAACATTCGCACCATTCCGCAACAATATTTCAACAACATTCGCATGGCCTTCTGCGCATGCAACATGCAATGCAGTACGACTGAATTCATCAAGAGCATCCACATTCGCACCATTCTGAAACAAGATTTCAACTACATTTGCATGGCCTGCTTCAGAAGCAACATGCAATGGTGTCCTGTTGTTGTCGAACTTGTTGCGTGCATTTACATTCGCTCCATCATCTATTAGTGCTTGGACACGTAGTGTGTCGCCATCATCCGCCGCTCGATCCAAGTCCATGGTTGTTTGTCGTCCTCTCTCTCACACAAAATATATTTTGGTTGCTGCTGTTAAGCCATCATCATTATCGTGTTCGGTGATGCAGATGATAGCAGCATCGGCTCCCTGGCTCAAATCTATCGTTTCGTTTCGACTACTTCGACGCCTTCGATTCATCTGAACTCGTTCACACCTCATCGAGTACGGTGCAGCATGCTTTGAGAAGCTTGAACCTTATTATTGCTGCCGTATACTACCTTACGACTGATGAAAACTGCGATGGGCTATGGAAACCATCCCAACTGGCAAGTTCTCCTCGCGAAGCTCTTCTATCAGCGTCGTAAGATACCGAATTGTACCCGCAGGTTTACTTTTTACTTTTATGTTTTCTTGATCTTATACCTGTCCATCTACAAGCCATGGGCATCGCCTCACCAGCAGCCATACCATCTCCACGTGGCCTTTTTGACATGCCAAGGACAGCGGTGTCGTCCTTGCAAGGGTCTTGGAATCTACTATGGCACCCCGATCTAGAAGTAGGCGAGCAACATCAGTACGATTGTTGAGAGCTGCAAAATGCAACGGCCTGCATCCCATATCGTTCATCGTTTCCAACGAATCAGCAACTGCTTGGTCCAATAGTAGACGAACAGCCTCGATATTGCCTTTGGAACATACAATATCCAAAGCTGCCATGTCTTCATTGTTTCTTGCTTCCAATGAGGCGCCTTGGTCCAATAGCAAACGAGCAAGCTCGATTTTACCTTTGGAACATGCAATGTGTAAAGGGGTCATATCGCTACTGTTCCTTGCATCCAAATTGGTACCTCGGTCCAATAGCAGACGGGCAACCTCGATTTTGCCTTTCGAACATGCACTATGTAAAGGTGTGCAACCAAAAACGTCCCTTGATTCCAAACTGGCACCTTGATCCAATAGCAAACGAGCAACACTCAAGTCCTCTCCTCTGGAACATGACATGTGCAAAGCCGTGCAGCCGGTATTGTTCCTTGCTTCCATATCAGCACCCTTGTCAAGCAATAGACGAGCACGTTCAACAATGTCATCGTACTCCCAACTTCGACAAACTGAAAGTAATGGCGTATCACCAAAGTCATTTCTTGCTTCCAAGCTAGCGCCATGGTCCATCAAAAGTTCCACAGTTTCTACAGAGACAGGGTTATTTGCATCGAATGCCAAATGTAAGGGTGTATTGCCATGCACGTCCCTTGCTTCCAAATCAGCTCCTCGACTCAGCAAGAGCTCAGCGATATCAACAAATGTATATTTGGCTGCTTGGTGCAATGGAGTGCATCCATCCTCGTCTCGAGCTTCCATACTGGCTCCTTGGTCGAGCAGTAATGTAACCACCCCCCGATTTCCCGATATACAGGCAATGAGCAAAGGAGTCAATCCTTCTGCGTCCGCCAATTCCATGTCGGCACCATTGTCCAGCAATGCTTCAGTATAGTCGAGTTCACCACTCTCACAGGCTCCATGTAACAGTGTAGCATCATTCCAATCCCTGGCATTTATGTCTCCACCATTCCGAGCAAATAGTTCCATAATCTTCCCACGACCATGTTCTCCAAATAAAGATCTACGGCCACTCAATTCAATACTATTGTCGTCATCATCTAGAACAACATCCACGTGCCGCAGCAGTAGTTCAACAAAATTCGCATGATAGTTTCTGCATGCTCCATGCAATGGTGTCCAGTTCTTTGTATCAGCGACAATCGCATTAGCACCATTCCGTAACAATATGTCAACGATATTCGCATCGCTTTGTCGATAGCCATCGCACACTTCCTGCAATGCAGTGCGGTTCGTGTAATCAACAGCATTGACATTCGCGCCACTAAGCAGCAACATTTCAACGACATTCGCATGACCGTTCTCGCACGCTCCATGTAATGGTGGTATCCATTTCTTTGCACCAGCAACAGTATTCACATTTGCACCATTCCGCAACAATATTTCAACAACATTCGCATGGCCTTTGTCGCATGCAACACGCAATGGAGTACGATTGAATTTATCAAGAGCATCCACATTCGCACCATGCCGTAGCAACAGTTCAACTACATTCGCATGACCTCTTTCGCAGGCAAAATACAACGATGTCCTATTGGATCGAAACTGATCGGTTGCATTTACGTCAGCTCCATCGTCCAATGATGCTTGGACAATCAATGCGTCTCCATCAGTCGCCGCTCGAATCAATTCCATGGCTGTTTATCGCCTTCTCTCACACAATACAATATTGTTGTTGTTGTGGTTGTTGTCATTGCTATGGCAGCATCGATATTGTGTTTGATGATGCAGAATGATTTTATTGGAGACACACACATTTTTCGTTGACGTTCACGTTTGTTTCTATTCTTCGAATTCGATTCGAGGATCCAATTGACTACCTCGACACCTTTGATTCATCAAACTGAATTTGAGCAGCTCGTTATTGCTACTGAAACAGATGCTTGAATATCATCCTATTGTTATTGTAATCCCTCTACTAGATGATGGTTCATGTTTCTATATGAAGAACTGAATTTCCCCCCAGGAATACGTCTGTCGTGGCGCCAACCCAGCACTGTTGCTGAATCGTACGATCGATGATCAAACATTGTAGGCATCGGAAACCAACCAAAACTTGACTCACCAACCTTCCTCGCCGCAGCTGCTACGAGTGTGTCACGAAAAAATAGTCTTATGTAGATATAATTATCCTGATTGAGAATTGTGATTGAATTCTAGAAGAGAAAAGCTACCCATTTCTAATCGCATCATCAGTACCTCAAGCAAAACTGAATCTGATTACATCCAGTACAGTGCAGCATCTTTGGATGGCAGTTTAATCCAAATCCTCAGCTTCTCCCTCTCCTTCTTCACTTCCCTCTTCTCCTGACTCTTCTTCTTCTTCTTCGGATTCTTCCTCAGATTCATCATTTGGTATGATGTCCATTATCAGCATATCAAACAATCCCTGAACCTTTTCAACATCTTTAAAGTCTTTATCCTTGACGCCATTGATTTCTACCAGTCGATCGCCAGGCTTGATGCTAGATTTCTTGGCGGCAACCGAGGTAATGTAATAGTATCCATCGTCACGCTTTTCGATTTCGAAAGCGGGTTTCTTATTCTTGACGCCACGCTTGACTTGGATTCTCATTACTTCGTCGGCCATGATGGTTGTGCTAATCTTGTAAGGTAAAACGGTCTTGAGGGTTGTGTTTTGTGTTGATAGCAACAGTCCTGTTTCATCAATGGCAAAATGATCTTCGGGTTGCGATTTCTCATTCGTTTTGCTAGCAGTCATCCGGGTCATTGAGTCAGTCCATTGTTGCCCCCAAAATTCCACCCCACCCCAAACAGAAGGCATCACACAAACACAAAATCTTCATCTTCCGTAGTATTCCTTGGTTGCCGCGGAGTAGGTTGCATATCATTGTTGCAAGGAGGGCTTCTCACTCATCATTCATATTTGGTATACAAGAATGAGAGATTTGAGTAGTTTGAGCGGATCCATCAGTGGTTCTACGACCGACGCCTATCTCGAAGGTGATGCGATCAAGGTAGAGCATCTATTCACCTTCAAATTGGATCGATCCATGCGAAAAACAGCCGACAAGCTGTTGGACCTTGTGGGTGAATACGCCGAATCCTTTCGATATATTGCCATTGGACTAGCTGCATATCTATTGCTTTCTGGCATGGCACAATTGGTGAATGCAGTAGGGACGAGTGATGACTCATCGAGTAAAAAGCACAAAAAGGACAAGTCCTCCAAGCACAAGGACAAAACGGAAGCAAAAGCCGAGACGAAAACAGAGGCGCCAAAGTCGGAGCCAAAAGTGGATTTAGAGGCACCAAAGTAGTGGTTAACAAAAGCTAAGGAAACGAAAACAAGAGTACTCTATTGCTACAATTCTAAACAAGAGATACGTCATCTATTCTTTTGAGGCTCATTGTTGCAATGCAATTGAAGTGTGACTCGATTGTACTTGCTCTTTTGGCAGGATTTACCAATAATATTCTCCACTAGGCGTTGGGTATCCATCTTGCGGAATCCCCTCGCCGCCCCATTCCTGGTGGCACAATCGCTGATCCATACTGACCCATCCGCTCGAGCCCGAAAAAAGCATAGATCCGGATTCTCCACCACTTGGATTCCCAAATCTCGAATGGCGGGAAAGATGGAATGATTCAAGAATCGTTCTGAGTGCATCCCATACCCCGGTTCATAAGTCAAGACATGATCCTCCAATCGTTGAAATCGTTCCGTACTCCAGATCTTGACCCCTTTGTAAGATCCATAAATCATACGATCATTGATTGGAAATCGAGCCCAAGCAGGAACACCTACATAGTCATCTAGGTTGTTGTTTTTGTGGTATGCTCCTCGTTTCGTTGTCCGAGATGTATTGTAAATGTCAAAAGGTGTCACGTACATGACGTCATTTCGCAACATGGCCACTTGGGCGTACTCTTTCTGTAATTTTGCAGCGCCAAGTTCCATTTCCTTCCATACCGCATCAATACTATGCCACTGCTTGACAATGTTGTCAATGCTCGTGGGATAAACAAAGGATTTGGCCATCCATGGAAAGTACAGATATTTGCCATCCTTTGCCTTGGTCTTTCGATACTTTTCCATCAATTGACCTCGTTTGCTCAAGAATTCCGACTCGGTGTCACTAATAATGGAGACAAAAGGTAGATTCGGATCATCATTGCCATAGACATCTTTGACTGCCTCTCGAAGCTTCTCAACCGCTTGCACGTCAATTTGGCCACCACTTCCGGATCGGACATTCTTTTGTTCTTCTTTCACATCATAGTAATGAAAATAAATATCGCATCGATTCCCCTTGTTGGTTTTGAGAATATTCTCAATAATTGACGGTAGCACAAATAGCTCAAAGCTTCTAGGAAGACCAAAGAAGCAAAGGGCGCAGGATGCTGCTGCTGGGAGCGTTGGTGGTGATAGTTTGGGGCGGTGGAGTGAGATGGCTGGGGGCTCCGGTGATATCTCGGGCAAAATTGCAAATGGAAGAAATGAAAGAATCATAGCGACCATTGAGAACCATGCTAGAACTCGATATCGTGTTTGCCGCCTCATGATGCAAGAGGAAGCGCAGGAAAGGGCATTGGACACTGCATATTCCTGGGATGGAAATTTTGTAGCCTGTTTCATTTTACAAGCTTTCCCTTTGCCGAGCGAAGCACAGGCGATTCGAAATTTCAGTTTACCGCCCTACTGAATATATGGTCTACCCCAGTACCTTTCTACATGCTTAGCAGTACACCTGACGAGGACGGACAACGATGATTGCGAAATCAGCCCTGCTGTTGCAATACTAACGAAATAACTTGACCATGTCGGAAATTGCTGCCCTAGTACTGTGTAAACTTGGTGGAAAGGCCGGAAGTGCCGCTGATATCAAGGCTATCATTGAAGCCGCTGGAGGCGAAGCCAACGATGATGCCATCACAAAGTTGACTGCAGATATGGAGGGAAAGGACATCAACGAATTGTTGGCCGCAGGAATGGATAAAATGAAGGATGTGCCAATGGGAGGTGGCGGTGGCGGCGGGTGAGTGATCAATATGCTGGATGCTGGAGACTATGGTTTTCTTGGAGTTTGTATTGTAGCAAATTTTGACAAGATTCATGACTCACAATAATCCTTGTCCCTGTCTTTGTTCCAATCTTTTAGTGGCGGCGGCGGTGGTGCTGCAGCCGGAGGAGGCGCAGCTGCTGAGGAAGAGAAGGAAGAAGAGGAAGAAGAAGAAGCCGAGATCGGTGGAGGTATGGATATGTTCGGAGGGGATGGCGGCGGTGACGGTGGTGACTACTAAGCCGACTGTGCTAATAGAAGAAAAAAAAGATCCAAAACTCCTTGCATCCGTGTATCATTTTTTTATGTACCTATATATCGTTTGAGTGTTTCTCTATAGTCGAGTTGAAGCAGAGTTGTACGTAGTTGAGAGCATTTAGGTTGTATTTTGCAAGGAGGAAGTTGAGAATAGAAGATTGAAATGAGTGGAGTTTCTCCATTGACAAGAACCGACTGTAGCTGGAGATTTCCCTCTCGTTTGTGTTGCCAATGAAGTTGTACGACCTCCAGATGCAGTGGATCGTCTCGCTTGTTTAGGATGTTTGTTTCATCTTCATGGGTATGGAAACAATCCATGAGTGAAGAAGAAACTCAAAGAAATAAAAGCCGCCATGTTTCCACTTTATGATATAACTCGTACCGTACTACTGATGGGGATCATAACATCCTTTGGAGGTCTTCCGACTTCTGAGATCAACATTTTGAACAAGTGCTATAATACCCAATACGGTATATTTACCACACTTTCTCTGATTCTCCGGACCACTTCCTCATTCCTTTCAGATCGTACGTGCTTCATCCGGATCTGCTCCAATTCTGCAAACCCCCGTGCCCATTCATTCATTCGATGAATGAGTCAGTATCCAAACCCGAACTCCAAGTTCCACGTTCCAGCACCACGCCTAGTATCTTGGATCTTGGCCTCATCAATAAGGTGGTCCTTTTCACCCTCGTAGCTTGTGGAGGCGTAGAGTATAGTATACTGCACAAGATGATTGATAGTAATGTTTGCAATTGTATATATGTAGTAGCCATTATGTATAGTATATATCTATTTATTTAACGAAGCAGCTGATGTAACAGTAGTGGAAGTTCCTTCGGAAAAGCTTCCTGTGGCCATTCGAACCAAGCGTTTTGGAAATGAAAACAAGCTCTTGAGAGCTCCAGGTGATGCCTTGTTTTGAATATCATATAGCTGCGAGTGGATTTGATCCATGGTAGGACGCCGCGATGATTCTGTATCCCACATGCTGGTTATTAGGGTTTGTAGCTCTTGCGGCAAGAACGACGAGGCATCCAGTTGTGGACGTTCTCCATCTTCACAGACGAGCATCTTGTACATGCCAATATTGTACAAATCAAAAGGCTTGGCAAGAGCCAAAAGCTCATATAATACAATGGAAAAGCTGTAAACATCAGCTCCCAAGTTGTATCCGGTACCCAACACGATTTCGGGTGCCACGTATCGGAGAGTACCGACACCGGACATGAGGAACTTATCATCTCGAGAGGAATTCTCGGGAAGCTCTCGGCATAGACCAAGATCAAAGAGCCGAATAGCTCCATCTTTAAAGCCAATGTTATCACACTTGAGGTCTCTGTAGATGATATTCTCGGAATGCAGGTACTGCAGAGCACAGGCAATCTGTGTAGCGTACTCCAATCGTTGCTCCAGTGAAGGTGCACAGGAAGGATCCCTTCTCCATCGAGAGATGCGGGTTGACAGTATGTCGTCCAGCTGTTCCAGGATGATGAAGAATCCGTCGTGGCTTCCATCATTATAGCTTGAGGCGCCGTTGGCTGCCCAACCATGGATCTTGATAATGTTGGGATGTTCCAGAGCAGCCAAGAACTTGGCTTCGAGTACCAGATCCGCAGCAGCATTGTTAAAGGCTGTTCGCTGCGTCAGAAGCTCTGGTCGAAGATGCTTGACAATGAATTGATCGGCATCGTCGTTGCATTGGGCTTCGCAGGCTTGGTGGACCACACATCGAAGGTTCTCTTCGTCTTCTGATTCGTGTTCGAAACATGGGTTCACAGCCTTGACTTGATACACTTCCGAGAAGGCACCCTTCCCCAGAAGTTCACCAACTTCTATTTCACTGCGATGAAACTTGGCGACGCAAGATTCTTCATCTTCGAAGGAAGCCAATAAGGAGCATTTGCTCATGAAGAGTTCAATTTCGGATTCAATACTGGTGACGGTTCGTTGTGCCATGCTGCGCTTGCGAAAGGCAGCAGCTCGTCCAGCAGGCTTTGTAAGGCTAGCCGGGACGGTAACAGGAGATCGATCTTGGGTGCATCCGCGGCACATGATGCGTTTTGAGGATGGGAAAGCAATGATAGGTAATCTTTGGTATCCAAATGAAGTATGGATGTCAATCGTTGCAAATAATGAATAATGGGGCTATCACCCTCAAATTGAACCTCAAAGAACGAGGTTCGACCAGAAGCACGAAAGAACAACGCCAATCAGATCCTACGTATTCTCTACGTACAAAATTGTACGATGTCCCGCGAACTTCGGATTGCATTTATGCAAGAGAGCGAACAGTTGCAACGATTGCGGTTATGATGACCGCGAAAACCGCGCACTTCGCATTTTGAATTATCACACCGTCCAAGAGATGATGATTGATTTCTGACACGACATTCCATCCATTGATCTTTCTCAGTCGACTGCAACGATTGTAAATCGGCAACCGAAACCCGTCACCACAGAAAATAAGATAGACAACCATGGTGAATCCAGACTTTCTTATCCCGCTGGAAACTCCCTGTGTCTTTTACGATGAAGATTTTTTGCCAAAAGGTGATGCTGATGGGTACTATGCGAAACTGCTAAAGGAAATCAAATGGGAAAAAAGTGCAAAGATCAATCGCTGGGTTTCGTTGCATCACAATTTGACTGGCGAGGAGGACTACAAGTATCGTGATGCTCCAGGGGCAGCCCAACAAGGGTTCCATGAAACAGTTGATCACATTCGTAAACTAGCAGAAGATTGGTATGAAAAAGAAGCCGGCCGAAGGGTGGAATTCAACGTCTGTTTGCTCAATTACTACGAAAATGGTCAACAACGGATAGGCTGGCATTCCGATCGCGAAGAGGTCGGACGAAGCACTCCCATTGCATCCATCAGTTTGGGAACCCCTCGACATTTTTTGATCCGCTCCAAGGTCAACGGAGTCCAAGATCGCGCCAGTTTGGACCTTGCCAATGGCTCCCTCGTAATAATGGAAAATGCATGTCAAATGGAATACTTGCACAGTGTGCCGAAACAAACCGAGATTGAAACGGGGCGGATAAATCTTACATTTCGATGCAAAGAAGAAGGTGACTTGACGTTAGGGGAAGAAGCACACGAATTGCGAGACAATTGCATCATGAATTTGACAGATGGCATGGCCGCGGACGCCTCTGGATGGTCTCCGGTATCGGATGCGACCAAGTCTGTCTTTGGCGACAATGTTCGTTCCACAGAATTGGATCCCGACTATCCCGAAATATATTTCTTGGTCAGCACCAATCTGGGAGCAGAACGGTATTGTGCTGCCGAAATGACGGAAGTACTAGACTCCGCTGGATTACTAATGGACATGTGGAGCATTGTCGCTGCCCCTATGGGGTTGGATGGACTGGTGGCCTGCTCGTCCAAGGAAAAGGAACCCGATACTGATCTCATTCGCCAAATCACCTCACTGTTTCTGAATCTGCGCTCGGCGCAGCACGTCTTGAATTATCACAGTCATTTTGGATTGGAAGAGATTGGGGAAGACCCTGCAAAAGTCGACGGCGAGACACTCTACCAATATTACAAGAAACAACTGGTAGAAGGGAAAATGTCAGTCCCTCCTTTGGAGAAATTAGGAAAGGGCACCTTCCGCGTCACTTGTGAACGAATTGGTGGTCCACATGCCTTTCAGTCTTCCCAAGTGCAGTTCGAAATGGGTGGTGCCATGGTGGAATACTACTCGAAGATCAAGCCCAAAATGGAGGATTACGATGTCTGTGTCTATGTCTTTGTCATTGGATATCAAGTGGTAGTAGCAACCCAGCTCAATGTCAACGACTTGTCCAAGGAAAGGCATTTTCTACAGTTCCGCAATGCTGTCACCATCAAGACCAACCTTGCCTATGCCATGGTGCGATTGGCAGACATTACGGCTGGCGATCGCATCGCCGACCCATTTTGTGGAAGTGGAACATTGATATTGGAGGCGCTTGAAGTGTACCATAAGAAACTTTTCTGTGTTGGAATGGACGTATCGAGAAGGAGTGCCAATGGAGCGAAACAAAATGCTGTGGCCGAGAATTGTGGCGATGATGTTTGCAAGTTTGTTTGCTGTGACGCAAGAGGACTTCGAAAACATCTCGAGGATGATTCTGTGGATGCTATCATTAGCAACTTGCCATGGGGTATCATGACTGGGCACAAGGACGTTTCGGACTTGAAAACCATGTACGAAATCTTTTTGCGAACGGCTTGGTACGTTCTGAAACCAGGTGGTAGAATCGTCATGTTGGTCTTGCGTGGCCTTCAAATCACTCGGATTGTGCGCAAGTTGAGTGGAAGATTCCGACTTTTGAGCGTCAATGTTGTCCGAACGACAAACAACCTACCTTGCATTGTGGTAGTGGAAAAGCTGAAAGAGGACGAAATCCGAGACTCCATCAAGGGTCAGTTGGCACACTTCAATCAGTACATCAACGTCAGTCCCGAAATCTACCACGCCATTCACAACGAAGACATAGATGAACAAATATAAATATGATGATCATTAGGCAATGCAGTACCTTGCATAATCTTCACACCTCTACCTGGTGTAGTCCTGTACCGGGTATGTTGAAAAAATGAGGTGTCTAAAATTTTGATGCGACTGACTGACTGGTGCGACTACAGTACGTACCGGTACACGTGTACGTGTACTGCCAATGCTTTGAAAACCGGCACGCTCGCCAGACAAAATTTGATTTTGAAACACGCTTGCACACAGGACAGCTTCTCACCTCTGCAGTTCGATCATCGACAACATCACAGTACTGGTATGGGCATTGCTAGTATGGATGAAACGGAAGGCGGTGGCGACCTTGCTAATGTTCCACCACAAAAAGTGTCATCACCACGAGCTTTGGAATGCGATTATGACAAGAATCCAACTGATCTGTACACTGCAATCGAACGAAAAGAATGGGAACATGCAATGGACATTATTCATTCCGATGAAGCAGAGGAACAAGCAGGAACATGGGTACTGCGAAAGGAACTTAACGGACAACTTCGATGGAGATTATTGCCGCTCCATGCAGCCGTCATGTTTCGATGTCCACTGAAATTGGTAGAGTTGCTTCTAGCTGATTTTCCCCGTGGTGCCCAGTCGAAAGATGATCAGGGAATGCTTCCTCTTCACTTGGCATTCCGTAACGAATCCAGCTGGGAGACTATTGAAGAACTAATGACAGCTTTTCCGCAGGCCATCTTTGTTTGCGATCGCAAGGGAAGAACGCCGCTGGACTGTGGGAGCAGAATTCACATATCAGGAAACTCTTCGCAAAAGTCCGGAGCTTCATCACAGTACCCTGCAAGCCAGGCATTCAGGTCTGTTTGTAGCGTGCTTGATCTTTACGCTCAGATTACGGAATCTGGAGTCCGTAAGTCTGCTCAAGAAGAGTCGAGAAGCATGGTGGAAGCAACCATCTCGCAATTGCAAGATACGCAATATGACAAGGTTAAAAATATGAAGAAAGAGTTTAAGGAATCACAGGATGGGAACCAAGCACAAATAGCGAAACTAGAGGAAGAAAATCAAACGCTACGTGATAAGACCCAATCTCAACAATTGGATCTATCCGTTGCAAGAACGACTGAAAAGCAACTGACGGACAAGCTACGGGAAATGACAATTGCTTTGAAGCAATCCAATGAGACCATCAAAGCTAAACATAACGATCGAAAGATGGATGATACTAGTATTGTGCTGAAGAATATGATGGAAAAGTTGTTGATACAGCAAAAACAATACGAGCGACAGTTTGCAAACTTAATGACAAACTATGAAGCGCTGCTAGAAGAGAGACGAAAAATACAGTCAATCTTCATTGAAGCCTCTGAGCAACAAATACTGAACGAAAAAGAGGTTCTGAATGACGCCCAAAAATTCTTGTTAGACCAACAAAAGAAACTCAAAGAAGATATCTTTGGCATATTGGGTGACGAGAAGAAAACCGATGATCCATAGAGTACGGACTCCTCAGGTAATAGAAAGACAAAAAGTTGTTTCATCCAGTCTCTATTAATACTCGTTCTTGATTTGATGAAGCTGTAGCGCTCTTCTAATGAGTAGTCAAAACGATGAGACTGTAGTAAAGTCGACTGTACCGGAAGGAGACCAAAGAAAACCGGTGTCAAGGAGTCAAATCAAGAGGAGTGGTATAATACCAGGTATAGATGTTGTCTACTGTTATTGAAGAAGTTGGTGCCAACGACCATAGTAGCTGCGATGACCAAACCCAAAAAAGTCAACTTATGAGTGCTGCAGAACTGGTATCATTTACCTACAATCTATACACTAGAAATACTTTAGCACAAGTACAAGTATACCTCCGCCCTCTGGCTTATCAGCTCCAATTATTGCTTAACTCGCCCCACCGCTATACATCCAGCTCACTTGTAGCTAGTCGAATACTAGGATGATTCTTCATATTGAATCTGCTCTTAACGCCACTTTTTCACTCAGAAAGGGCAACAGATCCTTTAAGACAATAGTAACACCACATTCTCGATCACTACATTCTTTATCCGATATAGTCCCGTCTAATTTGATTCTCCAAAGAACCAGTTCCATCAACGAAATCACCCCGAGGAATTCCAACTTCGCAAGCCTACCCAAAAGCGACTAGACTTCACGGTGCATGGTCGACAGACAATCAGCCCTTACGACTCCTTTCTTCAGGGCCAATAGCCCTTCTTTCCAACGATCAAGCCCCAGAAACGGTAGTCTTTGTCCAACAAAGAGATCTACCAATCATCGAGTCGCATGCCTTCCCTCCTCAAACGGATTCTTTGAAATATATTCCAAACAGCAAGAACGCAACGAAACGCAGTGTGCAGTAACTTGCTGAAACTAACTTTTTAAAAAACTACTGTTACGCAAAGGCATTGATTCATTCGATTCTAATATTACAACTCAACTGATTGATTCTTTCGATTCGACTACAAATTCAACGGAAAATTGAGCGATTCAGAGCGGGCCAGTTATGTCGCACATCACGCAAGGGCGAAAAATCTCATAACTAAGTTTCAGAATCAGCGACGTTTTTAGTTTTGTCACAAATTGCAACATCCCTCCAATAGCTTCATAACTGTTTCACTTTGCCCCTATCGCAATTTCCACTGCAAATCTAAGATGACTACCATGGCCGAGAGCCACTTCACTCCCTCTGCTTTGCAGGTTGACTTTGACAAGAACATCACCAAGTTGTATGAGGCTATCACCTCTAGCAACTGGGAGGTTGCGGTCGCATGCGCCCAACAACGCCCTGCTGAATCCAAGACTTGGGTCGTTCGCCACTATGATGACCAAGGCGATGGTGCCAAGGAAGTCATGTGGCGTTTCCTACCTATTCACAGTGCTTGTGCTCGTCAGCCTCCTGCCGCTGTTATCCAGGCTTTGGTCAGTTCCTACCCCGATGGTGTCAAGTGCATTGATGACCAAGGAATGTACCCTCTTCACTATGCCTGCGGTAACCAAGCTTCTCGCGATGTCATTCGTCAATTGCTTATGGCTTACCCACAAGCTGCTAAGAAGAGAGATCCCCGCGGAATGCTTCCAATCCACTACTTGACCTGCTGGGGACCAAGCTCCATTTCAGTCGTCGACATGGTCTTGGTTGCCAACCGTGAGGTTGCTAACGCCCAGGATGTGGATGGAAACACTCCCATGGATCTTGCAAAGGAGGGAGAATATCCTGAACGCGATGCTGTCATTGCGGCTTTGAACCGTTGGGTCACTGAAGAGCAAGAAACCCGTGGACTCGTGTCTTTGAACAAGCTTCCCACTGCTAGTGCGCCTGCTAAGGAGCAATCAACTCTTGACAAGATGGAAATCAAGGTTGCTAGCAACAGCCGTGGTTTGGGTATGACCTGTGTCGGTTTGGATGAAGCTATTCCAAGGACTGCGGAAGAGAAGGATATCGAGATTGTTCGTCTTCGCCAAGCACTTGAACACGCCAACGACGAGCGCGATGGCCTACGTCAAACTCTTGCCGAGTTGGCCGAAGAACACGATCGGATGAAGATGAAATCAGTTATTCTTGGTGACCGACTTGGGTCACTTAATGCTAGTCTATACGGAATGATGGAACAGCAAAACACTGTCCTCAATTCGTTGCGCAAGAGAGAGGACAAATGGACCACCGTTGCCGCTCTTCGCAGAGAGAAGATGAAGGAACTACTCCAATTGGAAGAACAAGACGAAAGTGAGCAAATGAACGTGAAGGACAGTTTGCTGAAACAAACAAAGGAGATGGAGGCCATCCAAGCAGTCATCGCTGCCGTCCGTGCAGGACAGTAGGCATACACTATCTGCTACGACCTTTAGTACAAGCCCTTTGTATCATTAAAATTATCCGTTTATAGTTTGCATTTTACTTCAACTGATATTTTACTTTTTCATGATATCTTCTTCCTCAATCTACTCAAGCTATTCTGCTAGAATCATTTCTAGCAGTTCCTCGTCAATAATCATAATCTGGCCGTGGAGCTTCTTTATGATTGTATCTTCCTGCCCATACCGACTCTCTCGTTGCTGCAGCATATTCGACAACTTGTCGCGTTTGCGGTTCAGAATCTGCTCTCTATCAATAGGAGTTGTAGGACGTGTGTCTGGAGAGACAGGTTTGACTAGAGACGCCATTGTTCCTTTTGTGCCAGGTGACGACGGTTCGTGTGGTTCGTTTCCAGTAGGGGTGCTCATCTCGAACCTTCGTCGTTTCGGCGACAATGACTCTGACGAAGAAGAACCACGCTTTTTTCCACTTGGTTCTGTATCGTTATTGGCATGTGCGTCTTTACCTGATGATTTTTTGTCCAAAGCCATCTTATCGTTGTTGCCGGCCGAGTCCACAGCATCTTGGGTCAATGGCACTTGGACTGCTTCCACTTCATCGGTTTCTTGAGAGCTCCAATCATTCTCCTGTTCGTCGGGATCATTGTCAAAGGAAGATTCAAATTCAACGGTATCATCGTTGATAGCATCCGCCGTCGGGTTTGCATTTTTGTCCTCGTGCCGGTCGACCGCGGTATTTTGCACCTGCATGGCTTCAGAGGTAGGGCACGTCTCGGCATTGCGTGTGGAAGCTTCATCACCGACTGCATCCGCCGTCGGATCTACATTTCTGTCACCGTCTCGGTTAACAGCGGCATTTTGTAACTGTATTGTTTCAGAGGAAGCGCCGACCTCAGCATTGTGCGTGGAAGCTTTATTGTTGACTGTATCAACAACCAGGTCTACATTTCTTTCACGGTTTCGGTTGGTAGCATTGTCCTTTGCATTGTCGTGCCCCTGAGCATCCCTGTCAAAGTCGACTGTACCCGCCGTCCGGTCTACATTTCTGTCCCCATCTCGATTAGCAGCAGTATTTTGTGCCTGAGTTGTTTCAGAGGAAGTGTTGTTTTTCTCGGCGTTGTGTGTATTTGCGAATGCAGTATCTTGATTGGGTACAGCTCCATTGGCCTGAGAGGAGCTGCTTTGGGTTACATAAACCCCGTTCCTCAAGAATATACGTTTCCCTTCATAGGGAGTTGCATCATCAACAATGATTACATTTTGAGAGTTTCCTGCAACAGGCGCGCTCCTTGGCAATTCTGATACATTTTTTGGAATGGGAGCTCGTTCAGAGGCTTCTTTGCTCGCTTCCTCGACTGCCAAGGTCTTGCAAGCTTCCATGAATTCTTTATAGTAGCTTTCTTTTTCTTTGAAATCCTTGAGTCTCTTGTATACTCTTTTGTGAGGTTCCGAGGATTCCAGATGAGAACAGTTTTCCAGCAAAGCAAATATCCTGGGGATCTTATAGCTCTTAAAGCTGTGTCGCGAATTGGAAGTCTGATTTGGAACATTCTTGAATGTATTTTCACCCCAGGGTCCAGAGGGATGATAGAGTTGACAAAAGGCGCGAACCCAAGGAGAGCGCCGACCTTTGTATACTGGAGCGTCCAGGCAATTGAAATCGTCGAGGGCTGGTAGAAGTGCCAACAACAATGCTGAATTGGAAATGTCGTCGACAAGATCTGCATTCTTGGGGAAACTTTCCCGAGTATCTTCTTCAGGCGAACGACCTGATCCTTGAAATTCTGGTTGCATGTCTTGGTTTTAACGTGATCGGTGAAGCACAAAAGGGTGACAATGATGTGTAGCAGTCTTTTTGCGGATGATATTCGAGTGTGAACCAACAAAATTACGCGCCAAAATGGGGACTATTTCGGTACATTGGCTTCGACCAACACGACCAAACCATCAATTATTTCACACTTACTGTCCGCCATAGTCTACATGTACAAACCAACTGCAGTAACCGGATGACGCGAAGCTTTCCATTTGATTGCGTCGTCGTAACATCGCCCGATGCTGCCTCTGCAGAATCCTCGAATGGTGCAGTTGAATTCCTGAAACGATACCTGAAGGAAACCTACGAGCAGGAAATCCGGATTGTCTCCACCTTTGATCCATTTGGAGCAAGATGTGGATCTGGAGGAGGAACGATAGCTGCCTTGGAATACGCCTCGCCTGATGAAAGTATTCTAGTGTTGCATGCGGGTGGAGATTCTTCCAGATGTCCAACCCAGATGATTTTAGGAAAAGCATGGACGAATCTCCCTCATCCAAAATACCGCAATCCAACAATTTGGCTGGTTGACCAGTTGGTGGATCTTTGCAGCGTAGCCCAATTTCCAAAAGGTACAATGGTTGTGGCAGCAACAGATTGTCTATTAAAGTTTTTTGATAGTGGTGGCAAACTCCCAACATGTAATGCTGAGTACTCGGCCAATACTGTGATTGGTGTTGCGGTTCCAGCACTTTTGACAACGGCGAAGAATCATGGTGTCTACATTATGTCCGAACCGACTGGTGAAATTAGTAGTGACCAAGCCCTTCGGATAGAAAATCCATTAGCTGTCTGGCAAAAACCGTCAATAGAGAAACTTGTTTCGACCGAGGATCCGGCGAATGCAAGCTTCGAAGATTCATTTGGAGATCGTCGCGCATGGATTGATACAGGGCTGGTCATTTTTCTCCCTGGAGCTGCAGCAAGGCTGTTCAAGCTAGCAGACACTGGTTTGTCGCGGTGCACCAGAAAGGGTCTCGAGACAATGTACAAAGGAGAACAATCAAAGTCGTCACAATCATTGGAAGTCTTCGCAAAAGCAAATGCGCTTAAGGTTGACTTATACACTGACATTCTTCACAATCTTTCGTGGCCTGGGCAAGGTGCAAAGAAGGATAACAGTACAAACCCTTTTGAAGAAATGTTTTCGGACTTGCCTCTGAGGATTTTGCTTGCTCCCAAGGGAGCATTCTTGCACTTGGGGACGAGCTCGGAGCTTTTGTCATTCATGACGCATTCGGTGTATCCAGAGTTGCAATCCCGGAGCGACTTACCATCTGATTTGGGTCACTTTTCTTTTTTCCAATCATCATTCCAGTGTTTGGATTGTCCAAAGCAGACCAAAAGTGTTGCTCTACATTCTACTTTCCCGCCTAGTACAAGTATTGGAACTGGTAGTTTGGTGGAGTACTGTGATTTGGCGAAGTATGTAGCGGTGACTATTGGTGACAACTGTATCCTTAGCGGCTGGAAAGATCTAGGAGAAGGCGAATCGTCCCTCATGATACCTTCGAATATCTGCGTCCAGCAATTGACACCCAATGCTGAAACTGGAGATTCAAATGAGACTGTTTTCATGGTATACGGTACCAATGATTCCATCAAATCACCACGAGAGGATTCAACTTTGTACGGAGTTCCTGTTGATGACTTTCAACAACTGAGCGGTAATTTGCTGGACGAATTGGGCTGGCCAAGTGGAACCGGAATGTGGACTGCTCGGATACACCCAAGAGTCCGAGCTGGCACGTCGTTTGAAGCTGTTTTCGGTTGGCTCAAAGATATTAGAGACTCGAAACAATCCTTCCTTCAAAACGAAAGCTTTCAATTGTGGCGTCAGTCTCCTCGGGTGAGTCTGAAGGAGCTTCACGGTATTTCAGATGCTAATGCAGAATGGGCGTTCCGGCGAAATCTTGAGCTGGCAGTTCTCCGAAGACAACAAGCAGATTTCATTCCAAGCCTGCAGAAAGCACTTACGCAGCGATCTCATGACGAAGTCTGTGACGTCCAATGGTTATACGAACTTGGAGAGGATGAAGCGGAGAAGGAGCTTTCGAGGTTACTTGAAGCTTTGGAGGACAGTTTCCTTAGTGAAATTGAGGTTGAGAACTATGATATTTGTGGGAGATCATTAATGCTCGCAAGCGTTCTGGTTTCAGAGTTTCTCACCTCGCGAAAGAAAGTCTTAGTCAAAAAGGAAGCCGATCAAGATCAAATTGGTCCCTCTGTTGCTCGAACGATTATGGCACCCAGCTCTGTGCAGAAGGATCCAAAGAGTCATTCAAAGCAAGCTCTGTGCACTCTGAAAGAGGAAAGGAGAAATTGCGAGTCTGCCTTCAATCTCTTATTTCTGGAGGAATACTCGGAAATTCTTGAAATGATCGCCCTCAAAATGAACGAGATGTGTGTTTGCCAAGTATCAGATAGCGCATCCGAAGAACTGGTAAGGAGAAGAGAGGGCCCTTCATTTGGAGTTTGGGTAATTGCCTCTTCGCCAGTTCGAATTGACATTGCCGGCGGCTGGAGTGACACACCGCCCATATGCTACGAGTACGGCGGTTCGGTGACGGGGATGGCTGTTCTGGTCGATGACCATATGCCCCTTTCCTGTCGCTGTCGCATAGTTCCAGAAAAGTCAGGCCTTCTACTTCGCAGTGAAAGCAGAGAGCTTGGTACTGGTTCCCTATCCTCGGCCATTGAAGTGGAGGTTTCGGACATTCAGCATTTGGGCGACTTCAGGGATCCCAGGGCAGATTGCGCTCTTCTCAAAGCCGCCCTGATTGTTCTCAATCTTGCAAAAGAAGCTGATATCGAATCTGGTGCCAGGATACAAGACCTACTCGATAAATTTTGCTCCTCAACTGAATCAACGCGGTTGGAGGTGGTTACGACATCTCTTTTGCCACAAGGCTCAGGGATGGGAACAAGTTCTATCCTTGCTGGGTGCATCCTTGGTGCAGTGGCTAAATGTGTCGGCATTGGAGACCTGGATGAAAACCAAGTGGTGAATGCTGTCCTCATGGCGGAACAGTTGCTGTCATCTGGAGGTGGGTGGCAAGACCAAGCAAATGGACTTGTACCAGGAATTAAAACTCTTCGCTCAAGAGCGAATGAGTTGCCAGTGAGCGTTTCAATTGAAAAGCTTCCAGTTGATACCAACAGTCTATCCATATTGGAGAAAAGACTGGTATTAGTATTCACTGGTAAGACTCGATTGGCAAAAGGTATATTGCAAAAGGTTCTACGGCGATGGGCGCGGAGAGAATCTGATGTCCTTGATACTGTGAAAGGTCTCGTCGAATGCTCTGAGCATGCTAGATCTCTGCTGCTTGAAGGTAGAGTAGATGAACTTGGGGGTATACTGACCACGTACGCTGAGCTGAAAGTTAAGATGGCTGGGGAAGACGCGGGCGTGGAGCCAGATGTTGTGAAGAAGCTTGTACAACATCTTACCGAAAAGGCAGCCATCACGGGTCATGCACTATGTGGTGCAGGCGGCGGGGGTTTCCTGGCGATGCTTGCATCGCCCTCTTTTGACAAGAATTCGATCCAGAGCTTGGTTGAGACCGAATTGTCACCGCAGGCCGAACGAGCTCTTTTCACATGGCATAGTTGCAAAATTTCTGACACTGGAATGAAAGTCTCCATTTTGAGGCCGAAGGATATCTCTGCTAGTGACTTTGATTTGACATGGCACAGACTGTAGAGCCTTAGATCAGATTCACCAAACTACAAAAAGGGAGGTTTGTAATAGCTCGGTTTGGTTTTGGATTAGCATTATGTCTTCTTATGGCTGCATTTCATCGTTCCTACTACCCCAATCTTCCTCGTCTTTCTTCGATCCGGTTTTACGCTTCATTGCTGGAACATGTGGAGACTCCACCAGCTTTCCAACGCGGGCATAATCCTGACAAGCAACCATTGTCTTGACATGTTCCGCTTCGTCTTCGCAAATGTTCTGGAAGACATCATAGAGATTGTCGCAAGAAGGTCTTCGCGAACCTGCCTTTTTGCTCACTTGGAAGTCATCAAAGAGGTAGAGATCATCGGAAGTATAATAGCTTTTTGCCACGGCTGGTGCAGGTAACTTCTTCAATTCCTCTTCGTTCTCGTTCAAGAAAGTTGAATATGTATCCACTGCATGACTTTCAAGGAGCTGTTATCAAATTAGTTATGATGCAACTTACAAAGCACGTACTGATAGCCTTTCATACTCTAGGAACTCACCTCCATGAATTCGTATGCCACTGCGGGACTGAAAAAGAATACGACAATGAGCGCCCAATAATATCCAATAGCAATGTGGTAGCCAAGAAATCGATCGCTCCAAATGGCATCGCCTCCAAGTGCCTCCATGATCCTGTGAGTCGAAAAGAGGTGAGACGAGCAATTATGATTCTCTTTCAACATCAAAACCAATTGAGATTCTTACAGGAGGTGATGGAGTTCATTGTAATCTTCTGCATTGTGTACTTTGCGCAGCTGAATACTTCGCCACCAGCCAAAAGATTCATAAAGATGAAGCATACTGACATATGTAAAGTAGGGAATCCTGGCAATGGTTTCGAGAAACCAGAACCTAGCAATCGGTCTGTCGGTAAATAGCTCATCTAGAGCATAGCATCCGACATCGTAGAGTTTTCGTGCAACTGCGTTGGTTTCCACTCGTCCGTCTCGAGCTTCTCGTCGTATTTCGGCGTCTTTCACGGCTTGGTTGCTCAAGGTTAGTTTTAGTGATTGCGGTGGAATTTCTTCAGGATTGAAATCCTTTCCAGTCAATCCCACCTTTGCAAGCGTCTGGAGTCCGATAGCCTTGGATTGCTTTACAAAGTTTTTGGAGCCAAGGATGAAAGCTGACGCTGGTCTGTCGGATCCACCACCAACTCCCTTCTTGAAATAAATGCTGCCATCGTCCTCAAGGAAAGGAGTTGACTCCTCTTCACTTATTTCTTTGTCCTTCACCGTCTGAGAACGCAGCTTTGAGGGATTGGCATACTGTACACTTCTAAGAGCTGTGGACTGAAAGGAGGTGACTGATGTGACACTGAGGATAACAATTAATAGAAGTGGTTTTGTCTGCATGATGAGAAGATATTGTGGGATCTTTGAAGATACCTGCACAGCGGCGAAAAATGAAGGGAAAGTGACATGGTACTGAACAGTAGGAAATGAGAACACATCACGACTCGACTTGATCAGAATTCGATAAGCCATACTGCAGTAGGGAACTCAAGTCAGTTTTCGTCAACCCACACTCACTTGCAGATATGAGTGTAATCAATTCCTCAATCCATGCCGAGGAGGCGCACATGGAAACTTTACATTGCCCATTCGAAGTCGATGAATATCTTGAGAGGATTGACAACTTCGGCAAGAGCGAATCCATCGAGTTTGACAACTTTCTTCGTTGATAATCGTCCCTGCCACACTTGGTCGGTTTCTTCATCACCCTATAGTGTGGGCTTCCCACAAGAGGCATAGCACACGTATGATATCGCGATCGACAAATCGGATCATGTGGGTGCCGCCACTATCAATCGCCGACTATGGCATCCTCCCCTTGTTTCTTCGTTTCTGTGGTTCTTTCGCTTCTTGCGGGTTGTGGTGTTTCGGGTCACACAGGGACCCGGAATGCCTATCTCAGAGATCCCGTAAAGCGGGATTTCTGAGACTTGCTTGACTGGTACCAGCAGGTACACGTACTCTAGGCATGATGACAGTGATGTATTGCACTGCATGCATGAGAACGGAGTCAGATTTTCTCAAAATTCTCAAGAGGCCATTACTACAGTACCGGTATGTGCGTATTGCTGTCAAGATGAAAACTCAACTTCGTTCTGCAAATACACAACAAGCAACTAGTGGGAACGAGTTGTAAACAATGAATTTGCAAATACATGGATTGTGTTTGTCTACAAAGCAAACATGCCTTGCTATGGCTGCATTTCATCGTTCCTACTACCCCAATCTTCCTCGTCTTTCTTCGATCCGGTTTTACGCTTCATTGCTGGAACATGTGGAGATTCAACCAGCTTCCCAACACGGGCATAATCCTGACAAGCAACCATTGTCTTGACATGTTCCGCTTCGTCCTCGCAAATGTTCTGGAAGACATCATAAAGAGTATCGCAAGAAGGCCTTCGAGAACCTGCCTTTTTGCTCACTTGGAAGTCATCAAAGAGGTAGAGATCATCGGAAGTGTAATAGCTTTTTGCTACGGCTGGTGCAGGTAACTTCTTCAATTCTTCTTCGTTCTCGTTCAAGAAAGTTGAATATGTATCCACTGCATGACTTTCAAGGAGCTGTTATCAAATTAGTTATGATGCAACTTACAAAGCACGTACTGATAGCCTTTCATACTCTAGGAACTCACCTCCATAAATTCGTATGCCACTGCGGGACTAAAGAAGAATACAACAATGAGCGCCCAATAATATCCAATAGCAATGTGGTAGCCAAGAAACCGATCGCTCCAAATGGCATCGCCTCCAAGTGCCTCCATGATCCTGTGAGTCGAAAAGAGGTGAGATGAACTACTATGATTCACTTTCAACATCAAAACCCATTGAGATTCTTACAGGAGGTGATGGAGTTCATTGTACTCTTCTGCATTGTGTACTTTGCGCAGCTGAACACCTCGCCACCAGCCAAAAGATTCATAGAGATGAAGCATACTGACATATGTAAAGTAGGGAATCCTGGCAATGGTTTCGAGAAACCAGAACCTAGCAATCGGTCTGTCGGTGAACAGCTCGTCGAGAACATAGCACCCGACATCATAGAGTTTTCGTGCGACGGCGTTGGTTTCCACTCGTCCGTCTCGAGCTTCTCGTCGTACTTCGGCGTCCTTCACGGCTTGGTTACTCAAGGTCAATCCCAGTTTTTGTGGTGCAATCACTTCGCGATTCAAATCCCTTCCAATCAATCCCACATTTGCAAGTCCTTGGAGTCCGAGAGCCTTGGATTGCTTTACAAAGAATTTAGACCCGAGGATGAAAGCCGATGCTGGTTTGTTGGACCCGCCTCCGAATCCCTTCTCGAAGTAAATGCTGTCAGGGTCCTCAGCAATAGGACGAGTTGACTCTTCACTTATTTCTTCGTCCTTCACCGTCTGAGAACGCAGCTTTGAGGGATTGGCATATTGCACATGTCTGATGCCCGTGGACTGGAAGGAGGTGACCGATGTGAGACTGAGAATAGCAAGCAATAGGAGTAGTTTTTCCAGCATGGTGATACGTTGTGGCATCGAAAAGATATTAATACTGATGTACCTGCACAGTGGCGACAAATGAAAGGATCGTGGTGCGGGAAAAGGGAACACATCACGACTCGAAGTGTTCGAAATTTCCATCGTTTCTGCGACCGAAGACCAATGCGAACGCAAGTCAAATTTTCTCAAAAGGCCATTACTACCGTTATTACTGTACCAGGTACGGTATGTTCACGTTGCTGGCATGATGAAAATTCAACTTCGTTCTGCAAATACACAACCAGCAACTAGTGGGAATGAGTTGTAAACAATGAATTCGTAAATATATGGATTGTGCTTGTCCAACAAGCAAATATGTCTTCCTATGGCTGCATTTCATCGTTCCTACTACCCCAATCTTCCTCGTCTTTCTTCGATCCGGTTTTACGCTTCATTGCTGGAACATGTGGAGATTCAACCAGCTTCCCAACACGGGCATAGTCCTGACAAGCAACCATTGTCTTGACATGTTCCGCTTCGTCCTCGCAAATGTTCTGGAAGACATCATAAAGATTGTCGCAAGAAGGCCTTCGCGAACCTGCCTTTTTGCTCACTTGGAAGTCATCAAAGAGGTAGAGATCATCGGAAGTGTAATAACCTTTAGCTACGGCCGGTGCAGGTAACTTCTTCAACGTTTCCTCGTTCTCGTTCAAGAAAGTTGAATATGTATCCACTGCATGACTTTCAAGGAGCTGTTATCAAATTAGTTATGAGCGATGCGACTTCGACAGTACTGATAGCCATATGCATTCTCTAGGAACTCACCTCCATGAATTCATATGCCACTGCGGGACTGAAAAAGAATACGATAATGAGCGCCCAATAATATCCAATAGCAATGTGGTAGCCAAGAAATCGATCGCTCCAAACGGCATCGCCTCCAAGTGCTTCCATGATCCTGAGGGTCGAAAAAGAGGAGGTGAGATCAACTACTATGATTCACTGGCTGCATCGACAACAATTGAGATTCTTACAGGAGGTGATGGAGTTCGTTGTACTCTTCTGCATTGTGAACTTTGCGCAGCTGAACGCCCCGCCACCAGCCAAAAGATTCATAAAGATGAAGCATACTGATGTAACTGAAGTAGGGAATCCTGGCAATGGTTTCGAGAAACCAGAACCTAGCAATCGGTCTGTCGGTAAATAGCTCATCGAGAACATAGCATCCAACATCATAGAGCAATCGTGCGACTGCGTTGGTTTCCACTCGTCCCTCCTGAGTTTCTCGTCGTACTTCGGCGTCTTTCACAGCTTGGTTGCTCAAGGTCAGTTTTAGTGATTGCGGTGGAATTTCTTCAGGATTGAAATCCTTTCCAGTCAATCCCATCTTTGCAAGCGTTTGGAGTCCGATAGCCTTGGATTGCTTTACAAAGTTTTCGGAGCCAAGGATGAAAGCCGATGCTGGTCTGTTGGACCCACCGCCAACTCCCTTCTTGAAGTAAATGCCGTCATCGTCCTCAAGGAAAGGAGTTGACGACTGCTCTTCACTTATTTCTTCATCCTTCACGGTCTGAGAACGCAGCTTTGAGGGATTCGCATACTGTGCACGTCTAATAGCTGTGGACTGAAAGGAGGTGACTGATGTGAGACTGAGGATAACAATTAATAGAAGTGGTTTTGTCTGCATGATGAGAAGATATTGTGGGACCTTCAAGGATCGTCTAAATGTAAAAAGTGCAGGTTTATCACGACTTGATTGGGGTCACGATTGAAACTATCGTTTTTGTGACCAATGCGAACCAAACGTTGGGATCTTGAATGTTCTGAAAGGCCAGCACTTTTGCTGACAAGATGAAAATGCATCTTCCTCCTGCAAATGCTAGCAAGCTAGTGGGAATGAGTTGTAAATCATGGGTTTGCAAATGCAAGGATTGTGCTTCCCTACCAAGCAAGCAAACCTGCCTGCACATGACAAAGAAGAAGAAGCAGCAAGTTCAATTTAATACGACGTTGTACACGATCAAGTGTACCAAATAGCGGCCCGATGAGTACAGAAATATTTAATATTTTGCAAGTTCATGCGGGCCCCATATGCTCACTTGATGAATCAAAGCCTAGTTTTTAAAAAAGTGATGTTCTATATGGCTGCTGTCACACCTACTCTCCTGATTATCCTCCAACAGAAGTTGTTGGCCATCGTCCCTCTCTGTCGTCTCCGATTTTTAAAATTTGAGTTACGTAGAATTTTGTTTGCGCCTGTGTGTATTGTAAAAGGGGCTTTGTCGTCTTCTTTGGGCCCTCGTGTGTTTCTCGTGCATCCGGTATCACTTCAATGTGCATTCCAAACGACCACCAACAGCCAGTTGGATAGCTTACACTGGGTTTATCATTGTTCCAGAGCCCATTGGTCCCTGAGGAAATGGGCCGCGCATATCAGGGTCCCGTCCTTGGTATTCCATTGCTTCCCTGTCCCCATTGTAATCTGGACTCCGCTTATCCTTCTGGTAAAGTACTTCGCCAAAATCATCCAAGACATCTTCAAAGTCCTTCAGTTCGTCCTGATCTGCAACCACAACGTCAGTAATCTCCGGCATTCGAGCATTGAGCCACATGGCGGCTCTACCCAGTACAGTATCGCGGCGGTGCCAAAACTGCCCCGACAAGGAAAGTGTCACTTCCGGGCCACACAATTCGACAAATTCAATATATCCCGTCACTCCAATGGATGCCGCCCGTTCGTGACAACCAAACATCTGTGCTCCATAATCCGAGTCGATAAATTCTTCCAATACCATTCGGACATTATCTTCATCCAGGAACATGGTATCCACTACAGCATCGGATCGCCAATCGTCGTATATGTTGTGGAGCTTGGTGATTGTCGACCGGACTTGTAAATTTGACGACAAGGAGACTGGAGCAAGTGCTTGCACAGGGACCATGCAGGCTATAAGTGAAACGGATAGAGCTGCTAATGCAGAGCTGCGAGCGGTAAAGGAGCTGGAAGATTTCATGCTATACCTGTGCAAAAGCACTGCAGTGCGTGATATTAGTTTCAGTTTTGTTTTTGTTACGAAACAATGACGACAGTCAGATCAGACACTAAATCAGTACGCCCAAACAACAAAGCATGGAGGTCGTGCCAAAAAGATTCGTGGGAGAAATCTTGGGAATGAATGACAGTTTGGACCGTCAAATGAAGAGTTCGCATACTACCATCTACTACCATACTGTACGCTTCTCAACTTTAATATGTACCTAGAGTTGTGTGCAAGTGATAGTAATGTGATTATCAAGAGTCAGTCGGCTTGTGAACGTGAACCTCTTTCAGCACCACTGCTACGGTACTAGAAAACGAAGATATTGATATTCAGTGTTCCTAAACCCTACAATTTCCAGTACTTGAATCGTTAGGTACAATCACCAGTACAGTACCGGTATCGCTACCTAGTTAACAGCATCCTCCAGTAGATTCTCCCTTTCCAGACGAAGCCTCTTGACTGTCGTATGGCATGGTCGATCCACATCCTTCAAAGATTCCGAAGTGCTTATCAAAGTTTCCAATGAACTCAAAGTCATCCTTCAATCGAGACTTTTCCAACATGTTCCATGTATTTCCACAGACTGGATGGATCTTTCCAGTCTCAAAAAAGTGGTGCTTGTCCAACAACCAACCCGAGGGATATCTATCCATAGTTCCCTTGTAAATGACAGCTTGCCCATAATCTTCGCAGTGTGGTTCCAAGTCCATTTTCCACAAGCGGTAGGTCGCCGAGTAGAATTCAAGAGCATCATGGCCCGATTCCGAAAACAATCGTTCGATATCGGCATTTTGGACGGTGATGGGAGCGTCTTCGACCAAGCGTGGGTCCGCAAAGCCAACCTTGCGTGCCAAGTTTTCAAAGTCATTCCAGTACAAGGCACCCGACAAGCATTCGCCCCACAAGACTTCATCCTCTTGCAAGACCTTGGGGACACGTCGATTGGAATAGACATCGGAGAAATACAATTCACCACCTGGCTTTAGCAATTTGAGGCACTCCTTCAAGACGGCTTCCTTGTCGGTACACAAGTTGATGACGCAATTGGAGATGATCACATCAAAGGATCCTTCCTCCAAGTTCAAATCGGCAAGATTTTCGAGGTATCCCTTTTTGAATTCGACATTTGAAAAGCCAAACTTTTCGGTATGGTAATCCAAGTGCTTATTGGCAACTTCCAATTGTTCATCCGTCATGTCGACACCAACAACCTATCGGAATATTGAAATATATGAGCAAAAGGAAAAGTTAGCGATAGGAGACCATTCAAAGAAACGAATAGATTCGCAGAATGGAATCCATCTTGAACGAGTGACAGAATCCAAAGCATCTCTTTCTTTTTACTGACCTTGCCCTTAGGGCCAACCAATTGACTGGCAATGTAGACATCACGACCGGATCCACTTCCCAAATCCAAGACGGTGGCCCCTTCCAAAGGATATTGGGGCAAGCAGAGCCCGCATCCGTAATACTTGGCAACCACTTCAGGGTGAATGTTGCTGATGCAATCTTGAATGTACTTTGGTGGAGATGCAGCGGTAGAGCAAGCATTCGTCTTCAAATCGTCAGATCCTTTGAGTTCTTCGCCATAGTACTTGGAGACCGAAGCTCGGGTTTCGTCGACAAACAAATCGCTGACCACCTGGAGCGAAGAGCTGAGAGGTTGATGGGAAGATGGAATCACAAAGGCGGATCCAACGGAAACAAAGATGGCTGGTAATAGAAGCTTCATTGTGGTACAGTAATAATGACTTTTGATGTGTATGTTATTATTATATGTGCTCGCTTTGCACTTGCAATCGTTCGATGTGAGCTGTCCACGAACTTCCCGGAAACGAAAAAAAGAACTCTAAAATGTGGCTTGTGCTTTCGGGACGGACGCACGATGGACCAGGCAACGCAAAAACGTACTTAGCTAGCTTCCAAATCCGTATAAAATAAAAAAGGAATGACTCAAATGACCAAAATCTAGATCTTGCGGAGAACAAGAACCACCATCAACAAAAATACAGGAGCATGCAGTCACACTTTTACTCTCTCATATTATTATTCCCCACTACAGACAACAACAACAACTCGACAACAACTCAACGACAACAACCATGGCAGCGCCCGAAAAGGTGGAACAGTTGATATCCATGGGATATATTGAATCCGAAGCCGAACAAGCGCTAGACATTGCTGGCGGTGACCTGGAACAAGCCGTTGGATTTCTGATGCTCAGCTCGTCCGATCGCGGTGGTTTTACCGGGGAATCCACACAAGCGGCTGCATCGAAACAGGCAGATGCCTTTTCGGATTATTATGACAAGATGCCGCCTCCCAGTCAGCCTACAACTAGCAACTTGAAACCACCTCCCCAATATTCGACGCCCCCTCCACGACCGCCAGCCAAGAACAGCAACAATCTCAAAAAGCCCCCTTTACAATCCCAACCACCACCACCAGCACCTGTAGAGGATACCTTTGATGCCCTGAAGATTAGTGGAATGGATTTTGTTCCTGGAAATGAAATTCCGCAACGAGGTTTTGGTAACATTAGCGTCCCCCACATGACCTCCTTTCGATCGACCGTCAGTGACATTACGGATATGGATGGCATGCGCATGAGTTCGAGCATACGAGACGATAGTGGTGGTGGCGTGGATGACAAAAAGGTAATGGAGCTGGTGGAAATGGGATATCCCATGGATGAGGCGGAACAAGCCTTGAAAGTCTCGGACGGTGATTTGGATCAAGCGGTTGGATTTTTGCTTTTGGAAAAGGAAAGCCGACAAGCCTTTATGGGCGACGTCATGGACTCGTGCCAAATTGGTAGTCCCGATCCAAAAAGTCAAACAGATGGAGATGCCCGGGAAAGGGCCAATCAATTTTTGAGAGAAGAAGAAGAACGAGAACGTCTCCAACAAGAACAAATTGAGCTCATGCGCAAAAAGGAACAAGATATATTGGTATCGGGTCACAACCATCACCATCATACTCATGAAAAGGCGACCAAAACAAGACCATCCTACACCAACTATCAGACTTCGGTTAATCCAACGAACAAAAATGTTCCCAAAATGGTGGTCACCAATCAGGGGGCTTACGACGACGGATCCCGTCCATTTTGTACTTGCATTGCCGCCCGTAACTTTTTGAATGGCGGCATGGTCAATTCGACCTACCTCAACTCGATTGTAAAAGAAGGACATTCCTTGTCTCAAAGAGCGGGAACTACGGACGAATACAATGTTGGTAAGGTCTTGATGCGATTTGGTCGAACGGGGGATCTGGGATTGATCTCATCCACCGTCAAGGTGGGCGCTTTTGAGGCGGAGAATATTCAAGGAGATGGATCATTGCGACGTTTGTTGGCCAATGTTCGTAATGAACAACTAACAGGATGGGAAGTGGTAGTAATGGAAGTGAAAAACAGTTCGTTTTGTATCTGTCTGCCGCCCAAGGGGAGTGCAAACAAGTTTTGGTTGATGGATTTGGTAGGTAGACCAGAATTTCGAACAGAGGGGGCCTATGCTCGAGTCCACGTTTCACTCTTGCAATTGGAAGAGTCACTCGAATATATAATGAAGATAAAAGGACGAAAAATGGGTATTGAGAAGCTGGATTTCAAATTGTTTGTCGTGAAGAAATTCCAACGATAAAAACAGAATGGATCAAGCGAATACTGTAGGTATCAACTTGTCACTGCTATATGGCTCATAAACAATGAGAAGCCTCAATAATGGTGTAAAGATATAGTTTTTTCATATTTTGATCTATCATTTTATTGATTGCGTTCTATCACTCCATTTTTACAACAAATAAATTTCCTTGCCCCGCTCAAAAGTTGATTACATTTTGCGAATTTACTTCAGTGGATGCATTTCATCCGCTTGAGTCAGCGTTTCGAAAATATCTCGTTGAGTTCGGAGAAGTTCATCCATTACAGAAGCTGCAGAAGAGGTGCTTCCATCAAACGAGACTGCTTTGCATTCGGTCAAGCTGGGGGTGGATGCAGATGGTGTGCTTCGTCGGATGTGGCGACGCTTGCGAATGGAGGGGGCCTTCTTTGACGAGGAGCTTCCTTGCTGACGCTTCCAAGATTGGACCTTGGTACGAAGAGCATGGCTGACCTTGTCACGGGCTGTAACGTTGGCAATTTCGACCCACTTGTTGTTCTTGAACTTGAGGAATCTTCCACCATTGGCAGCAATGCATCCAACAATTTCCTTGGTCAACGTCATCTTTTCTTGCTTGCTCTTGGCAGCGTCATATTTAGAGGCATACATGTCCAAAGTAGCTTGGAATCTCTTGTTTCCGCTGTGGTTGGCACATGCTCGGGATTGCCCGCAAAGGACATCATATGGAGTTGGTTCTTCAGAGAAGCCTTCGAAACTCCTGTTGTCGTCCATAAGAAGATCGGGCAAAGATTCGTCAGAGATGGTGGTCAGGGCACCGTCGCTGCTATTGAAGTCTTCCACGAGCGAATGAAGGAGGAAGTCGTCTTGAAAGTCGTTATCGTTGAAAATCATTTGAGGAATCATTGCTTTAATTTGTGTTGTGATCTTTGTCGTCGGATTTTGGTTTTGTGACATCAAGTTGGAGATCACAAAAAAGGCACTACTGAAGCACAATCCCGGATTTTTCATTTCTCGTACACGTCTGGCAAAATTGACTTATCGGACTGCCCCGTGGGATTCAAGTTGCCCTACTCGTTGGCTAATTTAGCTCGCGTTCATTTACTTGAGGCATGAAGAGGGGAGGGAGAGGAAAACTTAGTGTAAGGGGTCATCTTGTAAGCAATCCCCTTTTTGAAAGAAACTGATAGACACGTAAAAATGCAGGAACAGGAGAAATAGTCGAGTACAGTACGAGATCAACTTCGCCACCAATATATGGGTGATGAAGAGTGAAGTTTTGAATTGGGCATCATAAAAGAATCAGGTTTTTTGTTTCATATTTTGGTCTATCATTAAAATTACATCTATCTCCTTGATTATGTTCAAGGAGTTCTATCACTCCGATTTCTGCCCCTATTAAAAAACATACAGCACAATGTGCGTGCATTCTGTGAATTTTACTTCAGTGGATGCATTTCATCCGCTTGAGTCAGCTTTTCGAAAATATCTCGTTGAGTTCGGAGAAGTTCATCCATTACAGAAGCCGCAGAGGAGGTGCTTCCATCAAACGAGACTGCTTTGCATTCGGTCAAGCTGGGGGTGGATGCAGATGGTGTGCTTCGTCGGATGTGGCGACGCTTGCGAATGGAGGGGGCCTTCTTTGACGAGGAGCTTCCTTGCTGACGCTTCCAAGATTGGACCTTGGTACGAAGAGCATGGCTGACCTTGTCACGGGCTGTAACGTTGGCAATTTCGACCCACTTGTTGTTCTTGAACTTGAGGAATCTTCCACCATTGGCAGCAATGCATCCAACAATTTCCTTGGTCAACGTCATCTTTTCTTGCTTGCTCTTGGCAGCGTCATATTTAGAGGCATACATGTCCAAAGTAGCTTGGAATCTCTTGTTTCCGCTGTGGTTGGCACATGCTCGGGATTGCCCGCAAAGGACATCATATGGAGTTGGTTCTTCAGAGAAGCCTTCGAAACTCCTGTTGTCGTCCATAAGAAGATCGGGCAAAGATTCGTCAGAGATGGTGGTCAGGGCACCGTCGCTGCTATTGAAGTCTTCCACGAGCGAATGAAGGAGGAAGTCGTCTTGAAAGTCGTTATCGTTGAAAATCATTTGAGGAATCATTGCTTTAATTTGTGTTGTGATCTTTGTCGTCGGATTTTGGTTTTGTGACATCAAGTTGGAGATCACAAAAAAGGCACTACTGAAGCACAATCCCGGATTTTTCATTTCTCGTACACGTCTGGCAAAATTGACTTATCGGACTGCCCCGTGGGATTCAAGTTGCCCTACTCGTTGGCTAATTTAGCTCGCGTTCATTCACTTGAGGCATGAAGAGGGGAGGGAGAGGAAAACTTAGTGTAAGGGGTCATCTTGTAAGCAATCCCCTTTTTGAAAGAAACTGATAGACACGTAAAAATGCAGGAACAGGAGAAATAGTCGAGTACAGTACGAGATCAACTTCGCCACCAATATATGGGTGATGAAGAGTGAAGTTTTGAATTGGGCATCATAAAAGAATCAGGTTTTTTGTTTCATATTTTGGTCTATCATTAAAATTACATCTATCTCCTTGATTATGTTCAAGGAGTTCTATCACTCCGATTTCTGCCCCTATTAAAAAACATACAGCACAATGTGCGTGCATTCTGTGAATTTTACTTCAGTGGATGCATTTCATCCGCTTGAGTCAGCTTTTCGAAAATATCTCGTTGAGTTCGGAGAAGTTCATCCATTACAGAAGCCGCAGAGGAGGTGCTTCCATCAAACGAGACTGCTTTGCATTCGGTCAAGCTGGGGGTGGATGCAGATGGTGTGCTTCGTCGGATGTGGCGACGCTTGCGAATGGAGGGGGCCTTCTTTGACGAGGAGCTTCCTTGCTGACGCTTCCAAGATTGGACCTTGGTACGAAGAGCATGGCTGACCTTGTCACGGGCTGTAACGTTGGCAATTTCGACCCACTTGTTGTTCTTGAACTTGAGGAATCTTCCACCATTGGCAGCAATGCATCCAACAATTTCCTTGGTCAACGTCATCTTTTCTTGCTTGCTCTTGGCAGCGTCATATTTAGAGGCATACATGTCCAAAGTAGCTTGGAATCTCTTGTTTCCGCTGTGGTTGGCACATGCTCGGGATTGCCCGCAAAGGACATCATATGGAGTTGGTTCTTCAGAGAAGCCTTCGAAACTCCTGTTGTCGTCCATAAGAAGATCGGGCAAAGATTCGTCAGAGATGGTGGTCAGGGCACCGTCGCTGCTATTGAAGTCTTCCACGAGCGAATGAAGGAGGAAGTCGTCTTGAAAGTCGTTATCGTTGAAAATCATTTGAGGAATCATTGCTTTAATTTGTGTTGTGATCTTTGTCGTCGGATTTTGGTTTTGTGACATCAAGTTGGAGATCACAAAAAAGGCACTACTGAAGCACAATCCCGGATTTTTCATTTCTCGTACACGTCTGGCAAAATTGACTTATCGGACTGCCCCGTGGGATTCAAGTTGCCCTACTCGTTGGCTAATTTAGCTCGCGTTCATTTACTTGAGACATGAAGAGGGGAGGGAGAGGACAGCTTAGTTTTAGGAGGCTTACGAGACCCCCCTTTGCAAGAAACCGATAGACACAATACTGTAGCAGAATCAGATCAACTTCGCCACCATTATTGTAGGGGTGATAAGGAGTGAAGTTTTGAATTGGGCATCATAAAAGAATCAGGTTTTTTGTTTCATATTTTGGTCTATCATTAATTACATCTATCTCCTTGATTATGTTCAAGAAGGTCTATTACTCCAGTTTCTACAACAAATAAATTTCCCTTGTCCCCACTCAAAAACATACAGTACAATTCGCTTGCATTCTGTGAATTTTACTTCAATGGATGCATTTCATTCGATTGAGTGAGCTTTTCGAAAATCTCTCTTTGAGTTCGGAGGAGTTCATCCATTACCGAAGTTGAAGAGGCAGTGCTTCCATCAAAGGAGACTGCCTTGCATTCGGTCAAGCTGGGGGCTGCAGAGGACGCGCGGCGACTGTGACGACGCTTGCGAATGGAGGGGGCCTTCTTTGACGAAGAGCTTGCTTGTTGACGCTTCCAAGATTGGACCTTGGTGCGAAGAGCATGGCTGACCTTGTCACGGGCTGTAACGTTGGCAATTTCGACCCAATTGTTGCTCTTGAACTTGAGGAATCTTCCACCATTGTCAGCAATGCGTCCAACAATTTCTTTGGTCAAAGTCATCTTTTCTTGCTTGCTCTTGGCAGCGTCATATTTTGAAGCGTACATGTCCAATGTAGCTTGGAATCTCTTGTTTCCACTGTGGTTGGCACATGTTCGGGATTGTCCGCAGAGGACGTCAAATGGAGTTGGCTTTTCAGATTGTGTGCGGACAGTCTTGATCTTTTGGGAAACAACAACAATTGGCATGACGATTTCTTTCTCTGGAGTAATTTCGGAAAAGCTGTGGTTGGGTGTGACGAATCCAACATTGTCAGACTGCAAGAATTCGCTTCCTTCGAAATTGCTGTCGTCCATAAGATCGGGCAAAGATTCGTCAGAGATGGCGGTGAGCGCACCGTTGCTATTATTGAGGTCATCCTTAGGATCTAGTGTATGGAGGAGGAAATCATCTTGAAAGTCGTTATCGTTGAAAAGCATTTGAGGAATCATGTTTTGTCGGATTGGAGTCTTTTGGTTTTGTGACATCAGGTTGGAGATCACAAAAAAGGCACTACAGAAGCACAATCCCGGAATTGGACATTTCTATTGCACGTCTGGCGATTATGACTTATCCGACTGCCCCGTGGGATTCAAGCTGGCCTAAATCGTTGGCTAAATTAGCTGATCCGGAGTCATTTGATAAGTAGAGCTCGACTCGTGTTGCTTTACATTTAACGATTCGGCGAAAACTCTGAAATCACTTCCGAAAGCTGAGCACTCGAAGTAATCATATGAGAACATCTGAAAATCGATCATCAATCGAGATCGTCACAGTATGTAGTGGTGCGGAGCAGGAGATGTAGGACTAGATGAGTGGTAATATATTCCTATCTCGCAGGCTTCCTCATTCTACCTAGCTTATCATGTGGCTATCTTTCGCTACTTCAGTTTCCACTACTCTGTACATGCATGAGTCACAAATAATTCTGGTGCCCCTGGTGCAAGAACAAGGCCATTCCATTTCGTCTAGCTACTTTGACAATTTCTATACGACAGCTACATTACATCCCTCCTCTCTTGAAATACTACTACTCTTCAAATCGCTCTATCATTCAGTGTTACACATATAATATACGCATATCCCACCACCAAGTAGCTTTCAGACATCTACGACCAAGTTTCAGTCCGTTTCAAAGGATGTTGGTTTGTTTTTCTTGGGGTATTTGTTTGCTTGTCACCTTTTGTCAGTTGCTCAAAAATTTCCCTCTGCGCACGCAGAAGGTCGTCCATGATGGCATTTGATGATGTACTACTGCCATCACTGCCATCGAATGATACGGCTCTAACTTCAGATAGATCATTAGTGTGGGCTGATGATGCTGGTGCCGAGCGTCTACGGCAGTGCCTTCCTTTCCGAGTGGAACCTTTCTTCTTAGCACTCGATGAAGGTTTCGCAGTTTGCTGTTTCTTCCGTGTTTGCACTTTGGTACGCAGTGCATGACTGACTTTGTCTCGAGCTGTTACGCTGGAAATCTCATTCCACAATCCATCCTTGTACTTCAGAAACCTACCTCCGGATGTAGCTATACAACCCACTATTTCTTTGGTAAGCATCATTTTCTCTTGTTTACTTTTGGCAGCTTCGTACCTCGATGCATAAATGTCCAAGACGACTTGAAATCTACAATTTCCAGTGTGATTGGCGCATATGCGGGACTGACCACAGAGGACATCGAACTTGCTCGGAAGTCCAACTTGTACAGGATCAACAGAGTTGCTGGCATTTTGGGCATTTGCAATGCTTTTTTTCATCGCTGGTTTTTTCTTGGGAGCTTGGGGAGTACTCAGAGCTTCATCAGGCTTGGTCTTTGTTGGAGTCACAAGTCCTTCGTTTTCGTTTTCGGTTTCCAAAAACTCGTTTTCATCAAAAACATCCTCGTCCATGAAGCTTTTCGATGGTTCTTCTGAGATGGCAGGCAAGAAGGTATTGCTCATGTGCTTTGGAATTTTTTTCTTTTCCTTTGGGAGATGGTGCTCTTGAAAGTCGCTTTTCGCTGTAGAGTTTTTCGGTGCTACCATGACCAATCAGTACATGAGTCGTTGTTGCTTTGTGATTAGTCGTTTTTCGGTGTGCTTTGTGATGGGAAAAAATACTTCAAAATGTCGTGCGAAAAGTTGTCGGCGATAGCTTCCCTAAGTAAGACACGTCTTGGTTTAGAATTGACATTTAATGGTACAACAGCGCCTCAATAAATGTCGGTGAAGACAAATTTTAAAACAGACAATCTGAGTCGTTCGGGATCACGAAACACCCACTTTATAAGACAAACGAATAGTCCAATTCACCTATCTGTAGCGCTAGTACCGTATGTTGTGTACAAATATATTCGACCTCTTGGACTCGGAAGCTATTGCAACTCGGAGCATCCGAGTCCTCATACCTTTCGCCAAAATGACCTAGGCGAGATGATACTAGCGATACTGAAGAACTGTGATAGAATACATAAGGTAAGTGCTTTGTCAAGATTGAAGTAAAGCAGTAAAAATCGCACTCCGGTTCCTTCAACGTGGCGGCTACCACGTCTACATTGGTGTACAAAATGTCTTGTTACATCCTCATGGATTCATTATTATTTTTATTACTACATTGCTAGCAACAGGCAGGTAGTCTATCTCTGCCACTTAAATTTTCTCTTTGCTGATCTTTTTATCCTTACGACGTGTTCCTGCAAGAATCCTCAGAATGGTCCAACGCTGCGAAGGCATGCTGTTCGAATCCTCAACAGTCTTCTTCGTGCTCTTTACTGTGGTAGCCTTGTCGTGTTGAATCTCGTGATCGCTGTCTTCTGCAGCCTTAAGTCGTCGTTTTTGTCGAAGTCGCTTTCGCACAGCCTTTTGCCTACTAAGTTCTTTCTTTTCAATCTTTGTTTTTTTCTCTGCCATTTTCTCTTCGGCCTTTTCCATCTGGCGCTTCACTTTCTTTGCTTTAGCTCGTTCGTTGGGAGGTAATAAGATATAGCGGACATCATCTTCTAGCTTTGTGGCAACAGAGTCAAGATAGCCACTATCTTCATCGTCCTCTTCTTCATTTAGAAACATGGAATCAAATGCTTGGTTTGTTGAGCAGCTTTTCTCCAAAATACGAAGGTATATTCTCATGGTCAAGTCTTCGTCGTCAGATTGATTACCATTCAATTCACTATTGCACTCTTCTTCGACGATCTGAGCTTCATACTTCTTGTACAACTCTTCCCAAGACATGGAGGATGACTTGCCTAGGCGACCTCTGTAAATGTCAAAGGCTGTTGTCATGAGCCGTGCGGTCCAAACACATCTTGACCGTGCATACTCTTTTGCAGCTATTCTCGCATTGTACGCCAGTGGAGCCAGTTCCTCAGGTTTCATCACTCCCATCTCATACAATCCAAGCAAAGAACGAGGCAGAAGCGTATGATAAAGTCGTCGGGTCTGCTCTGGGGACAAGTCACCGAACGGCGGTGCCACCCCAAATGTCTGCTGTAGCGCTTCAACTGTCCCATAACGTTCTAACCATAACCTTTTTCGAAGTTGATACTCTTCACGTTTCTCTTGGATCTTCCTTTCTCTTCTGCCGGGCTTCTCGAACAAGGCAAACGAATTTCCTGGGAGAAAACCAAGCCGCCCCCTTGGTTGTGAATCAAAGCCCGGCGTTTGCTTGGACAATAAGAGAACAATTATTAACACATTCCACACTCCTTTCATCATTGCTGATAATAATGCTGCTGGGCATTATTTTTTAGAAACTCTTGCGAACCCGAAGCTTAAAAGCTGCTTTCAAATTGTAGGGTCGATTGAACTAGTATTCGGATATTGTTGCAATGCCTTTTTTCAGTATAGCTCTGCTTTCATATAAGGTAGATCCCTCCAATAGAACCAGAATGGAAGGAAAGAATGTAACGGTTGGTAGTTGGTGTATAGTTGGTCGATTGATTGGTCTCCTGAAACCGATCTCTTGTATGTGATGGGGATGGGTATGTGATGGGGATGGATTTGAGGAACGTTGAGACGTTGGTCCTGCCACCTCACTACGAAGTGCCACTTTAGGACTACTTCTGTCTTCTTAGGCTATTATAGTCTACTGGTCGGAGGAGTCAGTCCGTCCGGATTGAAAGTCGCGAACGAACGAACACCGAATCTTGAATCTCGCAGGATGTTCCGGTACAATTTCGGCACTGACATTTTCAGGCCATATCTTCAGTCGTCCCCCATGGAACTCTGAAGAGGTGATTCAACAACAACAACAGCAGATAGTCGTACACAACAACCAAAGAGAACAATGGGAAATCATTCAAGCAAGAAACTGGATAAAACAGGGCGGATGGGTATACAGCAGAATGCAGTGCAACAGACAAACGATTTGGACGATGCATATGATATCAGCGAACACTCGATAGGAGAGGGAACCAGAACCAGTATCAAGCAGGGGACGTCGAAGAAGTACACAAAGACAGAACGGTCAACGGGTGTAGCGATTAAGCTCTACAATGGAAAAGCAGAGGTTCAGCCTGATTTGAAATTAGAGGCAGAAATCCTACGAGAATGTGACCATCCGAATATTGTCAAGCTATTTGAAGTTGCAAAAGTGGGGAAGAACCTTTCATTAGTCATGGAACTCTGCAGTGGAGGCCCCGTCCTAGATCGATGCCCATACACGGAAAAGATGGCATCCCGTGTCGTTCGACAAATATGCTCGGCAGTTGCGTACCTCCACAGTAAGCAAATTGTCCATCGTGACATTGAATGTTCGAACATCATGTACGCTACCGAGGACAAGAACTCGGATATCAAGCTGGTAGATTTCGGTAGCGCAACTTTTCTGGAAATGGTTCCAGGTCATCAGGGAGCGTAAGTATGATGCCGACCGTCCTATCGTTGCGTTTGTCGTGATCACAAAACTGACGTCACACTCCTTCATGATAGCTTTAAATTTCTTCACGACAAGACCGGTTCGATGCATGTCATGGCCCCAGAGGTCATTAAACAGCGGTATGGACCTAAGGTGGATGTATGGTCCATTGGAATTGTAACGTATATGCTGCTGCAAGATGGACAGCCACCGATACATGGAACAACAATGTAAGTTGTCTGATCATAGTGATGGGTTCAGTCGTGCTATGACAAAACGCCAGGTTTGTACAATGCCCATCACCCTTATTCACCCTTGTGTGTATCGCACCACATCACATCACATCACATCACATCACAACACAACACAACACAACACAATACAATACAATACAACACAATACAATACAATGCAACACATCACGTAACACAGTGACGAGACGGAACGAAAGATTCTGCAAGGATCCGTCGATTATCGGGGCTGGTCACACTCGTCATTGGCCAAAGAATTCATTCAGTTGTGCTGCCATGTCAATGCCGGTCAACGCATGGGATCCGCCGAAGCCCGAAAACATCCATGGATTGAAAAGACCATTGCCAAAAAGAATTTGCCCAACGAATTGGTGGTCAGTTTTGATCTCTTTCGGCTCTCGTCGCCTTTGAAACGACTTGGTTTGAACGTGTTGGCCAAAAAGAAACATGCCTCGAAATACAGCGGCCTGTGGGAAGATTTGGACACTTCGGAGAGTGGAACCTTGACACGAGATGAATTCATGGACGGTTTCAAACACAGTGGAAGTTCACAAGAAGAACTGAACGATTTGTTCGTCAAGCTAGATGTGAATTGCAATGGGGAAATATTGTACACGGAATTCTTGGCGGCCACCTTGGAGAATTCTGGAGAAATTCAAGAATCGGAAATCAAGGAAGCCTTTGAAGTGATATCCAAAAATGGCAAATACATTACCAAGAAGGATGTTTTGAAGGTAGTGGGAGCCAAACGAAAACGAAAAGTGGATGATGCCAGTTTGAAAGAAGAGATTGATTTCATTTTTGAAGATACTGACAAAATCGATTACGAGGGTTTTGCCACCTTGTTCGAGCATGGATATACGGCACAAATAGGCATGGATGCCATTATGGAGACAAGTCTGAACGAAGAGCAGCTGAGTAAAATGAAAGAGGATGACAATGTGACACATTTATCAGTTGTGAAGGAATCCATGACAGGGAACTTTGACTTTGATCCATCGGAAGAAATTCGAAACTCCTTTCGAAGTGGTACTGAGGAGTGATTGATTGATTGTTTGATTTTAATTTTGGATCGGGTCGCTTTCCACAATAATTTCAAGGATCTACAGGACTGTAGGACTACAGTTAAAAAGTACAGTACAGTATTGGTACAGTAAATCCAAAAGTAAACAAATTTGTGCAAATGTGTATTTTGAATTTATTGCAATCAATCAATATATTACTTTGGAAGCACATGTTCATTGGAGGATGGACTTCTGCTGATATCCTCTGCTTCGGGTGCCATGGACTTTTCCTTGGTCTTGATAGGATTGGAAAAGAAATAGACCGACACGAGAATCAGGAGGGCCCCCACCGCAAATTGTGAACTGAGCGGTGTTCCAAAGAGAACGGTAGAAACTCCAGTGGCAAAGCAAACACTGACACCAGTGGCCAGTCCCTTCAAAACCTGCAATAAGTAAGTAAATAAAACGATGAAATAAGAGCGAGCACAATTGAAATTGATTCATTCCTTCATTCCGATATAAATAGAACCACACAACTTCCACAGAGCATCCACACAACTTGCACGAAGCAAAACGTACATTATCGGCATACTTGATGACAGCCGCCACCAATAGACCACCTCCAGCTTGCAAGCAGACCAAAATCCAGACCCACGTAGTGAATCCATGAAAGTAAGGTTGACTGACAGCGGCATTTGCAGCACTAGCAGGGGCAACGGTAAACAAATCCTTCATGGAAGCCGTGACAATGGTGAAAAAGGCCAATTGAATATTTCGCATCCACACGGAGACTGGCTTTTTCTTTTGCGCTCCTGGTGATGTGGCCTTGACCACCTTCTCAAAGTAGACTCCGGCCAAGGCACTGGAAAAGCACGCGACGGTGACGGCCAAGAGCCCCGCCGTCAAGGATTGTTCTCCCGCTGCCGTTTCTTCCTTTTTCTTATTGTCCCCCGTTTCTCCCAAAACGACAATGGCCACACCAATACTCAACGCGACCAAACAGACCCATTGTTGGAAGCTGTATTTTCGGTTCAACATCATGACCGAAACCACAGCCGTGGTGACCAGCTTGGCTTGATAAGTAACTTGAAAGATGGGAGCCGTTAGGTTACTCAAAGCGACATACAAGAGCGAGTTTTGGACTAGATACAATAATGCGGGAACCAGAATCTTCAAAGCATCGTAGGGAGCATCAATAATGTTGGATTGAATGGAATCCATGAGTTGTCCTCCTGTGGTAAAATGTTCAAAGGCGCATGACAAAAGCATTTTGCCAATCTCTGTCACTAGAATCAAGTGATTGACCACATAAAGTTCATTGGAAGGAACCGCCGAACGGGTGTAACGACCCACCAAGACAGTGGCCGAGTTTTGAAGGACCATTCCCACCAACAGAACGAGCTTGAATTGGGGCGAGGCCAAGAATTGTTGGGACAACATCTTTTGTTATGTGTGTTTGTTGTATATACTGTATATGTTGGATATGGGGATGAGTGTGGTATAGACAGCAACAACAATATAGATTAGATCCAAAGAGTGTCGTTGACGATGACTTGTTGTGTGTTGTGTGTGTGTGTGACTGATGCCCGTCCAAGGTCCAAGAGTTGCTTGGGAGGAGATTCAAAATGCACAAAAGCAATGCGAGCGCGACGAACGGTCATACTGGCGGAGATACGCACACACGGTCATCTGACGTCCGTCCGTTGCTACATGTATAATAGCTGAACGCAGAGAAAAAAAGAAACAACACCAACGCAACAGACGTTCGTTCTATTGCGTTGCGCACGCAGTCAGGGTATTGTAGATAAAACATCTTTGAAGGCAGACTTGACAATTCATTACCATGTTGTCCACCAGAACATCACGGGTAGCTTCGGCAGTGGCCAAGAAATTTCAACAACAATCGGTCCGTTCCATGGGTACCGCCAAGTCCTTTGTAAGTACAGTACAGCACAGTACAGTAGATTGAATGAATGAATGAATCACTTTGACAGTCCAAACGTCTGTCCATCACCATTCTATGGAAGCAACAACAACAACAACAACCACCCTGTGCTCACACTTACAATACTCTCTCTCTCTCTCTCTCTCTCTCTCTCTCTCTTTGTGATTCTTATTCACTTCCACCACCACCACCACCACCGCAATCATCACCCTTACCATTATTCAGCACTTGGAATCTCCCAACAACAAGGCCGAAACTTACTTTGATTTCAGTGAAGAAAACTATGTGCGGGTCAACCAGGTCCTCCAAAAGTACCCCGACAATTACCGCCAAGCTGCCATGATTCCCCTCTTGGATTTGGCCCAACGCCAAGCAGGTGGATGGTTGCCATTGGCGGCCATGGACAAGGTGGCCCAAATTTGTCACGTGGCTCCGGTCCGAGTTTACGAAGTGGCATCCTTTTACACAATGTTCAACCGTACCCCGGTGGGCAAGTATTTTATGCAAGTTTGTGGAACGACTCCCTGCATGATTTGTGGAAGTGAGGAAATCATGCAAACCATTCAGAATCATTTGGGAATAAAGAATGGAGAAACTACCAAAGATGGTTACTTTACACTACTCGAAGTCGAATGTTTGGGGGCCTGTGCCAATGCTCCCATGGTCCAAATCAACGATGATTACTATGAGTGCTTGAGCAAGGACAGCATGATTGAATTGCTAGAACTAATGAAGCAAGATAAGCTTCCAGAAGTAGGCAAGTGGGGATCACTCCCAATGAATGGACAAGTCAGTTGCGAAGGGCCATTGGGAAAGCGTTCTTTGTTGAAGCCACCTGTGCCACCCAAGGTGGATCCCGAACGCTTCAAGGCTGGTGAAGTGGATCCAGCAAGTGTCAAGACACACATGGCGTACTAATTGGCATGCCAAATGGCATGCACTGGAACGAAGCAACGCTAATACACATTATAGCATCATAGTTATGGTAGCCCTAGGCCTAGGTTATAGTACTAATCTTTAATACTTTTTTTTAAATATAGCCTAGTCCTATCCATTATATTAGATATAAATCTCTCTTGTTACCACTCAAGTCACACCATCAGTCTAACAATCATCAAATCATCTACTAAATCATCTATTTATGCCCCATCTTGCCCAAATTGAGCCGTCCACTCTTGGAATCGTTTCAGTTCTTCCGCGGACACGGTACTGCAGGAATGCCGCATGACCTTTTCAAAATCCGTCACACGCACGGGGGGAGCTTCCAATTTCGAGGGTTCTACTTCCCACAAGGTCATCCGTAAGGCACCGCAATTTTGACAAGTATAATCCTTGCCTGGGGGGTCGGTGGACAATTTGGGAATGCAATGGGCGCAATTGGGATACTTCTCACAGGGGATCAGCATATCTTTCGAGTCCGTGACAAATTGCTTGGCCTGTTGGCATCGCCTCAAGGGTTCCATCAAAGCTTCTTTTACCATGACTTCAATATCAGATCCACTAGCACCCTCCGAGATATGGCCCAATTTGATATAATCTGATTCTTGCAAATTGTTGGGAGTGTCTCCCAAATGCATTCTGATCATGTAGGTTCGGGCTGGTGCAGCGGGCAAGGGAATGTACACGCGTTTCTCAAACCGCCGTCGAATGGCAGCATCCAAATCCCAGGGCACATTGGAAGCTCCCAACACCAACACACTACCCTCGGTCTTGCCCACACCGTCCATTTGGACCAAAAATTCCGTCTTGACCCGACGGGCCGAATCCGATTCTCCTTCTTGTCGACTCCCACACAAGGAATCCACTTCGTCAATAAAGATAATAGCCCGACTGCCTGGAGATTCCCGGGCCATTTCAAAGAGATTTCGAACTAGTTTTTCAGATTCGCCCTGCCATTTGGAAATCAAATCGGCACTGCTGACAGAAAAAAAGGTCGAATCGGCCTCGGTGGCCACCGCCTTGGCCAAAAAGGATTTGCCCGTTCCGGGAGGGCCAAACAATAGAATGCCCTTGAACGGACGACGTTCTCCCACAAACAATTGCGGAAACTTGACGGGCATAATGACCGTCTCTTTGAGAGATTCTTTGGCCGATTCCAATCCGGCGACATCTTCCCATCGAACGTTTGGTTTTTCGGATACGACGGCACCCGCAAGAGCTCCCCGTAACTTGATGGTTTCGTCGTCCTTTTTTTCTTCCTGCTTGCCGTCTTCTCCTTTGCCACCTTTTCCATCTTTAGCGTCTGCTTCGCCCTTTTTCTCGGGTGATTTGGGATTGGTTTTGTCGTTTTTGTCGTTTTTGTCGTTTTCCTTCTTTATGATTTCTCTCAATGCTTCGGCTCGATTCATGTATCCTTCTACTTTTTCCATTACCATCTTTTTGCGAGTGGGATTCTTTTCGTGCTTGATTCCCATGGTAAATCGTTCCAGGGCATCTTTGTATAGCGCCAACGCGGACTCGTGTTCGTCCTTGTCATCGGCTTCAATTGCCTTTTGGACAATGTCAATGGCTTGGTGAAGGAATTTGTTCTCCATGATGATTGATTGATATTGATATTGATATTGATATTGATAATAATAACAAACTCCTATCAATAGCTAGCGACAATGCAGGTTTTCGCTATAGTCTCGATAAGGTTCCAGTTGCGGAGTAGGTCGCTTTTTGCTTGATAGATCGATTGATTGACTACAGTAGGCACCGTACAATGCGTTGTGGTCGTTTCCAAGATTCAGCAGCAGTTGGATTATTGTTAGAGCCTTCTCTTTTTTGACATGGCGGGCTTTGACACTGAAGTCCTAGGAGTCAATCGAAGGGTGCCAGCAGGACACAAATCAATCTGGCCCGCCTGCGCCTTTGCGCTCTAAAAAAATAAATAGCGGCAAGTAGGTTGAAGTACCATGACGCACGAAGTTACGACAGACTCCAATCATTTTTTTGATGGATCGAATCCTCAGGTTGAGAACCATCAAGAAAGTTCTTGCAGAAGTACTGTAGCCTCGCGAAGACTACACACAAAGCTACCATCGCAATAGTATGAGTCATCCACGAGATCAGCACCCTTTCATCCGACATCAGTTGGATTCGAGATTCTCCTTTCAATCGGACAATGGTGTTGACAATAATGGTGATGTTTCTGGAGTGGAATTGGATGCAGTGCATCGGGCCGTGGCACGAGAACCGTGGTATCATGTACGTTAGGGTTTTGGTTTTGACGTGACCGAAGATTGCTTCCTCGAACAATGTTCGGAATGTTCAATCTCTCACTCACCTCTGCCTCTTCATCACCGATCCTCATGCATCATTGCATCATTGCATCACTAATTCATTCATCCATTCGTCATTCCAGCAAACTCTTTCCATTGTCGTAGTTGGAGCCTCGGGCGATTTGGCCAAAAAGAAGACCTACCCTTCCTTACTCAACTTATTCGAAGATAATCTACTTCCAGAATATACTGTCATTTGGGGATATGCTCGCTCCGTCAAGACGCATCAGCAATTGAGAGATCACTTGTTTCCTCACCTCATTCAAACGGGGGCTTCTGAAATTGTGGTCAAGGATTTCTTGGCCAAGTGCTTTTATCATTCTGGCAAATCCTATGGCGACGAAGCGGCCTATGCGGAAATGATTGCTTCCATCCAACAATTCGAATCGCAATCTCCCAGTCCCACCTGCAATCGATTGTTTTATTTGGCCATTCCCCCAAATGTCTTTGGTGACTCGGCCGTGGCCATCAAACAGGTCGGCATGGCAATTGGCAATGGCTCGTGGACCCGAGTGATTATTGAAAAGCCCTTTGGTCGGGATTTGGAAACCTGCAATGAACTTTTGGAGACCTTGGCGGCGGAATTGACAGAAGATCAAATGTATCGCATTGATCACTATTTGGGGAAGGTAAGAAGGTTTTATCTACCTTACTGTATCGTCACACGCGTATGCAATGTGCACGCAATAAGTGAGATTGAGTATTCTATCATACAACACAACAAACTCATGATGAATCTCCTTTGCTCCATCAATACCACCTACAGGAAGTCGTTCAAAACCTTTTGATGTTCCGCTTTGGAAACTCCTGCTGGGAGCACATGTGGAATCGAAACGTCATTGAATCTGTGACTTTGTCCTTCAAGGAACCCTTTGGAACCGAAGGTCGTGGTGGATACTTTGACAACTTTGGTATCATTCGAGACATTTTGCAGAACCATCTCTTGCAGGTTCTTTCCGTCGTGGCAATGGAACCACCTCTTGGTGATGATGGAGATTCCATTCGCAATGCCAAACTTGCCGTTTTGAACAAGATGGATCCAATTTCACTGGACGATGTCATGTTGGGTCAATACGATGGATATTCCGATGATCCAACCATTGAAAATAAAGACACCAACTGTCCCACTTACGCAGCTATTCGATGCTGGATTCACACACCTCGATGGGAGGGAGTTCCTTTTCTCATGCAAGCTGGAAAAGCACTGGACGAGAAACTCTGCGAAGTCCGAGTCCGCTTCAAGCCCCCTACCACCTTGAAATCGATTGGTGCCAACAACGCCACCAAGTTATGCTCCAATGAATTGGTCTTTCGACTCCAACCCAATCCAAGTCTGGAATTGCACAATAATATCAAGACGCCTGGACTTCCCAGCAACCCCATGGCAAGCATCATGAAAATGAATTATGAAGAGATGCCTAACTTGTCCAACCCCGATGCTTATACGAGACTTTTGCTAGATGTCTTGCGCGGAAAGCAAGGCTCCTTTGTCCGTGATGATGAATTGAGGAGATCGTGGGAGTTATTCTCACCTCTCCTCCATTCCATCGAACGGGATAACATTCGTCCCAAGCCTTATGTTTATGGCTCCAAGGGACCGGCAGATCGCCACAGGTGGTTTGACGAAATGGGAAAGTCTCAGGACCCACTTGCGACTGCCAGCGCTACTCATCCAATTCGTGCATCCTTGTAATACAGCAGGAACACAAAAAGCTATTTACAAAACAACTGTACAATACTCGGTTTATTTATTTTAAATATAGTAAATGATTGAAATTACAAAAATAAAGCTACAGTAGAACAGAAATTGTACAGTGAGAGTAGAAAACAAATTGCTTGCTTGCATGCTGGTAGCAACACAATCAAGCGTAGTAAAGACTAGGACTACGCTTTCAAGTTCAATTTGTTCTTCAGCATATTGGACAATTGGCCCAACCTCTTCTTTTCCATGACTTCGCTGAGCGCCTTGACAGTTTCCGGATGATCTGCCCCTAATGACATTTCATAGATTTCACAAGCAAAACGATACTCTTCTTGCGCTCGTTCAAAGTCGCCATCTGACCGTAGAATGAGAGCAATCTTGCTATAAAGATCTGCTGCATCTGGATGGTAGTCTTCCACATTCCCTGAGAAAAGGAGTCAAGGTAAGCGTGAGAGTTCCAAGGGGGAAAGAAGAGTATTGTCTACGCGGAGTTAACACAAAGTGAAAACTTACCAATAGCATCTCGGTACTTTGCAATGGCTTCCGCCATTTTCCCCTTTTTCCGGAATGCATCGCCGTCTCGCTCATACTGAATGCTGGCATACAACCGTGACTTGTAACCCTCAGTTTTAAAGTCGGGGTCATCCATTTTCTCAATACACTGATCAATCGCATCGACTGTCCATTTGTAATATTTGTGTTGTCGTCGTACCACGCGCTCAAAGATTCTCAACGCTCTTGAAAAAGCAACAAGTGCCTCAGAGAATTCGTTAAGTTTGACTAATGATTTTCCAATCCAAAAGTAAGTTCGCCCTGTCTGCTCATGATACTTTCCCAATAATGATTCTCGAATGAATAGAGCCGTGCGGTATTCTCCCACTATGGTTCGTGGTTGAAGGATAGCAAACGTACAGTGCGGTTAGAAAGAGTTGCAGTCTTTGACAATTCAATAGAAGGATACCTATGAAAAACTTACGTGCACCAGCAGAGTCACGAATTTGCCAACAAAGGTTGTGTCCCTTTTTGAACGCTTCTTCTGCTTCCTCAAGCTTCTTCTTTTGTTCCTGAACTTGTTGCTTCTCCTTCTGCTGCTTCTCCTCTATCATTTTCTTCTTGACCATTTGCGTTCCCACGTACTTCTTTCCTTTGCCTTTCGGTGTTGACATCGTTATCTGTGGGTCTGCGTCATCAAAAAGAAGGTCTCGTGTAGTTGGCCGGCGACGCATTTCTGGAACAAGATCCGTCGATGCTTGTCTGGTTGGAGGGCCGGTTTTCATCTTGCCCCCTCCCCCAGCTGTACTTCCTCTCCTCGGAGCTCTTTGCTTTAGACGACCATCCTTATCAGCGTTATATTCCCTTTGCCGCGGCGGTTCAATTGACAAGGACATTGACTTGATGCTAACGGCAAGAGGATCAGCAGAAGCACCATGAGCACCATCATCTGCTAAATCATTGAAGTTTCCTTTCATTTCATCCAGGACACTTGCTCTCTTGAGATTCTTTTCTTTACGGACTTTCTTTCGCGATGAGTCGCCAACGCTTCCCTCTCTGTCGTGCGAGCCATCATCAGACTGGAAATCTTCTTCTGTGTATCCCAAAACAGCATGCTCATCTTCTTCTGTCACCTCCTTGGTCAATATCTTTTGCACTGCATGATCAGCAATCACACTTTTTTTCCTTTGCCCCTTCTTTTTCCTTTTGGACCTTGCTTCATTCTCTTGCTTCTTCTTGATGGCAGCGATATCGTCTCGATACTTGTTCATTTTCAATTGTTGCTCTGCAGCTTTTTGCTGTCGTTCTCTTGCCTTTTGAGTTTCCGCCTTATTGGCGATTCTCTTTGCTTTAGCAGCTGCTCTGATTTCAGAAGGTTTTGCCGTTGCCATGGGAAGGTCGTCCAACTCACTGTGATCTAATTTGGGTATGATCTTGGCTGCTTTGGCAACTGACTCAGGCATGTCTAAATCCGATTTAGAACCTCTCGGTTTCATGTTGGGCCTTATGTTTGTCGCTGCCGATGAGAGTGGGGTTTCAGCTCTTTTGGACGACTTCTTCCCGAAAGGAATTGCTTCTTCCCATTGCGATTGCTTGGTGCGGAACGATGTCATCACTTTCTTTGCAGTCGAAGTCATCGTGCCCGAAGCATCATTGCGAAACGCCTTCATATTATCGCGACTTTCTCATTCAATACTGGTGGTTTAAAAAATAAATAACGTAGCTTTTGTTTGTGATTGAATGACCTATTGGAGGAGTGGTGATGATGCAAGTATCGTAGTTCGCAAAGTAACGCACAAATGTACTGTATGTTGAATGTACGAGTAGGCTGATGACTTCCGAAATGCTTCTCACCAACAAGTCGAGTCTTGTGCGTTGACTTGGCCCACAGGAAAAAACCTATCGGGCATAAATCTGTCACAAAGACATCTCTTTTACTGGTACATTCTCTACTGGGGTAGAAGTAGGTCACGGAGAACAAACGGCTTTTTCAAGGTCAGAAAGTTCTGGATGATGTGACATTGAACATATATGTGACCCATCAACAAATCAAGAAAAACGATTATGTTGCAGAAATATCCTACCAGGTACTATTCATGAATCATGCATCCTACTGGGATGTGTTTTTGAATCTAGAGGCCTAGACTTCCGTTTCATATTTTACCTTACGGTATCGCAACCTAGCTGAAGAAAGAACATCCAACGAACGCTGAGATTTCCTTCGCTATGACGCCAGATACAGAGTTCTTGCCTTCACCAGTTGTTTCCGAGGTTTTTTCCTCTTCACTGTTCAAGCAAGCTCCAAGCAATGCGGCAGCAGACCGACCTTTGGTCTTCGTATTGCTCAAGATATTACCCTTTGCTCTTTGTCTTGATGAATTCATCGAGTTTCCTCCTATCGAAGAATCCCCGTCGAACGAGGTTCCATCTTTCGATCGATCGATCGATCGATTTGTTCCACGAGCCCCATCTGGACCCGCTGCGCTTGGAACGCCATGTGCTGCTGGAGGTTCTGAAACTCAATTGCTTGCTTGACACACCATTCAATTTTCCAAAGAAGCTGCGTCTGCGTCTGCGAGCTGCATTTGATTCAAGAACGCTGTCGTCATCTGAATCATCGAATTCATGTTCTTGATCAAAAGCACTTTTTGTTTACTTTATTTTCTAGGAGGAGTTATCGATGCACAACCCTACCACAGAATTTTCAATACTGCATGAAAATGGAACGAGTAAATTTCGTCCCCTAAAAAAGGTTGGCTAGTGATTTTCATTTCAAGATTGACGGATGGAGGTCGACAAATCGTTCTTTTGCTTGCGATATCGCAGCCAAGCTGAAGAAATCACATCCAACGAACGCTTCACCTTCTTCACCAAACGCATGTGCTCCATGCGGTGACGAACATCAGATCCACTGACGGGAGATGCAGTGGTTGCAATGCGCATGATGCTGTGCGTACGATCAATTCGGTACCCCAAAAGTCCAAAACTGATGTTGGAAAAGAAGTTTTCAACTCGTCGTCCCATGTGATGGAACATGACAGTCATGGAGACAAATCGTTGAAGGGACGCAACTCGACTTTCATACAACTCCTGGCAGAGGTGCTGGCTTCGGGCAAGCACAAAGTCGACATCCTTCTTGTCTCTTGCAGCATTCAACCTCCGGATATCTTCGCCAAAGAATTTTTCGTTGGACATTTCAACTTGAATTATACCCCGGTGATCACGATGACTTGCTGGTGCCTTCAATGTCAACCCAGATTCAGTTCCGGCAATGAACTGCGTGAATTCGTCAATACTGATATTTCCACTGGAGTCTCGATCTGCCTCCCGGAACATTAGCTCTGCCTCTTCTTCTGAGAGCTTCGGGTTGAGTTTGATTGATCCACGAATGAACTCAGCTCGACTCAAGATGCCGTCACTATTGTCATCCAAGGTTTCAAAGATACGTCGGACTTCAGAGGACCATTTGTGACTTGATATTTCTTCAGCCACAACGTCAGCCACAGTAATCTTGTCTTCTTCATTGCCATCCTCTGACTTATCTTCGCTGTCTGCACTGAAAAACTCGTTTTCTTCGATGTTCAAGTATGCTCCAAGCAATGCAGGGGCTGATCGACGATGTGGTCTTTTAACGGAAATACTGCAATCGAGAATGGAATGGATCGAGCGGCCCACAGTGTCTTCATGGCGCCGGCGTAAGAAGACCTTTTTAATTTCACTGACAATGGAGATCCTCCATTTCGATGTGCTTTCTGGAATTGGCCCAAGTCTTTGCGACGCTGCCAATTTCTCTTGATCAGCATCACTCTCGATCAACAAGCGTTCGCAGAGGAACAGCGGCCGGTGTCGCTTCAAGAATATGCCATTCTTTGATAGATCCAATTTGAAAGGGTTATGACCGATCGTGATACTCTCGCAAGTTCCTCCGAGACTTTGAATGCTACTAGCCTGGTTCACAGACAAACAAACGGATGCTTCTGCTGTCGAGAGAGCTGATAGACGACCATCTGGCCTTCCAAAGATTGCAAGCGCCCCTCGAACGACTCGGTGAGTGTGGCGATGAACCAAGTGATCACAAGGGTTGCCACTCAAGACGTTCACACCGGCAATACTGTACGAAACGGCAAAGATCTGTATTGGAGTCTCAGTTAGATACTTGGAAGAAAGGCAAAAGGAGACATGCATATCATTGCATGGCTTACCTTACTGAGGAAAGCTTCTGCAGATTGGGCGACCCATGGGATATCGCCAATAACAACAGTTCTTCCAACCATTCTATGCTTCAATTCCCGTCCTTGAATCAAGCGAATCAAGATAATATTGATCTGTGGTAGCCAGAAGTACAGCGCAGCATCCAAAAATCGAACTGCATACGCCCATGGACTATTGCCCATATCGAGACCAGCCATCCCAGCGACGAACGATAACAAAGGGTAGCCAGCCGTTACAGTGACAAATACGTAGACAAAACTCATAATGTAAGCTCTTGCGTTTTCCAAAATGTGTTCTGCCCACAAGTCACCTGCGGAGTGAAGATGGTTCTGTATTTTTGTCTTTCTGTCCAAAGCATAACCGAATGAGCTTGATCCTGTAATTTCACTCAAAGCTTCAACGTTCATATGGCTGCATCGTTCCAGTATCTTGATGTCTTGTTCCGTAATGACGGCGCCAGTCACACGGAGAAAGGTTGGATCACTCAAAATCACAACGCTGATGTACTGGAGCAAACTTGTCAAGAGCTGATGTGTGCCTGCAACCGAAACCGAGCATGGTTCTGCAGGTCTAACGCCAATCTCTGTCGAAAAGATTCGGCATGTAGCATGGTCGTTATCGTCTGCGTCCATCGCACGAAGCTGCTTTCCAATCTGAGTATCCCATTCGGATGTCACCACAAAAATGTTTTGCGTAGCACTCTATAATCACAAGATTAGCGACAACAGAAAGGACAGCATGTCGAACAAATGCAAGGATACATACCTGCAAGAGATTGGAGCATGCCAATGGAGCAAATGTACCACCACTGTGGCTCACAATTATTACGATAGAGTCGTTCAAGTTGGTTGTCTTTGCTGAATACTTGAATCCTGTTGCTGGAATCGAAAGATCTTGTCCAAAAAGTCCCAGCAGCTTGTTACTACTGATGGCTTCAATGTTGAGCTTTGGAAAGCACTTTTGCAGGTCGGCAGCAAACTGTTCTGCAAGCCACAATGATACCTCACATCCTGTCAGAAGAATATCGACAGCCTTTGGAGCCACATTACCCTTCACATGCTCCCTCAATCTTTCCCTCAAACAAGAAGAAAAAGTGTGTGCTGTGAGTCGGTTCATGCTAATGCTAGCGTTAGATGAGTGCCAAGAGTCTTGAATATTCTTGATGACGCCCGGAATCGATTCGATATCTGAAAGGACCAGGTCTGGTTTTGAGCCTCCACTCTTTGAGCTCTGAGGAGCCTTGATCAGCACGTTGTCGGAGAGTTGGGTCATTCTGTGATAAATTTCACCATCCGTGGACAAACTCTTTGATTCTTGGTGCAGTACCAGTCGAAGTTTCCCACCCATCATGCTGTGAGATTCCAAATGACGGTTGGGCTTGGACACTGCTGACTTGGACGATCCCCAATCGAGGACGGCGATCTCACCTCCCAGGTCATCAAGATCAAGTCGATGCCACTCGCCATGTTCTTTCATGTCGCTTCCACCAAAAATGGCATTCATTCCTGCTTTAGTGGCGGCTTGTTCGGAACCAAAGCAAACAATGCCCTTGCTGGGATAGAACGAAACTGATAGAGTCTGACCACGAGCCGCAAAGCAAATTTGATGATCAGCATCAAGGGTGCTGGATGTGGAAAGACCGAAAGACCCTTTGGCATTTTCCAAGAATAGCTTTGTACTTTGGAAGAGGTCGTTGTCGAAGAAGGCATTCACCGTCATCATGCAGAAGGCAAAAAGACGGGAGCTTGTATAATCGAGTGCCTCCTCGTCAGCATCGTTCACTTCATATTCGGTTTGCAATAGGTCTACAAAGCTGGCAATAGGCTTCATGGCACTCATGCTACGAGTACCAATAGATCGGCAGATCTTTCCAGCAAGCATCGTACGAGCTGTCACACTGTCTTCAATATCTGCCAAGGACTGACACTTCTTCCCACCACGTGCCTCGAGCTCTGGCTTTGCTAAAAGGTCGTCAAGGACCTTTTCAAAGATCGTACCAATCTTCTCCAGATCACTATAAATCGGAAAGTCATTCGGGTCAGATGTACTCCCAGAAAGAATCTGGGCCATTTTGGAATTCGTCCCCTTTTCGAAATTACCGAAACAAATGGCATATCGAATCGACAAAGCAAAACATCCTTTCGCTCTCAATAGATCCAAGATACCTGCAACGGCACAAGAGTCGACCACTGCTGGTGTTGGTGTTCCGGTCGTCACGCTAAGCCAACGTTGGATCGCTTCCAAATCATACGTCTGACCTCGGATTGCCAAAAAGTCAAAGTCTCCATTGTGAGTAATAAAGTTCTCCACCCATGTCTTTTCCACTCGATTTGTCGACCAGTTGTACACTCGTTTCCAGCTACCAGGAGACCACCGATGGGGATGTGTTCCAGAAAGACTGGCCTTTGACGAAGTAGCGAATCGGGTATGACCAGCGAGAAGAACAGCATCTGTTCCAGGTCTTGGTTTGAAAGTTTTTTGTACTTCGCTTCGCACTTGTTTGGATAGGTCCGTTCGTTTACCATTGACGACTCTTGTACGGATGGCCTTCATGTTGTTCTTTCCGTTAGGAACATACGTGACGACTCCTCCCGACTGCGCACCTCGCATCATGGTGATACTGACCATTTGCTCGAGACAGTCTAGGGCGGATTTCTTTCCTTTGTTGGTCAGCCACCAATGGTGCAACAAGAGAACACCAAAATTACCACAGAAAAATGTTGTTCCTGAAAGTGTGTTTGTGTTGGAATTTCCAAATGGAAGCAATTGACCGAAACCGCAGAGGTCAGTCAAGAGACCTTCAACGGCGGTAATGATAGCTGCCATACTGATAGCCGAAGATGTTCCAAATCGACGGCAGACGAAGTAAGCAAGTAGAAGACTGACAATCCATCCGGTATGTCGGACGAACATTTCTTGATGCCTAGTCATGTCGACGTCGTCGGTGTGAATATGAATGTGAATGTGAACTTGTCGGTCAATGAAAATGGAGAAAAGGTTATCCCAGCAAATGTTGCCAGTTTGATTCACAGGTTCTCCTTGAGTTGCAGCCATCAAATTTACGGATTCTGCAGCTAGTAGATGCGCTAGCTCATGGACGATGCCAAAGGTGTAATAGGCAGCCATTGTGACCGCAGAATGCTGCTTGTCGCGACGAATGAAATTCGCTTTGTTCATTACACTTTTTTGTTTTTCAAGCGTTTCTGGTTTGTGCACCGCTTAGCCTATTGCTTGCTTTGAATCGTGCTCTTTTTGTTTTGGTGTCAATTCTTTTGTACCTGTATTTTAGAGCGATGGAAATGCAATCAATGGAAATGCAATCAATGGATGGAAGTGCAGATTCAAGATTGATCTCTGATTGAAACTGCACAACGAGTCTGTACTTGATACTGTATGACGTCGATTTTCAAAAACGTTACTTTAGTCGCCTTTTTCCTATGAAAATCGCCCTTCCCCTCGTCAATTATTGTTCGTTTTGCCCATAAAAATGCCATGATCCAGACTGGGTTCCCGTTCCCACGCGTGGAATAACCGTGTCACGGAGGAGGTGACACGTGGTGACTCGGAGCAATCCGTGCTCGGAGGTGATGATTGAGATTCTCCGGCGTGTAAAAAACACTGGAAAAATATTTTTTTGACGCCACGTAAAATGCGAAAACCCGAAAAAGTGATGAGCTACCGTGTACAGTATGTGACAAGGTCCATTGACAACCAGAAACACCCCCACACTAAAATATGTACAAGTAATGAGCATATTTTTAAACTATCTGCAGTATTTCACCCAAGACGATTTTTTCGTTGTTTGTATTTTTATATTACTGATAAAAATTAGTTTTGTGAGACCACACCTAATATTCTTGTGTGAAGCTGCTGCTCTGAAATATATATATAGATTGTATTTGCAATCATTATGCTGCAAGGATGTGGGTGAACTTTTGTTTTGCAATCAACAACAATAAAGAAATCCTGCAGAAATTGGGACCAGTATTTGCCAAGAAACAACTGTACATGTAGATGACTCACTACTGCCAAAAATTGAACAGACTGCCAAAACCAACTAGCGGACACCGGGGATCGAACCCGGGATCTTTCGATTACGAATCGAATGCGGTGCCACTGCGCCATATCCGCCTTTTTGATGTTTCAGGAAACGATGTTCATTCATTAGTAATGATCTGTTGTAATCATGGGGTAAAAGGGTAGAGAAAATGTTCTAAATTAGGTCTCGCGGCTCTGTCAAACATGGCAAGATATACCTTTTTGAAAGCCGTCTCCGTCGCTGCGTTTTGAGTTTTGGTGTCCTTGGTGCGCAATGGATTGTACCGGAAAAAGTAAACCAAGGCTTTGCCCAAAATCTTGTCCAAGTCTTTTGGATATGGTTGGACTTTCCGCTTGTCAATCCGATTCACTCCACTTGTTTTGGCACACTTCTTTGCTCTCTTTCTTGCAGCTTCTTGTGTGCCCGCATTGACGTCGCGGCTCTGAACTCGCGTGCGTTCCATGGCAAGCACAGCTTCAGCGCCCAGTGCTTTCTTTTGTTGATTTCGCTGTTCGTTTCGGGTCCGACCTTGTAGATATCCAAGACGTTCTTGAAGTTGAGGTGTCAATTGAACACCATTCTGTTGCTAGGCATGCAACAGTAGATTCAACTCGCGAACTTCCATTTTGCGATGGCAGTTGCAACACAAGATGATACCAGGACATCCATGACTTTCTGGATCAATATGGGCGCCCAAAGTACAAAAGCCAACAGTGTCGATATTATCAGGACTTGTCTTGCAACCTTGTGCCGGAAACCTAGGCGTAGCTGGCAAACCTGGGCACTTCAAATTGGGAAAGGAACAAAATGGTGCTTCCCAGTCAATCGAAAACGAATGCCGGTAATCTTTAGAAACCTGACGAATGCCTCCATTTTCATTTTCAATTGAAGGTACAAGAAGTCATTGGCATTGATACCAGGACCAATGTTGCCAGCAATGGCCTTGACATGGCGCGTACCACAAACCAAATATTGGAGTGGAAGAGCCTGATTGGCGTCCCCTTTTGGGTATCCCTTCCCAGCCTTCAAGTTCCAGAAGGTAGGTCTCGCTACACTTGCAATGTCTCTCACCAACAAAGATTTGCTGCTGCCAAAAGGATATTGTGATCCAAGCGCGCTATTGTAGAGCTTGCTACTGTAGGGTGGAGGCATTTTCTAACCCCAAAAATTGGGCGCGAAGAAGGTAGTCAAGTTGAAGTGGCTCGTCGTTCTTCGTTGGTCGATCTAGTCATATAATTTTAAATATTAGGCGATTTCGAGAATTTTCACACCACGCTGCACCACTCAGCAAACAACAAAAGACACTGTATAGTATCAGTGACTGCGAGAGATGAAATAGTTCTAGGACGAAGAAATCCAAGATTCACTCAATTCGGGTTGGACGAAAACAGATGAGGCAATTCTTTGCGTAAGTCTATTACTTTATGTTCATGACTATCTAGGGCAATCCTAGTAGCTATCTATTTGTTTTGTTGCAGAAATCACCATAACCCCAGGTCTAGTAAGCGTAAGCTGACTGTGCCAACAAGAACAAGCCGGTACAGTCATAACCCCTGAGCTCTGCGTTTGCCTCTGCTTCTTGTTTGCTACACTTGTACATGCTGATACTACCATCACATACGGCAGCTTGTTCGTCTGCCACTCCCACTCGTTGGGCTTCCATCCGACTGAGTTCCGAGCAGTCCATGGATACCATGGCAAGACGCATATGGTCTAGTATCTTTCCCCCGGTTGCAAACTTTTGTTTCGCTTGTTCCGTCATGACCGCAAAACGAATATCGGCCTTGTTTCGCTTTCGCTTGAGTCTATAGGCTTCACTCTTTTTGCCTTCCAGACCACGCATGCAGTACCCCGACTCTCCACCAGCACAATGCCAGGCTTGGACGATTAATCGAGAGTCCGACTTTATTTGTTTGAGTTCCTCCATAGAAAACCAAGTTAGACTACGTTCCGATTCCGAATAGTCTTTGGCGTGCAATACTTCATGACGTTCATTGTTGTCCAGGTTAAAGGTCACTTGCTTCTTGACTACTGCTCTATGAATACTCTCTTCAGCATCAATAATTACTGGTTGGACTCCAGGACAAGGTTCAAAGTCGGCAGAATTGAAAAACAAGGATCGTCGAACGGTTCTATAAATTGTCTGTGAAACACTAGTTTGAGATGGTGGTGGGGAATCATCGTCACCATCATTGTCATCTACATCTCCTCGTCGCGAATAGGAGGTGTTGTTATAAAGCTCCACAGTATCTCCTGAAAAGGGTGGCATGATGAAATAATTTTTTTGACAACTAGCAACAAGAGTGTGTGACAAGTTTGAATTTCGTTCTTGCATAATTTTCGCGTCCAAAATGTGACGCGAAACCCGCGACAGTTGGATCTTGGCGCTTTTGGAATCCGTCGATCTTTCTCGCCCAAATCGGACCCAAGTCGTTTTTCACAAATACGGTCCGGCGCGATTTCATGTCACTTGCGGCACGAAAAAAGTTGATCACTTCAACTCCAAATTCTTCCACTACACGACTCACAAACGCAGCGCGGCAAATAAACAAGAAGTTGATGTTGCAGTTACCCATAGAATCATCATCATCATCATCATCATAAATATATATATCATCAAAATATCAGAAATACAACAAGAACAACTTACAAACAATGACAACAGAAGGCAAACCTGACATTCCAACCCCAATAACGAATGCAAATATTAATACAAATACAGCGCAACGAGTGCAAAATCCGAAAATCAAACCTCATGGAATTGTTCTGGTGGGAAAGAAAGTGAAGACGCCCTTTGGAAGTGGAGTCGTCACTGCCTACCGATACCAAGACTCTATCTATGAAATTCAACTGCCAACTCAGGCTACCGCTACATCTAGATCTGTAAATACCTTGTACACAAGGGAAGTTCCTGAGAAGATCCAATCCAAAGAAGACGATGCAGAGGCACTCAATGTCGCCTACGAAGCCTTGGAAAAGATGCGTCGACTGAATTTGGAAATGCAATGCTTTGACGTTGGAATCATCCATGTGGATCATGGTCACTGTACAACCTGTCTATTGAGCAATTCCATTCCAACCAAGCGATTCCCACGATTGCAACAAGCCTACGAAGGTGCCACCGTCGCACAAGAGTCGGCGGCCAATAACATTGCCAAAATCCCGAAGCTCTTTCAATGGCAACAACAACAACAGGGATCAGACGCGGCGACGACAAGGCAACAATCGTTGAATCAGAGGAATGTGTTTCAAAAGCTGCCTAGTCGTTTATTTGGTAACAAGAACAACGACCACAAAAACAATTTGCCTGATACCAAAGAGAATCAATCCACACCCGCCAATCACCAAATGCTAGACGAGAGAAAGCCAGCCGCCAAAGCAGGAACACCCCGAGTTCTACCCAGAATTCAAAACTTGTTGGACAACCGATTAAAGCAACAAAGTCCATCGTGCTTGATTTGCGCTTCTCCCAGTTGCCCCAATCACTGTTCTCCGAGTTTTCGCAAAGATGGGATTACGGTTTGTTTGAATTGCGAGCGCCTCTTTCAACTCGAATTCATTACGACGTGCGTCAAGGAGCCAGATGCACAAATTCGGGCCAAACACATTGATCACATGATTGATTTGTACGACCGATGTCTGCTTCTGTTGAACTATTCTTCGCAATATATTGAACAAATTGCAGTGACTTTGGAAAATACCAAAGAGAAGCAAAACAAGATTGGGTTGGGTAGTAGCGGTGTGGGTGTCGTGTCGGGTGTCTTGGGGATTGCTGCTGCAGCGACCATCTTGACACCCGCTGGACCTCCCTTGCTCATTGCTTCCCTTGTGTTTGGAGGAAGTGCCACGACGGTACAGGTTGGAACAGAGGCATTGAATTACTTTTCAGAACCCAACAAGCTTGCCGATAGAATCATTGCCTTACATGGAATGACGCTTTCTATATTGAGAGTGACGAGTACGTTGCGGGATGCCATGATGAGAGACTACATCCGGACGGATGGCATTTGTGATGAAAAGGGGGATCTCGCGCAAGTGGTTCAGGAACGTTTTGAAAAGCATCGTAGTGGTGTAGTGGCTGGTGTCAATGCAGGAAGTGGTGTGGCATTGGGAGGAGTTGCTCTTACCGAAGCTGGTGCCTTGGCGGCTGCAGACGCTGGTGCCATGGCAGCTCAAGCAGCACGAGTGGCTTCTACCGAGGCTGGTGTGTTGGCCGGTGCTGGAGCGGGAGCAAGAGGAGCTAGTGTGGCGTCCCGAGCAACCACGGCGAGTTCTGCAGCTGCTCGCGGCCTACGATTTGCTCGTTTTGCGGGAGGTGCATTGAGCGCAGCGGTTCTCTTGATGGAGGCAAATGCCATGCATCATACCTTGCGTGATATTCAAGAGGGCAATCCATGCGAAAAGGCCAAAATCATGCGAGGAATTCTACAGGAGTTGGAAGCTTCGGCTCTTCCATCGTCATCGGCCTTGGACGAAGAATGCCAAAGATATCTGGAAGCTATGATGAGCCGTCCACACATCCCCGAGGTGGATGCCGAAGCAGCGGAAGGTCACGAAGATGACTTGCCACAAGCTGAATGCATTGTAGCTTCTAGTGAAGGCATGGCGGCCCCAGGAGCAATAATTGTCGAAGGAGCAGGAAACCAGACCACCAGTGATAGTCTACCGCTATCATCTGTTGTGGCTGAAGAAGCAAGTCCATCGCTAACATCTTCTGTAATGAATGGCTCAAGTTCACTGTTCCAACGGATCCAAATGCACCAAAGACAACGGCGGGAAATGGAGGCAGCTCGAAATGACGAGGTAATCGCCGTGATAGTGGAATCAGAGGAAGCAAGAAGAGCCCAACTGAATCTGCTATGATCGTGATATATATATTTTATATATGCTTGCCCAGCAATAAACTTTTAAACGATTTAATAGGGCTAGCAATTTTGTTTTTTGTACATTATCAAACGTTCTCTTGTAGCTGTGTTACTCCAGCACCAAAGCAGAATACTATTGTCGATCTTGTTGTTGTTGGTGTCTTGTTCAATCATCTTCAATATGCAGTAGCTTGAACCTATCGCAACTCAAAAGTGATACTCCTGGCAAAAGGAATCACACCCTACAGTGTAATCATAAACGGTTCTAGAAATAAACGCGAGTAGAATACTCGACCAGCCTGCTGTTAGGATGAGGTCACCAGCATTCATGTTGGCATTGGAATAGTCAGCCTTTGGTGCTCCCCGTTGCTCCTCAACTTTTTGCAAGGCCCAATCGTTTGGCTGTATATTGAATGTATCCACCATACATGTATTACAAATGACAACAAAGCAATGGCATTAGTCAATATCAAAAATTGATAGGAAAAGCAACTATTCACACATTCAAGGAACAATATAAGGTATCTTACATTTCGAATGTAGGCATCCATGTTCCCTTGCGCTTCATTCCGGCTCATATCATCGCGAGCCATCATTTTCAAAACTCCTTGCTCGTAATCATCTGCACTGAAGATGCGTTGGAAAAAGGGAGATGGTCCTTGACGAAGCAACGATCCCCATGCTGGGTATCCGGCAGATGCTTCTTCGTCTGGAGAGGTTGCTGTCCATCGGTTGGTTACCGGATCATATTTTGGTGCCATGGAACGTGACGACACATTCCGAACCCTCGTTGGATGGATTCCATGATGTTGAAATGCTTGTGTAAGTCCAGCTAATAAGCACAAAAATAGCCATGCACGGAGAAATGTTGCAGTTGATCTCATGATTCGTTAGGCTGTTTGTTTGATGAAGCCGAAGATTTGGCTTCGCGTTATGGAATCATTATGAATGACGTGGTACGTACTCCCGTCCATCACAAATTTGAAACGATCAACATCGATGTCACAAAATTTATACGGTAGAAACGATAGGGACATCAATTGATTTTGAAACCAATACGATCATGAGCAACATCCCCAAGAGAAATTCCATTGCAATGATCTTCTGCATTTTGGCAGTCATGGCATCAGTCGACAGCATGGTGATGCAACACCATCGACAGAAACTTCCACAAACTACATCGGACATTGATCGAAGATCTCTCCTAAAAGGTGTCCTCAGCACCTCGAGCATGATTATCGCTACAACGGGGGCTCCATTCGTTGCATCCGCGAAATGTACGGATATCGAGTCATGTCGAGAGATTGGAGACTCCCGTGTGGCACAAGACTTGAAAGAGAATCCGGTGACAAGTCTCGATTCTGGAGTTCGATTCAAGACACTCAACTCGGGAGTTAGAGGCCCAGCAGTGAAGGAGGGGTCTTCCGTCGATATCATCTACAGTATTTCGCGTGCTGGAGGTCCGTACATGTACAGTCAAGGGTTTGGATTCGAAAAAGTTGATATTGGCAATGGACAAATAGTGAAGGATCTAGATGTTGATTTCCTGAGAGTGGACAAAGTTGGATCCCACCAAGATGTTCCTGTGGGAATAGAGCAAGCGATGATAGGGATGCAAAGAGGAGAAAAGCGACGGGTAGAACTCCCACCTAATGTTGGTCTTGCGACCTCCAATTGGAACCCAGCTCCAAAATCTAAAGCTGGAAAGCAATCCATTGTGGCTTACCAACGAATTGTGGATGGCTTTGGATCTCAACCTGCATTCCCAGCACCGCTCGTATGGGAAGTAGAAGTGCTTCGAGTAAGATGAGGCTACCAAATTAAAAACTCAATACTATAAGCTTATTTCGCTGTAAATGGCATGATCTACAGTAGACTATGATAATAATACTACCGCAGTAGTCAATCTCAGAAACAATCCTTGTAAGAAATGAGGGAAGACATGATTCTCTTAAAAAATTAAGTTCTTATTTTATAGATTCCACTACGGGGCAGCGCCGTGATGGCGCAGTGGTAACGCATTTGACTTGTAATCAAAAGATCGGGAGTTCGATTCTCCCTCGCGGCTATATTTTGCTCATGTGCAATCTTTTATCTTGTAATCAAAAGATCGGGAGTTCGATTCTCCCTCGCGGCTATATTTTGCTCATGTGCAATCTTTTATGGCGCATAATCATGTTTTATGGTATTTATTTCAAAGACCATACACTTATGGTGCAGTAAGCAGTAAGCTGAATATGTATGTTATGATATTGTATTTATTTCCAAGACCATAAACTAATACCGTAGTGCAGCAACGTACAACAATATATCCAAAACTATTTCTTCTCTAAGTATTGTAGTATGCAGTTAAAGATACGAGTGCGCTTACTCAGCAGAGAGCCTCTTGGCTGCGTCCATCATTTCTGCACTGATTTCAACAGTGTCAGCACTTTTGACAAACTCTGGCAGTTCATCGAAATTCAAGTAGCGGTATGTATCAGCGGCAGTGGCGTTAACTTTGTCCATGTATTCCAAGTACTTTTCAACAGTTGGCAATTCTCCCTCAATGGAAGCAATGGCAGCCAGCTCAGCACTAGCCAAAAAGACATCAGCTCCTTGTCCCAAACGGTTGGGGAAGTTACGGGTACTGGTAGAGACGGTGGTGCATCCAGGGGCAACGCGGGCTTGATTACCCATGCACAGACTGCATCCAGGCATTTCGGTTCGGGCTCCCGCGACGCCAAAGGTGCTGTAGTATCCCTCTTCAATCAATTGTGCTTCGTCCATCTTTGTGGGTGGAGCAATCCACAGACGGGTTGGAAGTGGCTTCGCCAAGTTGGTCAACAACTTTCCGGCAGCACGGAAGTGTCCAATGTTGGTCATACAGGATCCAATGAAAACTTCGTCAACCTTTGTTCCGCTGTAGTCGCTCAACAATGCAGAGGCATCTGGGTCATTTGGCAAGGCCAAGACTGGCTCCTTCAACTCGTTCAAGTCAATGTCGATGACAGCAGCGTATTCAGCTTCAGGGTCAGCCTCCATCAAGACGGGGTTGGCCAACCATTCTTGCATGCGGGCAATACGACGCTCCAAGGTTCGGACATCACCGTATCCTTCGGCGATCATCCACTTGAGCATGACAACGTTGGAGTTCAAGTACTCAATGATGGGTTCCTTGTCCAATTTGATGGTGCACCCGGCAGCAGATCGCTCGGCACTGGCATCGGACAATTCAAAGGCTTGTTCGCACTTTAGAGTAGGAAGACCTTCAATTTCCAAAATCTTTCCAGAAAAGATATTCTTCTTTCCCTTCTTTTCGGTGGTCAAAAGCCCTTCTTGAAGGGCTTGGTATGGAATGGCTTGGACCAAATCACGAAGAGTGATACCACGTTGCATTTCTCCAGAGAAGCGAACCAAGACAGATTCTGGCATATCCAAAGGCATGATACCGGTAGCAGCTCCAAAGGCAACCAATCCAGAACCAGCAGGGAAGGAGATACCAATGGGGAAACGGGTGTGAGAATCACCACCGGTTCCAACGGTATCGGGGAGAAGCATACGGTTCAACCAGGAATGGATGATACCGTCACCTGGGCGAAGAGAAACTCCTCCACGGGTCATGATGAAATCGGGCAAGGTGTGATGTGTGACGACGTCAACTGGCTTGGGGTAAGCAGCAGTGTGGCAAAAGGATTGCATCACCAAATCGGCGGAAAATCCCAAACAGGCCAAAGCCTTCAACTCGTCACGGGTCATAGGACCAGTGGTGTCTTGAGATCCAACAGTGGTCATCTTGGGTTCGCAGTATTGTCCTGGAACAACACCTTCTCCCTCTTGCATACCGCAAGCCTTTCCGACCATCTTTTGGGCCAAAGTGAATCCCTTGGGCTTGATGTCAGATGGTGGAGCAGGCATGCTGAAAATATCGTCAACGGCTTCACCTTGGCCGAGAGATAGACGGGCCTTGGAAGTCAAACCACGTCCAATAATCAAAGGAATACGTCCTCCGGCACGAACTTCGTCCAAAATGACATTGGTCTTTAGCTCGAATTCGGTCAAGACAGATCCGTCTTCGCGAGTGACCTTGCCCTCGTGTGGGTGGACAGTAATGACATCTCCCATGTTCATGTCACCAACTTCCAATTCAATTGGCAAAGAGCCAGAATCTTCCATGGTATTGAAGAAAATGGGAGCAATCTTTCCTCCCAGACACAAACCTCCAGCACGCATATTGGGGACATAAGGAATGTCGTCACCCATGTGCCACAAGACAGAGTTGGTGGCGGACTTTCGGGAAGATCCGGTTCCAACAACGTCTCCGACATAAGCCAAGGGGTATCCCTTAGCCTTGAGTTCTTCCATTTGCTTGAGAGGACCAATTTCACCATCCACTTCGGGGACGATCCCTTCACGTGTATTCTTGAGCATGGCCAAGCCGTGAAGTGGAATGTCGGGACGACTCCAGGCATCTTGAGCTGGAGAAAGATCATCAGTGTTTGTCTCTCCAGTGACCTTGAAGACAGTAGCAGTCATGGTCTCTGGAACCTCTGGCTTTGCGAGGTACCAGTCGGCATTAGCCCAGGATTCCATGACGCTTTGTGCGGGAGCGCATCCTTCCTTGGCGGCGGCTTCGACGTCATAAAAAGCATCAAAGACCAAAAGAGTCTTGGAGAGTTGCTTGGCAGCACTTTCGGCAATTTCAGTTTCGGGGTCCTTGAGAAGACTCACCAAAGTGCCAACGTTGTAACCTCCTTGCATGGTTCCCAACAATTCTACGGCATACACACGTGAAATGGAAGGGTGCGACTCCTTGCCCATGGCAAGAGCCGAAAGCCAAGTGGCCTTGACATAAGCAGCCTCATCGACGCCAGGTGGAATACGATGAACGAGCAACTCCAACAAGCGCTCGTTACCACTGTCTGCTTTCAACTCTTCAATCACAGAACTGGTCTGGCTGGCGTCCAATGGTTTGGGAGCAATTCCAATTCCACCGGCCATGGCTGCTCGTTCGGCAACATGGGCGTCGTATTCAGCCAAAAAGGCTGACATGCTTCTCTTGCTACTCGAAAGAAGGCCTCGACGCAGTTGCGTCGAGTGACGAGAGCATGCTTGGGTGACTCGTGAAGCCAACATCATCTTGAGGAAAATTGTGTGTGATCTTTTTTCAAAGTTCGCAAACCAAAACAAGATTTCCGCCCGATTTTTCGGTTGGCGAAGATGACCAGAATTCGACTTTTGGTTGTGCCAAATAATATTCTTACGATTTAACGCGGTAAAATGCAAGGTGGAATCCAATCTCTAGCTGAAATTCTAATCGATATTTTCCATTCAAGCGTCATTCTATGAATTCGTTAAAACGGCACAGACGGACAAACTGCCGATGAAGTGAAAATGCAACTGACGGAAGTACGGGGCGGGTGGAATGATGAGAAAAGAGATACTATTCCATCACGCCACCCGTCTACCCGTCGCGCCAAACAGGAATTTTGAGTGCTGCGCAGGACACACCAAAACCCACAAAGCAAACACGCTTTGCCTTGACTTTGTTCATCATCCTTTTTGCAAAGTTGAAAGTACAGTGTACCATACTTGTACAATACAGTAGTTGCTCGAAAACACCAAACTCCTTTATCCTCTACAACCAACTAATTCTTTCATATCATGTCCCAACACATGTCACAGGCTGCTGCGTCAAATGAGATTGTCAATCAAATGATCCGCAAGGAAAAGAAATACAAGGAAGGCATTCAAAAAAATCACGCCTATGCTTGCACCATGGCCCAAACCTTGTCCAAGGGAGGTCGTTTGGAAGACTTGCTGGGAGACAGGGTCGATGACTATCGTCAAGCACTTCGACAACTGGCAGAAACCAATGTCAAGCACGAACGTGAAGTGAATGCTTTTGTTGCCACACTGAAAAAGACGGTGAACCAGCCAGAAATCACCGAGTATTCGACCTTTATCCAGGAAAACAAGGAGCAGGAACTGCAGAAGATCAATCAATCTTCCGTCGAAATCAAGCAAGAACGCATGTACTTGGACATGTGTACAGAACTTGGAGATGTATCTGCACAAAACCAAGATGATGAACTCGAAGTGGTGGGAGGCAATGCCACCGTGTCATTGAAATGCCCCATTACTGGAACTCTGCTTCAAGATCCCATGCGCAACAAGGTCTGCCACCATGTCTATTCGAAGCATGTTATTTTGAACTATATTCGCAATCGGAACAATAAGTGTCCCAATGTGGGATGCGTAAATACTAATTTGTCCATTGGACAATTGGAAGATGATCACCAAACCGCTCGTCTCGTCAAACGTGAAATGATTCGGTTGGAAGAAGAAAAGAGACAACAAACGCAAAACGCTATCGACTTTGAAGACGACGAAGACTAGTCCTAGACTGCTGTGATTTTGACTTTGATTGAATTATAAATTATTATATCTATTATAGGACTAGTCACGAGTGACTAGTCCTAGGTCCTAGTCTATTTATTATTATTGGTATGATAATACGGTGCAGTAGGTCCTACCAGTACCACGGTATTCATGGTTGCCTTCAAGCGCGGTGTACTAGATAATATTAGGTATGGTACAGGTCCTGAGGTAGTATAGATAACGATGCATAGATACAATTTGATTACATACAGTAGGTAGTCCTAGGGTATTCCGAGCTTCCACTTAATTTGGCCTAGGTGGATGATCTGGAAAACCATTGATAAGCGGCATATTGCCACTTCGAATGGATACTGATATATACGGTACGTAGCAAAATAAGAGTCAACATAGTAAAAGTGGTATGCGGGGGTTGAAGTATTAAGAGCTGCTCTGGTATTGGAGCTTTGTTTTCATAATTATGGGGCTCGACGACGAGTAAGAATATATAATAGTAGACAAATTTCAGATCAAGTAATAATAAAAGTAGTGTAGCAGCATCTATATAGTTATGTTGTTCCTGTACTGTTTGATTTCACGCATATATAATATATCTCTATCTCTAAAGTCTATTGATACTGACAATCACGGCAGTGTCCGTCATGATCGGGGGTTGACCACTTTCACTGGGTGCCTTGACGACGTCTTCCCGGATTTCCACCTTGTGTAAGGAGGCATTGTCGGGGTCGACTCCGCAATCGTGAACCTTGAATTCTCTCTTGAGGGTCAATCCGAATGGACCTTCCTTCTCACTCAGTGTGCGAATCAAAAGAGATCCATGGGTGTCACCTGCCTCGGGTGCGGGTGGGCAGTTGAGTTGAGTCTTTTCATTGTCAATCAATAGCTTGTCAAAGCCGTGAACCTCCTTGATGATATTGTCAAGATTCTTCTTGAGGTAGTCGACAACTTGGCTAAAGTCTGACATGTGATCCACGTCAACAAGCGTCATAAACTCGCTGCTTGGAGAGTGACTTGCTTTTCCGGCGTCCAATGTTGGTGTCATTTTGTCGTTGTATTTATTTCTGGGTAAAGAAAAGAGGACAATGGTGGTCCTGTTAGTTATGAACTCTGATAGATAGGCGATGGATCTTTGACGCACTTTGGAACTTACAGTTGTAAAGTGGCAATCCTTTGTTTTGTGGCAACAAGGGACCTGCATGGAGAATGAGATTGGGGTTCGCATCGAATTTTACAACACGAACCAATACTGTACATTTCTGATCATGTGATGTGAAACGATTGTTCGTGGAGAAAAGGAGAAGGGAGAGAAGGAGAGGGTGAAGAAAGCACTGCCACCCAGGATGCCACCAGCAGAGGCACCGGCGGCATTATCACCCTTTATGCACCATCCATGCATGCACCCAGCCACACTAATTCCCGGGGGTATGCCGTTACAACTAATGCAACTTCAAAATAATTTTTCTGTACTAGAATTGTTATTATTTAGTCTTTTAACATGCAAATTGATACAACAAGAACGAGTCCTCCGAAACAAACTGGCCTGGGTAGCACTACTATTAGAGAGTGACTACTCCAAGCTCCAGGAAACGATTCTGCTTTCCCCTTGCACGACATAGGGATCAATGAGATTTGAGCGGAGAGAGAAGAACACAAGCTTCGATGACCACAGATCATGACTGCTGGCAATTCTTATTAATTGCGCGTTCTTCCTCGGCTCAAAAATCGCCGTTTTGTTGTCTTTTCTTGCTTTGCGAGTGCTCCCGAGGTCTCCAAGGGCTCCAATTCCTCAGTAACGTCCAAATTTGCAAGACGATCAGCCATTCTATCAATCAAGACGTAAGGGTCCTTCACGTTCTGTACACTGCCCTTGATTTCAACTCCCATATCCATGGCGTTTCCAACCAACTTTTCAAGGTGCATCACTCGTCGGGTCAAGGCATCAAGTTTGGCTTCAAAGATGGCATTTTCTCCAGAGTCAACCTTGATCTTGTCTTGCTCAACCTTGAACTTCTCAAGAACATGAATGATGGGTTCCATCTTGGTATTGTCAACGGCTCTGGCTTCGGCCAAGGGTGTATACCCAAATCCGTTCTTCACATTGATACTCTCGGGGTGAGTTGTGAGCAAGATGTTTACAACATTTGGATTCACACCATGTTGACATGCGTAGTGGACGGGCAACTTGTCTTGATCGTCCTTGATTTGTGCAGCACGTGGGTACACACGAAGCAAGGTGCGAACAACACGTTCCGACGAAGACTTTCTGCAGGCATGATGCAAGGCGAGACGTCCTTGGTCATCCTTGGTTTGGGCTCCCTTTGGAGAAGCCTTCAAAAGAGTATCAATGACTCCCTCTGGGGCTCCCTTGGAACAAGCGTGATGAATGGGAAGACGTCCCTCGTCATCCTTGCTCATCGCTCCCTTGACAAAGGTTTCAAGAAGGAGATCAACAACCTTTTGGGAAGCTCCCTTGAGGCATGCATAGTGCAAAGGAAGACGTCCTTCGTCGTCCTTCAGTTGTGCTCCTCTGGGGTTGGCATCAAGAAGGACCTTGATGGTGGAAGGCTTGGCGCCGTAGAAACAAGCACAGTGGGCAGGCAGCCATCCGTCTTGATCTTGGGACTTGGCGCCATTAGGGTAGGCTGCAATGATTGCTTCGATAACTTCGTCTGGTGGCTGCAAGACGCAAGCTTTGTGAAGAGGAAGAAATCGAAGAGCTCCATTGAAACCCTTGGTGGCAATCCAAGTTGCAGCCTCTTCCGGGAAAGCTTCAGCACGAGCAGTAGCGGCTTCCCAATCCTTCTTCATCAAAAGGCGAAATAGAATTGTGCGGTTCTCGTAGTCAACCTCGTTGGTGGTTTCTTGAACGACCATTGATGGTGCTGCTGCTGATCTTGTGGTACCGGTAGTTCGTGGTGCTTGTTCTTGTTTATCTTCTGGAAGAGGTTCGATTTTGGCACCTTGCTCCACAACGAATTCCCGAATAGCTTCACCCACAACTCCTACATTTTGCGAATTACTGGATTCGACCAAATCGAGAGGTGTGCGGCCCTTGCGATCCTTGGCATTGACCGACGAAGGGTAAGCGGTAAGCAAAGTAAGAACAACTCCCTTGGAAGCTCCGTTTCTGCAGGCCAAATGGATAGGCATCATTCCTTGATCATCTTTTCTTTGTGTAGCCTCTGGATAGATATCCACAAGAGATTCTATCAACGCCAATGGCGATCGGAAGATACATGTGGCATGCAGAGGCAACAAGCGCCACCGGATGCGATCCGAGTTGTACTCCTTTCTTGACACCCAAGCCTTGGCTTCATTAGGGTTGGCTTCTAGGCGAGCCAGCGCAGTATCCCAATCTCTGGCTTCGATGGCACGGTACAACTCGGAGGCTCCAGTGTCGTAGTCCATTTCGGTCTCATCTCCATCAAATGGAGCTTGACCACCATTCTCAGAAAAGGAGGGGCCAACACTGTAAGTGTCACCGACTCCAGAGTTCTTTCTATCGATCCCTTTGTCTAAGGTATTATCTTTAGGTGCATTGCAGAAAAGCGACGACATCTTTCAAATGTTTAATGTTGTTTATGATGCACAATGTGACGACGATTGAGGCAATCTCACTTTGGCGACTCGTTTCTTCAAAAGGTGATGCAACGCTTGTTGGGCTGGCTTGATGTGACCAGCACTATTTATGACAAATAGTCTGCCGGCTTGATAGCCGTTGCAGATGCCGACTTCGTTTTGAACAAAGTTCAGCACATACATACAGACGCTACCTACATACAGTACAATGCCGGAAACGACCCTCTGACTCATTCGACCATCGCAGCCTTCGCTTCTGATCAAGCAAGGCATACGCACGTCAAGCGGGTCTTATTTGCCGATCAAACAAATAATTTCGCCGATCAAGTATTTTTGTTCGGTAGAATTCTACAGAACTTTCTTCTTGGGTTGGGGTACGTAAGCCAAGAATATCAATCCAAGCAATAATCTAATAAACCGTTCCATTAGAACGTCAGAAGTTCAAGCGGAATTTCAGTGGAAATGTTGAGTGATGCACGTTTTTGTTAAATGATTACCTATGGAACGCTTCGGTCTGGTTTTTTGACAGATACAAAGTGTCCAATCCACGTTCGAAATGTACGGAAAAGGGCTCAAGATAGAAAACATTGCAACCTTTTTAAGCCGACGCACATCACCTGATCCCTTGCCCCTCGAACACGATAAACCACTGGCACCAAACAGCTGCTTTTCCTTTTTCCCTTCTCGCATTCCGCACAACTAAACAAACACCAAACAAAACACCCCCAATCAATCTAATGGCGTCCTTGGCGCTAGAAGAACCAATATTCTTGGGCTCCCCAAGGTTCAACAGCCTAGATGATGATCAACTGGAGCTGAGCGAGGAGTATTCAGATATATACAACTTTGATATTCCAGCATCCTCCATCGTTAGACCCACTGCGATGCGAATTCTCAATCCCGATCCGCTGAAATCTGGTGGAGGACCGAAGAGCATTCGTCCTGTCTCTCGAAGAGTCAGTGAACAGTTTTATAATGATGCTTATCGTCAGGGAATTTCGATGCGAGACACCAACGATGCTGCAATGATGGCACAAGAGTGGCACCGCAAGTGGACCCACCAGGAAGAGACTCATCACACCCATGTGGACAGAGACTTTTATCAATTCGATTCGAGGCTATCCAGCCACCATGGAATAGTTGTGGATCGAAGTGCTGGAGCTTCCAATCCCTTTTCCCCTCCATCTTATGTTTCTGGCTCATCCTTTGGATCTGAGAACTTGAAGCGAAGTCTAGACACACCTGAGGAATCGCTTTCAGAAGCTGAGTTGGAGGCTCTCTTGCTTCATCCTGAAGATCGACTTGAGCCACTAGAGGAAGAGAAGCAGTCCACCAAGCGTAGAAACCTTGGTAAAAGCAAGGAGGTTGATCGTGAACCCGCTGCACCCGCTGCAAAATCGTTCATGTTCCATCCAACTGATCTTTCCTTGAACCCACATGCTGTACCTCCTCAAGAAGTCAAGATGGAGGGTAGAGGCAATTCTCCTTCTCCCCCTCCTCATCAGACTCAAGATGCAATGACTCCCATTGATCGCGAGGCTGAGGTGCACTATGTGGAGGATGAGGACAGTCCGTTCGAGTCTGTTGCTCACGTTTCAAGCCGCCAGGATGAAGAAGTCCACTTTGTGGAAGAAGGTGTCGATGAGATCACTCTCGACGAAAACCCCATCTACACCTTCCAGAAGAACATGACCAAGGCTCGTGATAACCTCTTGCAAACTCTTGAAAAGACCAAGGGCGATGTCGAGTCTGAAGAATTCAAGGATTCTCTCGATGTCCTCCTTCAGCACCATTCAAGCACTCTGTCCTCGGCCCTGCTGTCCGGTCAAACTCTGGATGGCATGTGGCTACAGCTTTCAAAGCCTACCTACTTTGGTTGCCTTGGTGAGAACGAAGCTGGGGACCCATTGTATACCATGGGTCGCATGTCCTTTGATATGTTCTCCCCAACCAACATCATTTGCAGCATTCAAGGAAATTTCAATCCTATTGAAGCAGTCAGTGAAGCCGAAAGAGCAATGATCCTTCAAGCCGTGCCAAAGTCACTACGTGACGAAGTCGAGAACGATAACTCGACCATTCGCACCTACCACATTGTGACTGCTTTCACAATTGAACCTGGATACGCTTTGAGAGCATTCCCCGAGGCTCCCAACAAGGATGTTGCCCGTCCCATTAAGGGAATCATGACTACCTATGGTTACAGCCTACCCGATCCCAAGGTACCAAATAGACACTCTATTTGGTTCACGGGCGGAAAGTTGCAGCCAAGCAATGATATCGCTGACATTAAGGCATGGAACCAATTGTTCACCCTCCATCCACCAAAGCACACCTTTGGTGAACGAGCCAAGCTACTCGCTGTCCAACTCTTGATGGGAGCTACTGTCCCCACTGTAATGGACAAGAATGGTCAAATGAACTTTGCCTTTACACGACCTATTGGAGGTCACGGTGTAGCCTATGTCGATGTTATTTACATGGACGGCACCGTTCGCGTTGTTCGCGGACACCGTGGAACTGTCATGGCATTTTCTCGCCTCAACCAAGACGACCTATAACATCCGTTCCTGGGAAAACACACACAAACACAACACAACACATGTTTCCAAGAAAACAACTTTCCTGCACAAATCAAATCGGCAAGCAACCGCCCATGCTAATATTGGTTGCTTGGCCACAAAACAAAATCCGGCAACTGGATCAATCAAGACCCCTGTATTTTCCTTGATTCCCAGTGCGCCCATTCTACTACTATCCAGCACCCCATGTTCACAACATTACTTACCTTGAACATTGTACAAACAAATCTCATCTGAACACCCTGTAAATATTTCCTCTACAAACAGAAGAACGATAAAATTTATAAAACACTGTAAATATCTAAACGAAAAACATCACGAATGCCTTTCCTGTTATGTTGGTAACAATTCCATGGAAGCTTTATATATGGATGAAGATTTACAGTATTGTACAGAGCTTGTGAAAATGTTGCAAAGCGGAGTAGCATAGTCTCCCTCATTTTCCATCATCTCTCATCACATCTCGCTCTATGCAAGGGTGACCGTCACCAAGCGTTCTTTTTCGAGTTGGCACTCGCTGCACCAACGACCCACCACCGATGCTGTAATACCCACGAATGAGTTGGTGCTACACCAACAGCCGGTGCTGTACCAGGTAGCAGGGGGTACTGTACCCACGAAAGATTTGGCGATGGTCGTACCAGATATTTTCTTACCCGGACAAAAAGAACGAAGGTGATTTTGACTTCAACAGAGGACCGGCTCAAGGCGAAAGTATATTTTAATCATACTACCGGTACCTGGTACCGGTAGAACATGACAAAGTGGATTAGGCAAAAGCATACTGTAGTTTATCTTTTTATTATGGATGACACAACATATCCAAAAGTATAGGTACATTAGTGCCGCATGAAACAATTGCATCAAAGTCGAGAAGTCATCTTCCACGGCCCAGCATGGAGAATGACTTAATCCTTGATGTACATCTTAGCCATATCTTCCAAAGCGTGGTCCAAGGCATCACAGGCAGCAACATCGACCGTTTGCTTGGCCTTCATGGCAGCTTGCATGACAGCATGATGGGCCTTCAGAGCATCGACGTAGTCCTTGTCACTGCCAAAGACAGTTGGCTTGACTCGTTGACACAAGCAGTATTCACCAACCATGGTGATAATCTTGGCACAGTGCTCCTCCTTGGTATTGATCCAACGAACAATTTGGTTCATGGATTGCAAGTCTCCAGCAGCGTGCAATTCTTTGGATTGGGCCATGGACTTGCGAATGGTAACAGCCATTTCCTTGAGTTGGCCGACCATGGCTGGATCATCAAAGATTCCGCAGGGAACTTGGCAGTGTCCCCCACGAAGACGAAGAACCAAGTGAAGAGTAGACTCCTTTTGGATGTTGTAATCACTCAAGGTGCGCCCATCCTCCAATTGCTTTCCGGCAAAAATAAGGCGTTGCTGATCTGGGGGAATACCTTCCTTGTCTTGGATCTTGGTCTTGACGTTGTCAATGGTGTCAGATGGCTCGACATCAAGGGTGATGGTCTTTCCAGTGAGGGTCTTTACGAAAATCTAAAGACGTTGCAACAGAGAAAGGTGAGGGCGTTTGTATCAAAAGATTGGTTTCATTTTGCGACCGACATTTTTAGGATTGTTGGAACGGCGAGAAAAGCAACAAGGAACCAGCACACACACAGACACACACACGCAAAAAGACCATTGCTAGTCTTCAGACATAACAACAACTTGGCAACCCAGTAATCCGACGCACCACCGGGGAGTCTACACCCAAGTTCCAACGGACAGCGCTTTCAGCAATTGAATAGTCATTCCGTGAAATGTGTGAAGACACCACTCGAACTCGTGCTGCTTCTGCGACGTTTGGGTTTGCTTCAAAGATTGTTGCTATTGCTGCTAGGAACCAAGGAAACAAGATAATGAAGCGTACCTGCATGGTGATGAAGGTGAGGATATGTCTAACAAAAAGAACTGTGATTGTGATGTCCACCTCGGTGACGTGATTTTTCGATTCGGATCTTTTTTTCGGGGTGATTCCTGGAATTTCCTGGTACATTATGTACGATGAAATCTGCGGAGCCTTTCACGACTGAATCTGAGTCACGAAGTGTGGATTCATGGATTACAAGTATGATACTTATTCATCCTACAGTATTAGTCCACCTACAAGAGATTGATGCGGATCAGGCAGGTGATCGAGCCTGTGTCATTAGATAACAGGAAATTCAATACACCACTCATCCGAATCCGTGCAAGTTTTAACCACTGGTAGAAGAAATACCTCCCAAACCTGCGACAGATTCTTGCAAGTGGGCGGTGGTGGAGCCCCCTTCTTGGTTCTGGACCGTTCCATCCGCTCGCACCTCGGCTTCGGCCTGTTCGTCCACGCTGGAAACGATTTGTTGCTTTTGCAGGTTGGGACAATCAATAATCTTCGTGGGCTCCACTGAATACGAGTCAATCACGACGCTGGGATCGGAAGCCAATCGAGCCACAAAGGTGTGTCCTACATAGCTCCCCTCAAACTTAGTGGCCGAGTCCCAATCCAACATGAAATCTTGCGGTGCCGGTTTGGTGCCCAAGTGAAACTTGAACTTTTCTCCGCACGAAAAACCCTCTGTTGGGACCTCATCCAATCGATTTGCCCAATAGACGTGCAGGGGACAACCTGCTTGATTCCGAAAACTAATATCGATTGTATTACAAGGTCGTTTTTGCGGGTGGGGCGTTCGTCCAAACTCCACTTTGCGTTCGGCCGTTTGGGGATTGACAGGTTCGACATCGGGCAAGTTCGCATCGCAGTCGTAGGCATTTGGATTGCCAATGGGAATGAGCCCAGCTCGGTGTTGGAGTACGACACCTCCGGGCTTGCCAGTCTCTGATGAGATTTCCCTTACATGATAGACAAAGGATTCGTAGGTAGGAACCGAAATCCATTCTCCCGGTTGCAAGGTGGCGAGCGGATCGTCCAAGGGACTGAGGATTTTGGGTTGAAAGGGAGACCATTCGACACCATCAATGACTTGACTTAGCACCACAGGATTGGTGGAAGTATTCTCAACAAGCCAAGTAGTGTCCAATCCACGCATGGCGGAGGGATTCTCCAAACTTTCCAACTTGATGGGGCAGACCACTGTTTGTTGATTTGGGACCAACGTAGCTCCCAAACCAGATTCTTTGAGGGACTCGTAAATGAATTTTCGATCGTGGGCTCCCAGCGAAGGGCGAGTGGGTTTCAAGGCATTCAAGCAAACGTCTTCATTGTGATAGTGGGCTAGTCGTGGATTTGGACAGTCTGGAAGAGGATTGTTGTTGTTATTGTTCACATTGCCTCCACCGCCATTCATGGCCATGGCGCCCACTGCCGCAGCTTTTGCCAGATTTGCAGCCATTGTAGAACTGAATTGATTTTTCTGTGTCAGTCGACGTGTTTTCACTGCAAGAGACGCTGATTCTGGTTGCTCTTTCCTTGTAACGAACAATCAAAGGAGCTTTCGGTTTTTGTTGTGACTGAAACCTGTCTCCGGGTACCTGGTACCTTCTTCCCGCCCAAAAAAGTCGCAAAAATGATTTCTTCGACTACAAAGTTGTTTCTGACGTCACAGATATCCTTCTTTGGCCTCCGATTTTCATCGAGATGCCTTATTTGTCAACTTCAAACTATCACCACAAACCACATCTGTCAAAGATATTGATTCGTTTGGCTTCGATCACTTCTATTCCAGTTGATTCACTATATTATGTTGTCTTTGATCTCTTCAGCTCTTTGCTTGAGCGCCATTGCTTCTGTGAACGCCTTTGTTCCAGTGCACAAGGCAGCCTCCGCCAACACTGCCTTTGCACCAACCCAATCATATATTCAACCTCAACCTCAACCTCTTCAAATCAATGGCTTCAAACGCGAAAAGTGCGTCTTGTTCATGGGATGGGGTCCCGAACCAGTCTGGTCGGCTGCCACTGTGACTGAATCGGAAGCCGCCAACGAATCTGGCTCCTCTGTCCGTATCATGGTCCAAGTTCCTGCCGAGACTGCAGCCGAGTACAAGACTCCTGGCCAATACGTTCAAGTGACTTTGAACGAGGAAACCAAACCCCTCTTTTTGGCCATTGCCAGTCCTCCTGACGCTGAAAATCCCTCTTTTGAATTCTTGATTAAGAAAACGGACAGCAACGGCTGGATCACGGGTGCTGCTGACGGCAGTCAAATCCAAATATCCCAAGTCTTGGGCAATGGATTCCCCATGGAAGAAAACTTGGAAGGCTTCAAATTCGACTTTCCCACTCAAAATGTTCTCCTCTTTGCTGCTGGTAGTGGACTTGCTCCTATTAAAGCCGCCATGGAAAGTGGCCAATTGAATGTTGGTGGCGGAGGCGGTGGCCGCACAGCTCGTCTGTATTATGGCATCCAAACGGCCTCCGATCTATGTTACGTCGATTACTTTCCCAAGTGGGAAAAAATGGGTTTCCAAGTGGTTCCTGTGCTGTCGCAACCAGGACCAGAATGGGGAGGACGCACTGGATACGTGCAAAACTGTTTGGAAGAAGATGGAGTCCCAATTCCACGAAACTCGGGTGCTCTGCTCTGCGGCCAAAAGGGCATGGCAGAGAGTGTCACTGCCATTTTGACCAAGGCAGGTGTCTTTGAAGGGCGAATCTTGACCAACTTTTAAAAAAGGTGGGTTCTTGATGACCAATGATAGGAAACGTGCCGCGGCGGAGTGATAATGACAATAGCATAGAGCAAAGTATACAGCGAGAATATTACGAGCATATATATATGATAAATAACTGAAAACCTCCGCCTCAAAACCTTGTTGAAATTGTCGCTTATAACAATACAATATGTTCAGAACAGCAACTAAAACCAACCAAAGGTTTTTCCGACAGCAATCATGACGCCGATGCTATCACTTTCTACTGCTTCATATTTGGCTGCCGCATCCTCCTTGGCTTGTTCCCAATCACCTTCTGATAAATCTCCTCGGCTCTTCATAACTTCCATGATTTCGTAAAGTGTTTTCTCCATGCCCAACTGCCGATCGCAACCGAATTCAGGGTGCGCTTGAAAGGTAATGGCAATCGGTTTCTTGCTCGGCGAAGCGTTGGCAAAGTAGATTGCAGATTGGATGGGAACCTTTTCATTACCACCTAGCTTGGATGCTTGTGAAGGCAATTTTTGTACCATGTCCCCATGAGTATAATACAAGTTCAATGAATCTTTGGAAGTCTCCTCAGAACACAACAACTTCTTGCCATCTTCTGTCAAAGTGATCGATTTCCGTCCGGCTTGTGGTCCCGCCCCACATTTGGTGGCCTGTCCTTGCTCATACGAGTGAGCATATAATTGATGACCAAAACAGACTCCGAGTGTCTTGCGCTCTTTGGCTACCAATTCGGTCTGAATCCATTCCTTCAACTGCAAGACCCACTCGTCTTCGTCATAGGCTGAATTGAAGGATCCTGGTAAAATGACGCCGTCACATTTCTCTAAAGCATCTTTACTAGGATAATTTCCTTGAGATGTGGAATATACATGAATGACGACCTTGGTAGTCGTTGTGGTACAAGATTCCAATGCCCGAACAATCAGTTGTAGAAAGAGATTGGCTGTATGTTCATGAGGTCCGTACGGTGGTTTTGCTTCGCATCCTATAAACAGCAGCTCTAGTTTCTTCCCTGTAGTGTCGCCATTACCAACGAACTTTTCGAGAATGAGAGGGGAATACATTATTGGTAGCTCAATCTGTTTCTTCCGGTTTAGCCTGATTATACGGTTTCTGAAATACCGGTACTGGTACCGGTATATTTTCAGACGTAGACCGTAGCAAAAGTTCGATCACATTGACTACAGTTGGCATACGGTCGAAGGCCGTACGGCCTTTGTCAATAGTCATTGCCCTCCAGCAACGATAGAGAGGCAAGGACAGCTCAGTTTATTACAGTGGTTTGATTTTGATACGTCTATTATCAATATCAATTCATTTTTCTTTCCCACCATCACCCACCCTGTTGGGCACCATCGCCTTTCTTCTATGTGGCGATGGTGCCCAGTAGGCAAGCAGGTCTCAGAAATCCTGTTTACGGGATTCCTGAGATTGGTCTTCCGGGTCCCCCTATTGACCCGGAAGACCAGCTTCACACCACAACCCACCGGTCAGAGACAGATCCAAGACGAACACCAAGCATAAGGCGCCAGTAGGCTATAATGAATGAATTCCAATATTCGACCTGTTCGACCCGATTGCGCAGGAATGAGCAAATTTCAGTCGCGCAAATAACTGAGGAAAAATAAGATACTAGCATAAAACTTCAGTGGCGCAACTGAGGGCATAATCCCACAGCAAAAGAGATCGAAAGACCAAACCGTGTTCTGACATTTGCCAATAGCGTAGAAGCACCACGGCGAGAAGTAGGAAAATGTCCAATTTCTCAGGTATGTAAACCCGAACGACCAAGTCGACGATGAATAGATTGATTCGGGATGAAGAAATGTTGCATGTCTCGTCGTGTATTCTTATTTCCTTTCGCAATCTTTCCTTTTTATAGATAGCAAAATGGAACGAACAGTCGATGATATCTTTGCAGAGATCGACCAGATCGACATTACCAAAATTGAGCCACAACCCGAGGTCGTCAAGTATTTTGAAACGGTTCAAGCCTATTTCCTGTGCTTTAACGAACTTGAAGCTGTCTACAACCAAGTCGATCCCACTCGTAAACTTACCAACTATGATATGCCCGATTTCACACGGCCTATTCGACAACTCTACTTGGGTGGCGAGCCTGTGAAGAACTTTGTTGAGTTGTACGAAGTTGCAGAAATTATTCTGCCCGTTTTCGTTGCCAAGGTCGAAAATTTAATGGGAAAAGTAGCTACTATGGATAAAGATTCGTCCTGTAACGTTCAGTTCAGGCTTCCTCCAGGACATAGTAAACTTAAGGGGAAACAAAGGGCATCAGAAAAGGCAGAAGTTGATTATTCCAAGAAGGAAGCTGGGCCACCAGAATCGTGGCTCCATGATATCGTTCGCGGCAGTGTAATGTTCGACAACACTGGCCAAATGCTAGATTTTCTGGATCTTCTTCGGGGAGACAAATCGATTGAAATCGTCAAGTCTACAAATCGCTTTCGCAATCCAACACTTTCTGGCTATCGAGACTGGAATTTGCAGCTTAAGATATCAACGAAGGATGGAATCACGAAGCACATCTGCGAGCTTCAGTTGCATCACAGAGTTATCAAGGATGCTAGTGAAGTGCTTGGATCTCTTGACTACTACAGGTTCTTTCGAGAGTACTTTGTAGGGGCGACAGGAGGGGCTATGGAAGACCGAATGAATGATTTGAGGCCATTATGTGACGGCGGTTCGTTGAATCTGGCATCCCTTTGGTGTTCAATACAGAATCCGCTGGAAACAGATCGCATGATACGGCTTGCCGAGCTGTTTGAGAATCATGTGCACGATTACCAGCTGGCAATGATAATAACAAACGTTATTCGAACATGTTTGGAACCAGCGGTTTTGTATACGACATTGGGACGACTCTTCCAGAAACAAATGGACCTTGAGGAAGCAAGGATAATGTATCAAAAGTCACTGGAAGTTCGATTGAAGGAACTTGGACCTGGGCACGCCGATACGGTGCAGACTTATATTTGCTTAGCAACTGTCCTAAGAAACGAAGGAAAATTGGACCAAGCGATAATTCGATATGAAAAGGCATTGGACATTCGACTGCAAGAACTTGGTCCTGATCATGCAACAACCGCAGAGATGTACAGCAGCTTAGCCGTTACGTACACACAACAAGGTAAACTGGACCAAGCGATTATTCGATATCAGAAGGCATTGGGCATTCGATTGCAGGCACTTGGCCCTGATCATACAACAACAGGGGAGACGTACAACAGCTTAGCCGTTATGTATGCGCGACAAGGTAAACTGGACGAAGCAATAGCAATGTCGCAAAAGGCAATGAGCATCAAATTAATGGCACTTGGGCCTGACCATTCCTCCACAGCCAACACCAAAGCACTTGTGGAATGGATGCACAGTATGAAGAGTGAGACATGGGAGGAAGTACAACAAGCATAGGCAAAACGCGGGATTAAGAGATAAAGTACATAGATATGGCACTCTAGAGTACTATCCGAAGTCTCTTCGGTAAAGTCGTGAATCAGTCCAAGTCCCGTTTGAGATTCTCAAACCTAGACGGTATACGAGTATTTGATAAACACTGTAGAAGGGCGTACGGCTTTAAAGTCATTGGTCCTCTATTACCCTCTATGCTAGTCAGGCAACGACCGTTCAGCTTATTGCAATTGGTCGATTTGATACATCTATCAACAGACCAATTCATTTTTCTTTCCCACCATCACCCAGCAGCGCCATCACCTTTCTTCTAGTCGGCAATGGTGCTCAGCAGGCAAACAGGTCTCATAATTCTGACCCAAGAGACCATCTTCACACCACAACCCACCGGCTACAGTAGACTCCTTGCAGACAGATCCAAAAAGAACACCAAGCGGAAGGCACCAGTAGACAATCTGAGATAGTCTCTTGAGATTTTCAAACGAAGATACTAGACTGTAGCAAAAATTACACATTACATACCTGCTGTCGAAGGCCGTTGAGGCTTCGCCAGTCATCAGTCATTAGTCCTCTACAGGTACGATAGTCACGCAATGATGAAAAGTTCAGTTTCTTGCGAATCGATACGTCTATCAATTATAGATAAGGATCAACAAGGCTTCATCTGATGCAATCTCTTATCGGCTGAAGTAGGTACAAATGTGTCAGGTACGTGCTACTCCATCAGTCGTGTATCAGGTCAAGTCCTGTTTGAGCTTCGTGTCTGAGATTTTCATTCTTGACACGAAGAAGGGCGAACAAATCCATCAATCATCTCTATCGTCCATCTTACGAATGGATCTCACAATTCCAAAACATTGGACATTACAAACACACTACAGTACACAGTAAACTCGAAAACAAACAAAAGGAAACGAAATCATGGCTCCTAACGATAAACAAAACGGAAATATCTTCGATACTGCTATCGACACTGCCAAGGCCGGAATTGATAATGTGCGCGAGAAGTTCAGCGAAGCAAACATCAAAGAACAGAAGGAACCAGAGCCAACAACCACTGACAAGCTTGCTGATAAGATCACGGACGTGCGTGAGAAGGTCAACGAAGCCACCAAGTCTGAGGAACAGAAAGAGGCAGAGAACAAAACCACCACTGAATGGATCGGTGACAAGATCACAGGTGTGCGCGAGAAGTTCAGCAAGACTGAAGAACCGAAGGACATAGAGCCAACTACCACTGACAAGCTTGCTGACAAGATCACAGGCGTGCGTGAAGACGTACGTGAGAAGGTACACGAAGCCACCAAGACGGAGGAGCAGAAGGAAGCAGAGAAGAGCATCACTGAAAAGATCGGTGACAGAATCACAGGCGTGCGTGAGAAGGTGAAGGAAGCCACCAAGTCTGAAGAACAGAAGGAGGCCGAGAATAAGAGCACCAGTGAAAAGATTGGTGACGCTCTACCAGGATCTGCGACGGAAGCCGGATCAAAACTTGGCGGTGCGATCGATTCGGGTGTGCAAAAGGCCAGGGATACCATCAGCGGTCCCAGCGATGATAGTGAAAAGAAGTAAATGAGAATTCAGAAGCCTGACACACATTCAGCTTGAGTTATCTTTGACCTAACAAATTAGATTTTTAAAAACACATTTCTAGAATCATTTTGTCGACTATCTGGTGCAGTGTTGTCGACTATCTTTTACTAGAATAGTGCCAACAGATTTCGCAGATCGGTTTTGGATCTCCTTCTCAACAGAACGGTAGCGGCAAATGATGTACCATCAGCATCCTATTGTAGCACATGATGACAAGGTCAAGCAGCCCCAAATGATGACATATTTTAGTATGGGCTAAGCATAAACTGGGTTTGCTGAACATCTTACTATTACGAACAGTCACCGAGGTCTGTTATGATTTACCTATTGAGGTCGCCGTGAGGTTTCACCTGCGGCAATGCTACCGCTAAAGTATCAAGGACGTGCTCTTCAGCCAGGTGGAGTCATAATTGAGGTAGTGCTTCTATCATGTTTTCGCGTCTGAAAATTTATGTTTCCAAATCAATCAATCAATCGATCGATCTTGTTTTCCGTTGTCTGTTGTCATCTATCTCGCGGATGTACGCCTTACACTTCCAGACCATTTGATATTATAAAGCGCTACATCAAATAGTAAATAATCAATCTCTTGCACATCACAAAACACAACCACAATGAAGTTCATTTTCAGCATCGCTGCTTCGATAATCATTGCAACTCTACGATAAGGCCGCTGAACAAGAGATGACAATACCAAGACTCAAATGAATAATGCGAGCGAGAAGGTTAACGAATCCGCTGAGGAAAAGATGGAATTAGCCAAAAGAAACACTAAAAAGATGGGTGATGCATTGTCCGATGCTGCGAAGGAGGCCGGATCAAAAGTTGGCGATGCGATCGATGACATTGACGAAACGAAACAAATCAAGCATCTGACAAACATTCAGGATCGAATGAACTTGGATTGAGCGGCAAAATAGAGTAGTTCTTTTCTTGAACTTTATCATCAGAGTACAACGAAAAAGCGTTCCACTAGCGTACACTATGCAACTTCTTGTTATAAGGATTCAGGTTGTGGTCCTGGCTCGTCATGAACAGCTGCGGTATGAGGCGTAGTATCATCAGCAAAAACTATGTAGGCGCTAGTACAATCTCTATGAATGCATCAGGGTCAGATGGTGTACCATATATGGGCATCTCAATAGCTGATCGTGATGACAGAAAAGGTCCCTAATGACAAATTGGTTTTCTGCTTCAATCGTGAATGAATCAGTTCAGGCTGTTTGAACTCGAAAACAAAACGAAACGAAATCATGGCTCCGAACGATAAACAAAACGGAAATATCTTCGATACTGCTATCGACACTGCCAAGGCAGGAATTGAGAATGTGCGCGAGAAGGTCAACGAAGCCACTAAGTCTGAGGAAGAGAAGGAGGCAGAGAACAAAACCACCACTGAATGGATTGGTGACAAGATTACAGGCGTGCACGAGAACTTCAGCAAGACTGAAGAACCGAAGGACATAGAGCCCTGACAAGATCACAGACGTGCGTGAGAAGGTCCACGAGGCCACAAAGACGGAGGAACAGAAGGAAGCAGAGAAGAGCATCCCTGAAAAGATTGGAGAAAAAAATTCAGACGTACGAGAGAAAGTGAAAGAAGCCACCAAGTCTGAGGAACAGAAGGAAGCCGAGAAGAGCACCAGTGAAAAGATTGGTGACGCTCTACCCGAATCGGCGACGGAAGCCGGATCAAAACTTGGCGGCATGATAGATTCAGGCGTGCAAAAGGTTAGGGAATCCATCAGTCCCAGCGATGATAGTGAAAAGAAGTAAATCGGGCATCAACACATCCTTTCACCACCTTGAGTAATCTCTGTGCATTGCTGTGTAATAAGTTAAAAGTCCAGAATCATTTATTAGAGTACGATGCAGTACGATGTATTTTTTTACGATAATAGTACCGGAAGTCGGTACATTTAGCAGATTGATTTTGTTTCTTCTTCTCAACACAATAGTGTCAAATGATATACCATCGGCATCCTACCGTAACGTCGTCAAGCGGCCGCAATGGCAAATCGATGACTTATATTGCATAGGCGCAAATATTGAAACTTGCTTTGCTGAACTTATTACCATCGCACACCATGAAATTCTTAGCTGATCGATTTATTCAGGACGTCTTGGGGCTTAACCTTTTGCAATCATCATCGGCTCCAGTTACGTGCTACTCTTCAAATCCTCAAGCGTGAATCAGAGCGAGTCCCGTTTGAGCTTCGTGTCTGAGATTTTATTCATTCGATTGATTCTTGACACGAAGAAGGGCGAATAAAGCCATCAATTATGTCATCTACGTGAAAAAAATGAATCTCACAATTCCAAAACATTGGATATTACAAACACAACAGTAAACAGTAAACTCGAAAGAAAACGAAACGAAACGAAACGAAAGCATGGCTCCTAACGATAAACAAAACGGAAATATCTTCGATACTGCTATCGACAATGCCAAGGTCGGAATTGATAATGTGCGCGAGAAGTACAACGAAGCTACCAAGACGGAGGAACAGAAGGAAGCAGAGAAAACCACCACTGACAAGCTTGCTGACAAAATCACAGACGTCCGTGAAAAGTATAACGAAGCCACCAAGTCTGATGAACAAAAGGAAGCAGAGAAAGGCGTTACTGACAAGATTGGTGACAAGATTACAGATGTACGAGAGAAGTACAACGAAGCCACCAAGTCTGAGGAACAAAAGGAAGCAGAGAAGAGCACTACTGACAAGATTGGTGACAAAATTGCAGACGTAAAAGAGAAGGTGAAGGAAGCCACCAAGTCTGAGGAACAGAAGGAAGCCGAGAGGAAGAATACCAATGAACAAACGATTGGTGAATCTGTGACGGAAGCCTTGGCGGTATAACCATACTATCAGGGGCCCCGGTGACACTGAACATAGTTAAATCAGTCGATTAACATACATCTCAATTTGAATAAGCTTTGATTGGGATACTGTGTAGAGTATCACGTTTCTAGAATCATTTTATCAACATCCGATGCAGTGTTATACTAAAGTAAACCAAGTGATGCTCAGCTGGTATACTTCGCACATTGATTTGTAATAGCCTCATCAACACAACTACAACAACCTAAATGTTATGCTTTATCAACATCCGATGCAGTGTTATACTAAAGTAGACCAAGTGATGCTCAGCTGGTATACTTCGCACATTGATTTGTAATAGCCTCATCAACACAACTACAACAACCTCAAATGTTATGCAATGAGCATGATCCTGGTAGCCGTCCAAGGGTCTGCACGTTGGCTATGTCGATGACTTATTGGATGGGCGCAACAACTAGCTCGATTGCTGAGCACAGTTCTGTTCTGATTGATTCATTCAGGACGTCATGGGGTCGCGTCTGCTGCAATCACTATTGTTGAAAGTTTCAGGTTGAAGTATGTACTCTCTTTCTTGGTCAGTCGAAGTCCCGCTTGAGCTTCGTGCCAGAGATTTTTTCGTGACACTCGATCACGAAGTAAATATTGTGAATGAATTGATCAATCATCTCCTTGTCATCAATCTTATTGCAAAATCAATCTCACAAATCAAACGCTACATCAAACAGTAAACAATTTATCACTTGCACATCACAAAACAAAACCACAATAAAGTTCCTTTTCAGCGTCGCTGCTTCAATTTTCCTTTTTGCTCCTTCCAGCAAAGGATTTACAGTCTCAAGCGATCAAGTGTTTCAGCCATCATCGCAACTGTAAGATAAGACCCTTGGAGAGATGCTCGATATCGCAAGTGACAATACCAAGACTCAAATGAATAATGCGAGCGAGAAGGTCAACGAAGTCGCTGAGGAAGAGATGGAATTAGCTATTTGAGTAATACGAGCGAGAAGGTTAACGAAGTCGCTGAGGAAAAGATGGAATTAGCAAAAAGAAACACTAAAAAGATGGGTGATGCCTTGTCCGACTCTGAGAAGGAGGTGATCAAAAGTTCGATGTGATCGATTCGGGTGCGCAACAAGTTGATGATGACAGTGACGAAATGAAGCAAATCAAGCATCTGACAAAAATTCAGGATCGAATGAACTTGGATTGAGTGACAAACTGGAGTAGTTCTTTTCTTGAACTCTTATCACCAGAAAGCAACGAAAAAGCGTTCCACTAGGCAGCGTACACTATGCAACTTCTTATGAGGATTCATGCATGGCATGACTCATCATGGGGAGCAGCGGTATGAGATGTAGTAGTATCAGCAAAAACTAAGTAGGCGCTAATACATTCTCTATGAATGCATCAGCATCAAATGATGTACCATGAAGAATGAGCATCTCAATAGCAGATGATGACAAAGAGGGTCACTAATGAGAAATTGGTTACTTAATGGAGTTAATGATTGCATTACTGTCAGACCAGAAGTCATTTGTTTTTACGCTGATTTGTATTTTAGGGATCGATGAGGCTTCATCTGATGCAATCTCTTATCGGCTGAAGTAGGTACAAATGTGCCAGTTACGTGCTACTCCATCAGTCGTGTATCAGATCAAGTCCTGTTTGAGCTTCGTGTCTGAGATTTTCATTCTTGACACGAAGAAGGGCGAACAAATCCATCAATCATCTCTGTCATCCATCTTACGAATGGATCTCACAATTCCAAAACATTGGACATTACAAACACACTACAGTACACAGAAACTCGAAAACAAACAAAAGGAAACGAAATCATGGCTCCTAACGATAAACAAAACGGAAATATCTTCGATACTGCTATCGACACTGCCAAGGCCGGAATTGATAATGTGCGCGAGAAGTTCAGCGAAGCAAACATCAAAGAACAGAAGGAACCAGAGCCAACAACCACTGACAAGCTTGCTGATAAGATCACGGACGTGCGTGAGAAGGTCAACGAAGCCACCAAGTCTGAGGAACAGAAAGAGGCAGAGAACAAAACCACCACTGAATGGATCGGTGACAAGATCACAGGTGTGCGCGAGAAGTTCAGCAAGACTGAAGAACCGAAGGACATAGAGCCAACTACCACTGACAAGCTTGCTGACAAGATCACAGGCGTGCGTGAAGACGTACGTGAGAAGGTACACGAAGCCACCAAGACGGAGGAGCAGAAGGAAGCAGAGAAGAGCATCACTGAAAAGATCGGTGACAGAATCACAGGCGTGCGTGAGAAGGTGAAGGAAGCCACCAAGTCTGAAGAACAGAAGGAGGCCGAGAATAAGAGCACCAGTGAAAAGATTGGTGACGCTCTACCAGGATCTGCGACGGAAGCCGGATCAAAACTTGGCGGTGCGATCGATTCGGGTGTGCAAAAGGCCAGGGATACCATCAGCGGTCCCAGCGATGATAGTGAAAAGAAGTAAATGAGAATTCAGAAGCCTGACACACATTCAGCTTGAGTTATCTTTGACCTAACAAATTAGATTTTTAAAAACACATTTCTAGAATCATTTTGTCGACTATCTGGTGCAGTGTTGTCGACTATCTTTTACTAGAATAGTGCCAACAGATTTCGCAGATCGGTTTTGGATCTCCTTCTCAACAGAACGGTAGCGGCAAATGATGTACCATCAGCATCCTATTGTAGCACATGATGACAAGGTCAAGCAGCCCCAAATGATGACATATTTTAGTATGGGCTAAGCATAAACTGGGTTTGCTGAACATCTTACTATTACGAACAGTCACCGAGGTCTGTTATGATTTACCTATTGAGGTCGCCGTGAGGTTTCACCTGCGGCAATGCTACCGCTAAAGTATCAAGGACGTGCTCTTCAGCCAGGTGGAGTCATAATTGAGGTAGTGCTTCTATCATGTTTTCGCGTCTGAAAATTTATGTTTCCAAATCAATCAATCAATCGATCGATCTTGTTTTCCGTTGTCTGTTGTCATCTATCTCGCGGATGTACGCCTTACACTTCCAGACCATTTGATATTATAAAGCGCTACATCAAATAGTAAATAATCAATCTCTTGCACATCACAAAACACAACCACAATGAAGTTCATTTTCAGCATCGCTGCTTCGATAATCATTGCAACTCTACGATAAGGCCGCTGAACAAGAGATGACAATACCAAGACTCAAATGAATAATGCGAGCGAGAAGGTTAACGAATCCGCTGAGGAAAAGATGGAATTAGCCAAAAGAAACACTAAAAAGATGGGTGATGCATTGTCCGATGCTGCGAAGGAGGCCGGATCAAAAGTTGGCGATGCGATCGATGACATTGACGAAACGAAACAAATCAAGCATCTGACAAACATTCAGGATCGAATGAACTTGGATTGAGCGGCAAAATAGAGTAGTTCTTTTCTTGAACTTTATCATCAGAGTACAACGAAAAAGCGTTCCACTAGCGTACACTATGCAACTTCTTGTTATAAGGATTCAGGTTGTGGTCCTGGCTCGTCATGAACAGCTGCGGTATGAGGCGTAGTATCATCAGCAAAAACTATGTAGGCGCTAGTACAATCTCTATGAATGCATCAGGGTCAGATGGTGTACCATATATGGGCATCTCAATAGCTGATCGTGATGACAGAAAAGGTCCCTAATGACAAATTGGTTTTCTGCTTCAATCGTGAATGAATCAGTTCAGGCTGTTTGAACTCGAAAACAAAACGAAACGAAATCATGGCTCCGAACGATAAACAAAACGGAAATATCTTCGATACTGCTATCGACACTGCCAAGGCAGGAATTGAGAATGTGCGCGAGAAGGTCAACGAAGCCACTAAGTCTGAGGAAGAGAAGGAGGCAGAGAACAAAACCACCACTGAATGGATTGGTGACAAGATTACAGGCGTGCACGAGAACTTCAGCAAGACTGAAGAACCGAAGGACATAGAGCCCTGACAAGATCACAGACGTGCGTGAGAAGGTCCACGAGGCCACAAAGACGGAGGAACAGAAGGAAGCAGAGAAGAGCATCCCTGAAAAGATTGGAGAAAAAAATTCAGACGTACGAGAGAAAGTGAAAGAAGCCACCAAGTCTGAGGAACAGAAGGAAGCCGAGAAGAGCACCAGTGAAAAGATTGGTGACGCTCTACCCGAATCGGCGACGGAAGCCGGATCAAAACTTGGCGGCATGATAGATTCAGGCGTGCAAAAGGTTAGGGAATCCATCAGTCCCAGCGATGATAGTGAAAAGAAGTAAATCGGGCATCAACACATCCTTTCACCACCTTGAGTAATCTCTGTGCATTGCTGTGTAATAAGTTAAAAGTCCAGAATCATTTATTAGAGTACGATGCAGTACGATGTATTTTTTTACGATAATAGTACCGGAAGTCGGTACATTTAGCAGATTGATTTTGTTTCTTCTTCTCAACACAATAGTGTCAAATGATATACCATCGGCATCCTACCGTAACGTCGTCAAGCGGCCGCAATGGCAAATCGATGACTTATATTGCATAGGCGCAAATATTGAAACTTGCTTTGCTGAACTTATTACCATCGCACACCATGAAATTCTTAGCTGATCGATTTATTCAGGACGTCTTGGGGCTTAACCTTTTGCAATCATCATCGGCTCCAGTTACGTGCTACTCTTCAAATCCTCAAGCGTGAATCAGAGCGAGTCCCGTTTGAGCTTCGTGTCTGAGATTTTATTCATTCGATTGATTCTTGACACGAAGAAGGGCGAATAAAGCCATCAATTATGTCATCTACGTGAAAAAAATGAATCTCACAATTCCAAAACATTGGATATTACAAACACAACAGTAAACAGTAAACTCGAAAGAAAACGAAACGAAACGAAACGAAAGCATGGCTCCTAACGATAAACAAAACGGAAATATCTTCGATACTGCTATCGACAATGCCAAGGTCGGAATTGATAATGTGCGCGAGAAGTACAACGAAGCTACCAAGACGGAGGAACAGAAGGAAGCAGAGAAAACCACCACTGACAAGCTTGCTGACAAAATCACAGACGTCCGTGAAAAGTATAACGAAGCCACCAAGTCTGATGAACAAAAGGAAGCAGAGAAAGGCGTTACTGACAAGATTGGTGACAAGATTACAGATGTACGAGAGAAGTACAACGAAGCCACCAAGTCTGAGGAACAAAAGGAAGCAGAGAAGAGCACTACTGACAAGATTGGTGACAAAATTGCAGACGTAAAAGAGAAGGTGAAGGAAGCCACCAAGTCTGAGGAACAGAAGGAAGCCGAGAGGAAGAATACCAATGAACAAACGATTGGTGAATCTGTGACGGAAGCCTTGGCGGTATAACCATACTATCAGGGGCCCCGGTGACACTGAACATAGTTAAATCAGTCGATTAACATACATCTCAATTTGAATAAGCTTTGATTGGGATACTGTGTAGAGTATCACGTTTCTAGAATCATTTTATCAACATCCGATGCAGTGTTATACTAAAGTAAACCAAGTGATGCTCAGCTGGTATACTTCGCACATTGATTTGTAATAGCCTCATCAACACAACTACAACAACCTAAATGTTATGCTTTATCAACATCCGATGCAGTGTTATACTAAAGTAGACCAAGTGATGCTCAGCTGGTATACTTCGCACATTGATTTGTAATAGCCTCATCAACACAACTACAACAACCTCAAATGTTATGCAATGAGCATGATCCTGGTAGCCGTCCAAGGGTCTGCACGTTGGCTATGTCGATGACTTATTGGATGGGCGCAACAACTAGCTCGATTGCTGAGCACAGTTCTGTTCTGATTGATTCATTCAGGACGTCATGGGGTCGCGTCTGCTGCAATCACTATTGTTGAAAGTTTCAGGTTGAAGTATGTACTCTCTTTCTTGGTCAGTCGAAGTCCCGCTTGAGCTTCGTGCCAGAGATTTTTTCGTGACACTCGATCACGAAGTAAATATTGTGAATGAATTGATCAATCATCTCCTTGTCATCAATCTTATTGCAAAATCAATCTCACAAATCAAACGCTACATCAAACAGTAAACAATTTATCACTTGCACATCACAAAACAAAACCACAATAAAGTTCCTTTTCAGCGTCGCTGCTTCAATTTTCCTTTTTGCTCCTTCCAGCAAAGGATTTACAGTCTCAAGCGATCAAGTGTTTCAGCCATCATCGCAACTGTAAGATAAGACCCTTGGAGAGATGCTCGATATCGCAAGTGACAATACCAAGACTCAAATGAATAATGCGAGCGAGAAGGTCAACGAAGTCGCTGAGGAAGAGATGGAATTAGCTATTTGAGTAATACGAGCGAGAAGGTTAACGAAGTCGCTGAGGAAAAGATGGAATTAGCAAAAAGAAACACTAAAAAGATGGGTGATGCCTTGTCCGACTCTGAGAAGGAGGTGATCAAAAGTTCGATGTGATCGATTCGGGTGCGCAACAAGTTGATGATGACAGTGACGAAATGAAGCAAATCAAGCATCTGACAAAAATTCAGGATCGAATGAACTTGGATTGAGTGACAAACTGGAGTAGTTCTTTTCTTGAACTCTTATCACCAGAAAGCAACGAAAAAGCGTTCCACTAGGCAGCGTACACTATGCAACTTCTTATGAGGATTCATGCATGGCATGACTCATCATGGGGAGCAGCGGTATGAGATGTAGTAGTATCAGCAAAAACTAAGTAGGCGCTAATACATTCTCTATGAATGCATCAGCATCAAATGATGTACCATGAAGAATGAGCATCTCAATAGCAGATGATGACAAAGAGGGTCACTAATGAGAAATTGGTTACTTAATGGAGTTAATGATTGCATTACTGTCAGACCAGAAGTCATTTGTTTTTACGCTGATTTGTATTTTAGGGATCGATGAGGCTTCATCTGATGCAATCTCTTATCGGCTGAAGTAGGTACAAATGTGCCAGTTACGTGCTACTCCATCAGTCGTGTATCAGATCAAGTCCTGTTTGAGCTTCGTGTCTGAGATTTTCATTCTTGACACGAAGAAGGGCGAACAAATCCATCAATCATCTCTGTCATCCATCTTACGAATGGATCTCACAATTCCAAAACATTGGACATTACAAACACACTACAGTACACAGAAACTCGAAAACAAACAAAAGGAAACGAAATCATGGCTCCTAACGATAAACAAAACGGAAATATCTTCGATACTGCTATCGACACTGCCAAGGCCGGAATTGATAATGTGCGCGAGAAGTTCAGCGAAGCAAACATCAAAGAACAGAAGGAACCAGAGCCAACAACCACTGACAAGCTTGCTGATAAGATCACGGACGTGCGTGAGAAGGTCAACGAAGCCACCAAGTCTGAGGAACAGAAAGAGGCAGAGAACAAAACCACCACTGAATGGATCGGTGACAAGATCACAGGTGTGCGCGAGAAGTTCAGCAAGACTGAAGAACCGAAGGACATAGAGCCAACTACCACTGACAAGCTTGCTGACAAGATCACAGGCGTGCGTGAAGACGTACGTGAGAAGGTACACGAAGCCACCAAGACGGAGGAGCAGAAGGAAGCAGAGAAGAGCATCACTGAAAAGATCGGTGACAGAATCACAGGCGTGCGTGAGAAGGTGAAGGAAGCCACCAAGTCTGAAGAACAGAAGGAGGCCGAGAATAAGAGCACCAGTGAAAAGATTGGTGACGCTCTACCAGGATCTGCGACGGAAGCCGGATCAAAACTTGGCGGTGCGATCGATTCGGGTGTGCAAAAGGCCAGGGATACCATCAGCGGTCCCAGCGATGATAGTGAAAAGAAGTAAATGAGAATTCAGAAGCCTGACACACATTCAGCTTGAGTTATCTTTGACCTAACAAATTAGATTTTTAAAAACACATTTCTAGAATCATTTTGTCGACTATCTGGTGCAGTGTTGTCGACTATCTTTTACTAGAATAGTGCCAACAGATTTCGCAGATCGGTTTTGGATCTCCTTCTCAACAGAACGGTAGCGGCAAATGATGTACCATCAGCATCCTATTGTAGCACATGATGACAAGGTCAAGCAGCCCCAAATGATGACATATTTTAGTATGGGCTAAGCATAAACTGGGTTTGCTGAACATCTTACTATTACGAACAGTCACCGAGGTCTGTTATGATTTACCTATTGAGGTCGCCGTGAGGTTTCACCTGCGGCAATGCTACCGCTAAAGTATCAAGGACGTGCTCTTCAGCCAGGTGGAGTCATAATTGAGGTAGTGCTTCTATCATGTTTTCGCGTCTGAAAATTTATGTTTCCAAATCAATCAATCAATCGATCGATCTTGTTTTCCGTTGTCTGTTGTCATCTATCTCGCGGATGTACGCCTTACACTTCCAGACCATTTGATATTATAAAGCGCTACATCAAATAGTAAATAATCAATCTCTTGCACATCACAAAACACAACCACAATGAAGTTCATTTTCAGCATCGCTGCTTCGATAATCATTGCAACTCTACGATAAGGCCGCTGAACAAGAGATGACAATACCAAGACTCAAATGAATAATGCGAGCGAGAAGGTTAACGAAGTCGCTGAGGAAAAGATGGAATTAGCCAAAAGAAACACTAAAAAGATGGGTGATGCATTGTCCGACTCTGCAAAGGAGGCCAGATCACAAGTTGGTGATGTGATCGATTCGGGTACGCAACAAGTTGAGGATGACAATGACGAGACGAAACAATTCAAGCATCTGACAAACATTCAGTATCAGATCCTCAGTCTATCATCAGAGTACAACGATAAAGCGCAGCTGTGGTATGAGGTGTAGTGTCATCATCGACCAAAATGATGATGCAAGGCTCTATGAATGCATCAGCGTCAAATGGCGTACCATGAATGAGCATCTCAATGAACTAATGGTGATGACAAAAAAGGTCGTCATGACATTTTTTAAAAAGTGCTACTCTTCAATCGTGAATGAATCATGTAAGTCCCGTTTGAGCTTCGTGTCTGAGATTTTCATTCTTGACACGAAGAAAGAGCGAACAAATCCATTTTTTTACGAATGAATCTCACAATTCCAAAGCAATGGACATCACAAACACAATTCAGTCAAAAAATAAACTCGAAACTAAATCAAACGAGACCATGGCTCCTAACGGTAAACAAAACGGAAATATCTTCGATACTGCTATCGACACTGCCAAGGCAGGAATTGAGAATGTGCGCGAGAAGGTCAACGAAGCCACCAAGTCTGAGGAAGAGAAGGAGGCAGAGAACAAAACCACCACTGAATGGATCGGTGACAAGATTACAGGCGTGCGCGAGACGCTCAGCAAGACTGAAGAACCGAAGGACATAGAGCCAACTACCACTGACAAGCTTGCTGACAAGATCACAGGTGTGCGTGAAGACGTACGCGAGAAGGTCCACGAAGCCACCAAGACGGAGGAACAGAAGGAAGCAGAGAAGAGCATCACTGAAAAGATTGGAGACAAAATTTCAGACGTACGAGAGAAAGTGAAAGAAGCCACCAAGTCTGAGGAACAGAAGGAATCTGAGAAGAGCACCAGTGAAAGTGATGATGTGCCCGAGAAATTCATTCAGCTGGAATAATCTTTGCGATTGTGAAACAAGAACGTAGAGTCTAGGGTAACACTTTTCTAGAATCATTTATCAGAGTACGTTGTAGCTGTTTTTGTAGTGTTTCACAGCGATGTTTCTCTCGATTGATCGATTCAGGGCCTGGGGAGCAATCGCCACAATATGAGACGAATCACCACTGCACCGCGCTTGCTCTGGAAATTGCTCGACTCTTATTGGACAGTGGTGCCGACTTGGACGCTAGGGGCCAAAAGCAAGAGACTCCATCGTGTAATGCATGCACCGAGGGGCATGTCGAGGTTGCACGACTTTTGCTCAATCGACATGCGGATGTCTGTATGTACTAGCTAGACATATTTTAATAATAGTACGCGTCCATTTCCAGATTTCGATTGGAACACGAGATAACGCTTTCCAACGGCACTCTAGTGACATCATCCTGTACCAGTGTACTAGAAACGCGCTACAGTACGTTGTAAACGAGAAATAATTGCGTCACCCACAAAAGAACGTGGGAGAACAGTCTCCATCGTCTCACCACCATCAGCGTCCAATGTTTCCTGAAGCACAAAAAAACTGACAGAAGCGATTCAAATAAATCAACCAACCAACTTCCCAATGCCACCGGTAGCGGGAGTAATAGATGTCATGAAGAACGATACTATAAGAGACACAGCTACCAATGAAAAACAAACGATCATAGAGGACTCTCAAATGGATGACACGTCGCAATCTTCGAGTGACGACAAGACAAGTGATCCGCAAAACATTCCTCGTCAGTTGGAAATCGAAGACCAAGGGACAGCCTCGCAAGACGAAACTACCCCTTCGTTACCAATGCACGATCATCATACTCAGCAACTAGAAGAACGCGTCAGAGAGTTGGAGACCAAGCTAGCTACCCTCTCGCTTCTTTTGGCGCCACAGAAGCGAAAGCGTCGTCTGTCACAAAACATTCTCGGCAGTACTTCACCGCCCACCACGCCACCGTCAGCTGACGAATCGCCATTTCACCCCATTCTTGACTCTCCTGCTCCTCTGCGCATTCCCATTTCGGATCACAAGCGAAATCTTAGCTATCAAATACTGCATGAAGGCAATATTTTGCCTAATGAAATCATGACGCCTGATAGTGAAACGGATTTGAAAGTTGATCGTGGCAATACTAGTATTACCCCCAAGACTATTTCCGAAGAGCACTTTGCTACTGCCTTGAAGTTAACCACTCCGGCAGACCTCAAAGAAAACAAAGAGCGTCCGACTCCCAAACACTTGGATTTGGACACTCCCAAGAATGGGGTCAAGACCGACATGATTAAGAGCAAATGGCTCGAATACCTGAATAGCTTTCAAGAATCGAACTATGATGTTGATTTGCAAATGGAAGAATTTGTCAAAATTCCAGGAGCGGTGGAATCCTTGCTTGGATTTGGTTTTTGGATCTGCGTCGATTCCTTCCTTTACGTCTTGACGGTTTTACCCATTCGATTCATTTGGAGTATTTTGTTGCTGTTGCGGTACGGGATCATTCGAACTTTCAAACAGGAGGTCCCAGTGGGTCCCTTTCGATTTCACCGGAGGTACGAGGCAGCAATGAAACGCGGTTTGAATTACATTCATGGAGTATTTGAACTCACCAAACGATCTGATATCGACAGACACTCCTATCAATTGATTCAAGTCGCTATCATATACACAATCTACAGGTTCATTCTTCTCCCCATCAGTATTGGGAAATTGTATCACTGGATTCGAGGACAAGCTATGATTAAGCTGTATGTGATTATTGCCATGCTGGAGGTATTTGATCGGCTGTTGTCTTCGTTGGGGCAGGATTGTTTGGAATCATTGTATTGGAATACCACGAGACGACCGCGAAGTTCTCGTCTGTTTGTATCGGTCGCAGTGGTGCTAGTGTACACGACGCTTCATAGTTTCCTATTGTTTGTCCATGTCGCCACTTTGAATGTGGCCATGAATTCAGATGACCAGGCTCTATTGAGTTTGTTGATTGGTGGAAACTTTGCCGAAATCAAATCGACGGTCTTCAAAAAATACAACAAAGCCACCTTGTTCAAGATTACAGCCAGTGATATTTGCGAACGATTTAAATTGGCCCTCTTCTTGACATTGGTGCTTCTGCTCAACATGTCCCAAGGAATGGATACAACCATGGTGATGAATTACTTTCACATGTGCGCGATAGTTTGGGCGGCAGAGTGGTTGTCGGATTGGATTAAACATTCCTTTATCACCAAATTCAATTACATTTCCAGTGGAATCTACCCCGAATATGGACTGCTACTGGCTGGAGACTTTAATGGAATTGGTCATGAGGGCGTCAATATGGATCACTCACACGCAGTGGTCAAGCGACTGGGATTTGCGCAAATGCCTCTGGTCTGTGTCTTGTTTCGGTATCTCCAGGAAGCCTACAAGTATGCGACCTATGACAATTGCCCTTCCAATTTGGTGATTGGACTGGTGTTGGTTAGCATATGGTTTGTTTTGTTGCTGTGCAAGCAAGTACTGGGCAGCGTTCTGCGCCGCATCTCGCATCAAAAGTTAAAAGCAGCCCCTGAATTCTGCTCGAACAATGCTAAGGTGGCGAAACGAAAAGTGGCATAATAAAATATAATAAGACATCCCAGTACAGTCGACAACTTTTGGAATGTTCTACGATCAATCACTCTCATGGTTTGTTCTTCTCCGGAGAGTGCGGTGCCGATGCGAATTCCAGACCCTTCACTTGCTTTCCGAACAGGTAGCACGCGGACACGGTGGTACAGAATGGCAACGTCAATGCTGGAGCTCCATAGATCCCGCCGATCGTTTTCATGGCACCAAATACACTGGCTGTTGCGGCCGCACCAAAAGCACTCAGTGCGACGGCTGGGATTGAGTGAACAAAGAAGACTCCAACAGCCATGCTGGTCAATGCGGAGTTGTAGCCCCACAGGCCCATGGCAAGTTCGGAAGCATCCGCTCCCATGAGAGCACCAGAGAGCATTCCAATGGCGGATCCCATGAGTGCGTGACCTGCAAGTCCGGGCGAGTACTAGAAGCCAAAATCAAAGTTAGTCAATATCCTTAAATAGAAATGGTAGAAAGTGGATACAAACGAATTGACTCACCATTCCAATTCCGTACCAGATGATACCTCCAGAGAGCGCAGATTCAACGACAAAAATTTGGGATATTCCAGTGAATGGCGCCACCAATATGTCTCCCATTCCGACAGTGCTCACAATTGGTTCTACTGCTTCAGTTGAGGTTTCTGGTGGAGGGAGCAAAGGCCGCGTTCGCAACAGCGATGTCAAGGCGACAGCATTGAAGGAGTATGTCCACTGAGGCATGATCATTATTTCCTTGAGGGTTGCTGAAACAAATGGTGTCGCCGCGGCACCAACAATGGTCGAAGTTGTGCATGCTAATACGGAGGCTGGACCAAATACAGCTGCAGCGCATCCAACCAAGCATCCATTGTATGTCCATAGTCCATCCTTTAGCATACCGTTATCCATTCCGGCAAGCTTCGCCGTACCGGTTGCGGTAATAGCACCAAGAGCCCCCAATCCTGCTAGATAAGGACTACTGATGGCGAGACCGCCTAGAATGACTGCTCCTGATGTAGGTGAATTGAGAAAGATCACTTGCCCGACGCCTCTTGAACATATGTCCAACATCTCCTGTGCCTGAAGCTGAATTTGACTGGGTTTTGGTTCATCGTCATCTTTCGGCGAAGCTGCAAAAGATCTTGACCACAGCTCTATGGGACGAGCAACATTAGACGCAAGCTTTCGATTGTGACCTAGTCGTCTCAGGTGCATCGCCATAGTTGAAACGAAAATAATTCCGTTGTCGGGGCGGAATTTGCAAAGATGTGCTTTTGTGGAATCGAATCAATCAATCAAACCACCAAAGCACGTTAGTCACGAATTCAATCATGAGATCTCTTCAGATGCCCTGATTCGATTCAACGAGAGAGAAGTTGGAAATCATTGTTCCTTTTATATACAGATAATTACAATCTAGAAGTAGCGTACACATTTTCATTGCAAGAGAGTGGTGAATATATCGGAAAGAATCACCCTGCAAGTCCTTCAGCCACGCTTGTTCTTCTAGGAAAACACAAATTGAAAGCACACAAAGTCTCAATTGGATCATCAGCACACCACCATAATCTTGCCAATCGTCCTCGCACTGTCATTGTCAAGAATTCTCCTTCCATTTTCTCGTGCGCGCCAAAACAAATCCAATCGACTTTTCTTTGGCGTAACCTCATCAAATGTGCAAGACGTACTTGACAATGACGAACACGAGAGCAATGGCCCACAAGGCGATAGAGATGGCGCCCATGGCCAAGGCAGCAGTGAGCTCGTCGTCACGTTCGAATTCCATGTCTTCGTCATCTCCAGCATCGGCTTCACGGTTGGCGTTGGTAGTGGATCCACCGTTGGTGGTAGATCCGCCGTTGGTGGTAGATCCGCCGTTGGTATTGGTGTCATCGTCGCCATCATGGGTGTGACCATCTCCCGTCATGGCCTTCATTTCAGCAATCTCAGCTTGCAAGGCAGCAATTTGAGAAATAAGACTGTCTTGTTCAAGCTCACTGTAAGAGTCACGCTTGACGGAGAAGGTGTGCGATCCTTGACCAATACCAGTTCCGGTCTTGTCAGTGGAGAATTCAAAGAACCATTCGATACCTCCTCCGGTGTTCAAGTTGGCAATCTGTTGGAGGGCCTTTTCACGAAGAGTTCCTGTGACGGGAACGAATCCAAAAGATTGCTCGCAGATCGCGTTGTACTCGGGAGTGTACACGGCAGTGAGGAAAGCCTTTAGCAATTGTGCGGATTCAGGTGTAAGGTGGCGAGTGAGATCCTTGTGGACGTAAATGTAAGACATGGCAACGATGGGCCAAGTGTCACCTCCGGGCTAAAATAGGGAAAGGAAACGTTAGGGCAGTGAGAATGAATTGTTCAAAGGATTGCGAATAAATCAATCGACAACAGCAACAATCTAACATACCTGATTCAGCAAGTTGACGTTGGCAAAAGATTGGTCAAGCTCATTTGGAAGTCCGGCATTTGGACTTTCAGCAGCAGCCAAGATACCACCGCGAGAGTTGGCAACTTTGCTGCTGATATATTGTCCATCAAAGTTCAAAAGATCAATTTCTTGAAGGTTTTCAAGGTGTCCGTGTCCACTGTCAATGTATCCGATGGTTCCAGGATTAGCACGGATACAATCAGTCATACCGCCAGATCCCTCGCATGGCAAAGTATCATTGTCCCAGTTGACGACACTGTCGACCATTTCAATGGGCCATTCAGTATCGCAGGTTTGGTGGAGGTAGGTGGTGATCGATTTGGTAGAAGAAGATCCCAAGACACGACGGGCAACCTTAATGGGGTAGCCAGCAGGCAACTCCAATCCTTGATTGATTGCCATGATTTCTGGGTGGTCCCAGGTGGTGATGTCACGGCTGAAGATTCTGGCCAAAAGGCATGGGTTCAACTTCAATTCAGCGTCTCCAGTGGGGACCGAGTGGAAGAAACTGATCGCTCCCATAAGAACGGGCAAATGAAGGATGGTTCCAGGGTCGAACTTGTTAAAGTCTTCCTGAGAGAAAGGGATATCTCCAGATCCAAAGTCATTGAAGGGTAGCATGGTAGTAGCATCACCCATGAAATCCGCTTGACCGGTGGAAGAACCAACACCACGGTACGTCATGCGGATGGGGAGCTTGGATTGCTTCATGAGGGTGTCCATGATGTCCCAGTAGCACTTTTGGGGGTTAGTGGTACCGGATCCATGGAGGGGAATGACTTCCTGAGCATCAGATGCTGGGATAGCAGCAGCTAGAAGAAGGGAAAGAGAGAACTTCATGGTGATAGTGTTCACAACTGTCAAGTGAAGTTATATGCACAGAAACGGGGTGCCGTTCTTGCAAAAAATCTTTTCCTTCTCAGGTGCGGCAAAAGTGATGCTTTCCGCACGACAACCGCGCGAAATTGACGGCTGTCAGCCAAAAAGGGTTGCTCGCACAGTTTTGCACGCGATCAATGATCTGGCATTCATAGCTTCCAGAAGCTTCGAAATAAAAAGAAGATCCAATCAGCGCCTGCAGTACGGACTACTCGTTCCAACAAGAAATAGCATTGCTACCGTACCTAGAATACCTTGTGATGAGTACCGGTACCCCGGTACTGATAGCCCTAGCTAGACTGGTGTCCCACAATATTTATTTCAAAAATCGCAATTCTTTAATAAATTTATATAGTCCTCTGAATCATTGAGAGGACTATGATTACAAAACACTGCGCAAAAGGTTTTGCTTGACTTGCCAAAAGGTATTTCTCACAAATTCATTGTGCTGCAGGATTACTGGAACTCTAGGGTGCGTTCGAATGTCGTAGCTCTTTGCCTTGGCCGACAACTCCTCCAAATCAAGCAATAGCCCGTCAACATGTTCTTCCAATGCTGCTTTGGTATATTCCCAATATTGATTGTGGAATTGGCCTTTGGTAGCTTCGTCGCTGCTCATGACGGCTTGGAAAAAGGCTTCCGCCAAGTTGGAATCATTCTCTTGTAGAATCGCGTAGAGTTGAACATCGTAGACTTGCATGGAAATCTCTCCAGTTTCGGTGGAAAATAGAAGATCCGATTTGGAATAGCCCAATTCATCCATTTCATTTTCGAGATGGACAGCTTTGCAAAAGACAGTAGGTGATGACTCGTCCAAGAACCCAAAGGTTGCAAACAGCTTGGAAGGGTCCGTAGGATCTCCCAAGGATATCCTCAAGGGTGACCCCGCTGGAACGTTTTTCGAGGCACAGACGTAGCAGTTCCCCTCTTCGTCGTAGGTAATCTGAGCCTCCGTTTCCGTTCCGTGGTTCAACATGTCTGCCATTGGTGCAATGAGTCGTTCGCCGTTCCATTCGGTGGACCTCGTCATGGCCACACTATACGCCCATTTCAATACTTTGACATTGGACAAGGTTTCTTGGCTAATCAGGTTGCTGCCAGCCACCAGATTGATGGTTTGTTGAAAGTTGATGAAATTTTGTCGATCCGCCAGAGCCAATTGTGCAGCATATGGAGGTAAGCATTCAAAGCATGCATCTGTCATGGCAGAACCTGTATTGTACAACCGAGGCGTCGAATTCAACCAAGGATACCAAGGACTGCTTTGACCCTTTTCGTATTCGGTCAGAATCTTGCAAAAGACTCGAAAGAGAGGTCGTTGCGAAGGCGATAGTGGACCATTATTCTCCGCTTCTACGAGAATTTGACCAAATTCTTGGACTGCTTTGTAAGAAGCAAATATAAGTTCATTCGGCACAAAGAGTATGGGACTTCCTTCTGGCAAATCCTGTTCGGTGTAGACTTCATAATCTTGTCCGTCGTTTGTTGTCAATTGAAAGCCATCTGCCTTTTGAACACCACATGCATTGAAAGCCCATTCCATCATGGAGTATACATCGCGTTCCATAGTTTCCTCCACGCATACAAGACCTTCTGCAGTGCTGCTTGCTGCTGGATGAGGAAAGGAAAAGGACCATCCCAAAGACACGAACCAATGTGCAACAATGGCCACGGCCAATAAACGGCTAGTTCCCATTCTCAGCTTAGAAAATTACTGTAATGTCGAAAGGAGGAGATTGAAACATTACCCCGTCTTTCTTGTGTTGTTCGAAACATCCAAAGAAGAAGCTTTTGTATTACACTATGAGTACCAAAACTGTTGACGTGGTTGAGCGAACACATGTCGAAGCAACTTTCACTTCGAAAATCCTAAATCCGTGAATGAAGAAAACGTTTGAGTCCCGATAGAGGGACACCGGACACCGGTTCAGGTACAGTACAGTACAAGTACCGGTAGAGGACATTGAATAGAGGTATGAAGAAAGTGGGGCAGAACAACAATAGTGGCTCTGCTACTCTGGGAGACATCGACAATCATTGAAAATATTCCACTACTAGCAGTTATCGTCATGGTACACCCAATCTTTCTGATATTGCCCTGGTTTGTTTCCTGCATGTCTGGCATTATCCATCGGCAGCGACTTGGACTGTGCCGATGACAATATCGACAAAATAGAAACGGCAATCGATTGTGCCGTCATGGTCGGACGCCAGTCTTTTCCAAGCAGACTCAAACAAATATCCCCGTTGGTATACACGTGCTCGTGGGTGGGAATGTGTCCCTGCAAAAAGTAGACCGATGGAGGAACCGTAGGATACTGCGTGGGAAAGCTCACTCGCAGCTTGAAGGATTCTCCTTCGTAAATGGTATTGTTGGCTCCCACCATGGTGATAATCCAGACACGCAAATTAGAACCAACTTGGACGGAAAGGTTGGGTGGAGGCGACTTGATGAATTCTTTGAGTTCTCTTTGGATTCGGTAATTGGGGTTGGTACTCTTGATTGTGCTGGCCAAGTGTTTTTTCGTTGCCGCGGATGGTTTCTTCAGCTTGCTCTTCGTTTTGGACTTGGACGAGATTTCCTTGGCTGTTTCTTCGTCTTTCTCCTCTTCTGCTGGTTCCGATGATTTAACTTCGGCACTCTTTTTGCTCTTTTTCTTGCTCTTCTTCTTCTTTTCCGGTTCTGGCAAAAGCTTGACTCCCGTGATGCCTTCCAACGCCGAAAACAAAGATTTCAGAATTCTGGTGGTGGTTGGTAGATTCTTTTCGCTAACGTCGAGGACGCTTCTTATTATGTTCCTCGTCTTTACAATCAAAATTCCATCCTCATCAGCAGCAGCAGCATTGTCGATTAGATCAATTTCCCCACCTCGGATTGTGAGGAACGAATTGACAAACCGATCACAATCCAAGACATTCCATGATGGTTGTTGTGTACGATGATGTGTTGTGATTGCTAGAGGATGATTCTTGGAGCCCCAAGCATTGGTGGCTGTGAAATGTGACGCTCTGGATAGTGAGGCGATCAACGTCAGTATCTGAAGGATTGCTAACGCACTTCTATTCATGGTTGCAAGTGGTTGGTTAGTTTTCAGAGAATGCTTTTGGCCATCACATCACACACACCCATCGTCGCTCCAAGTCGTTTGATGTCAATTTTCACGTGGAACTTGGTGGGACTTGGATAGTTTCAACTTATCTTCCGGATGACTGCAAGACCTTAGAAAAATTCCTTCGACGCGAACCGTTCTGTTGTTTGTACGTCAGATTTCTACGGGCAGTCTACGAGATCTTTTGGTACATCCTCCTGCCGTTTGGCAATGGCATCGGCAACGACGCTCGAAAGACCCTTGTGTGTTATCTGCCAAGTTTAGTGCTACCTCTTTCTTGTAAGTCTGCGAGAGACAATGAAGTGGACCAAGTTTTCACGGAGCTTTCGTCTGCAGGAGTCCCCTTCTTTCGTTCCTTTGCCGCTGAAAATCCTGGGTTCGGTTTGATGAAATGCAAACAGAAAGTGTAGTTCAATCGGCTGTTTCTCACACATCCACATTTCTTGCCAATCTTTAGACAGTCCAAAATGAAGTTGAACAAGATTTTTAGTGATCAAATTCCAGCCCTTTCTGAGAAAGAGGAAGACTTGTTGCACCAAGTCAAGAACATCCGAACTACTCCCCGTGACAACCGTTTCCCTTCCCAGAACCAAGCTCTTCACTGCTGGAATCGTTACAATGAGTGGCTTGTCTGCTTGAAGCAAACTGGAGACGATGACGAAAAGTGCCAGGCATACAGACAATACTCTCTCAGTATCTGCCCTGGAAATTGGATTGAGAACTGGGATGAGGCCCGAGAGGAAAACCGCTTCATGGGTGTCAAGAAATAAGCTAGCTGCTTGCAAGAAAACAGCCATCCCGAAACTGTTAGTACTTTAGCAGATATCATTTATAGATTGGACTGAAACCAAGTTATGATTTTTTACTGGATTGATTGCACGTTTTATGGGTGATATCAATATGTCATTAAATCAATATCTCTATACGGTACATGCCTTCCACTTAGTAGCTAGAAGGGAGGAGCGTACCGTTTTTCAACAGCCTTGTCCTTCTTGGTCCTAGCAGCTTCTAGTGCACTACTTCGCTGATTAGTCTTTAGATCAGGGTGCCACAACCGTATTAGCAAGACAACTCGTTCCTGCTCCGAGTCATTTCGGACTTCGTGTTCAAAGGAATCGTCAAAGAGAAGTATCTTTCCTTCTTGCCAGGAATGCCACTGATCGCCGACTCGAATCTTGCAACTCTCTGCAGATTCAGGAACAATCAAACCCAAGTGACCTGTCCAACGAATGTTGGTGGGCCCACAGTGCGATTGGATGTGGGATCCGGGAGCCAATCGACTAAAGATAATCTCACCTCCTCCTTCCTGTGCAAGAGAGACAGCGTCTGGAAGGTGTTGTTCGAGCAGCGCTTTGGTGGCTGGCGCATCTCCGGTGGAAGATCCAGTGCCAAACAAGACGTATTCGGTCCACTTGCTTCCAGCACCTACCACTCGGTGATCATCTTGGCCCGAGCCACGATCTCCCGCTCCCACCACGGACAGTGTTTTGCTTTTGACAATATCATCATATTCATCTAGAATGATTTCCCAGTGGTCTTCCAGAGTCTTGCACCAGGCTGGTTGGTTCTCCCCGGAAATGTAAGGAGTTCCTTTGAGACCAGGCACCATATATCCAGGCCGTTGCATCTTATGATGCCAACCACAGTTGCCTACACCTCTGCCTTTGCTACTTTTGATGGCCATTTCCGCCACATCTCGCGCCAGAATACGACAGGCTGGGTCTTCCTCAAAGCTGAGCATAAGTTCCATCCAAGCATCATTAAGCAGAGTCGTTTCTTTCGAATTAGCTTTTGTTCTCATATTTCGATTGGACAGCAATAAGTACAATCCCATGATCAAGTGCTTTCGTGCTTGTTTGACTTGGTTGCCATCCGATTCGCAATATGAGCAAAAGACCAGCCGATGTGCCAGTTGCACGGCACGATCTCGAGCTTCGCTCGCATCATGGTAATCATTGAAGCTGTCAGCAGATGATTCGCTGTTGTCCAAAAACTGGTTCTGGTGCTCATCCCACGCCAGATCGAGTGGCACTAGGGACTGTTGAAAGGCTTGCATGGCGACTAGGTAGTCTTGTTGGTACCATCGATCTTGACCTTGCTGCCAAAGTGGGTCAGCGCTACTTGCGGTTTCATCGACGAGTTCCCACCAATCGTTGGTTCCTTCACTCGGATGATCGACCAAATCCGACAAAAGTCGGAGTTCATTTTCCCACACTGCAACACTCATCTTTTCAACAGTACTTTCCAGATATATGATCAGGGTTAGATCGGCAACTTGGTGACTTTCAAGGTGGTTGGAAATTCACGATTCGATGACGTCCTTGGAAACAATAACTTTGCGCTTGTTATATATTTACTTCAAGGGATAAGTGATGGTCTTTGTCCCCCGATGACAGTTGTTCTTCTTCTTGCGAAATTGTGATAGTTTTCAGTTCAGTCGGATTTGTCGTCAATGTCCGTCCGTGCGTCCATCCATGTCGCGCCTTCACTACCGTATATGTACCCCCATCAAAAAGATAAACCGAAAACTCCCACAACGTCGAACAACCATCCAAGGACAACTAGGCTATTTCATGATGGCACTATCCCAACAAAGTATCAACGAATTCTGCAAGAATCTTGCTGCAAAGCAACCTACTCCAGGTGGTGGTGCCTCTGCCGCCATGGTCGCTGCCATTGGAGCCGCCACTGCTGCCATGTCGGCCGCCTACACCCAACGAAAGAAAGATGAAGAAAGTGGAGCTGCCGAACATGCCCGTCAGCTGGTGGAGAAGATGAATATTGCTGAACTTGAAGCGATGGCTGATGACGATGAGAAGGCCTACAAGGATCTTCAATCAACATGGAAGAAGGACTGCACATTGTCGGAAGAAGAAATCAAAGCCATTCAAGACCGAGCACTCAAAGTTCCAACCGTCTTGGTAGAAGCTTGCCATCAACGAATTCTTGCAGTCAACGAATTCTTGCCACATTGCAATCCGAATATCACCTCCGATGCCAAGGTTGGGATCCACAGTTTGGCAGGGGCAGCTCGGTCAGCATATCAAACCGTATTGGTCAACACACCACCAGAAGATGAAAAGAAGAGAATCTGTGGTCTACTGCTAGAGATTGGAGCTATTGAACAAGATATGTTGAAGTTGGAATAAGGGTCCAAATGAGCTGAAATCCTTTGGTATTGCGTTGCTTCAATTCAGCATCATCCTGTTAAAATCTAGAGTATTTAAGCCTGTGCAAGCGACTACAACCCGGTACAAGATGGTATCAATACTCCATGGCAGCCCACCTGGTCGAATGAATGGCGTAGTACATAGATGCCCATCAACTCTACTCCATTCACCTTTATGAGTGCGAAGTAATGAAATTGCAAAGGAACCCGGAAATATGTTCCTTTTCTCAGTTTCTCCAACTTTAAATAACGCGATTTTCCAATACCAGATCGAGACACGAAATAATGATGTTGTGGTTATCCCATAAATACATATTTTACCGCGTTTTACATACCTTTATTTCTGTTCGTCGTCGTCAGCGACTTGAAACAAAGGATACGCCGTGAATCATCATCGTGAAGCATCGGCATATCGGAAATTGTGAGTGACAATGGTGATTCATGGGTTTGCTTGGAAGGAAAATTTTCTACTGTTATGATAATTATTGGCTACGGTGCAAAAGCGTTGATGGAAACCTTTGTTTTGATGTTTGCTGAGTCAAGAATCATACAATTTCCCAATTTTTTACGCAACGTGTCAGTGGGTTCTCACCACCATCTTGTTTCTCATGCATTTTGGTCGTCTCTTATCATAGTGAGAAAATATATATTTGAAAAATGGCTCGTTTGATTAGTATGAGAGTATGGCTTCTTTTTGCGCTAATGTTGCTTTTGGCAACATCTACACCTGCGGTCTATGCCCAAGAGGGTGAAGCAGTTATGGAGGAGGCCATTGAGGACCTTGATGATGGAGCAGCTGCCGCCGAAGCCGCTGCTGCAGAAGCCGCCGAAGCCGCCCGTATTGCTAAGGAAAAGGCAGAACGCAAAGCTGCCGAAGAAGCCGCAGAAGCCGCCCGTGTTGCTGAAGAGGCACGAGTTGCAGCTGAAGCAGAGGCAAAAAAGGCAGCTGAAGAAGCAGCTGCAGCAGCCGCTGCGGCCGCAAAGGAAGCCGAAAGTGCTATTGCTAAGCTAAAGACAAAGATCGCTAGCGCTAAAGATTCCGTGATAACTGGAACCAAGTCGGCAGTAGACAAGGTGAAAGGACTATCAAGTTCCCAAAAGAAGAAAGCTGCCGCCACCGTTGTTGGTGTCTGGGGTGGGCTAGCTGCCGTGGGCTGGGTCGCTAACAGTGCGGGAAGCACTCCGCCACCAAAACCTGTTAAGAAGGGATTTGTGATTGGAAAGAAGTAAATTTGTGAGGGGTTGATCAAGTCATCTTTTCACTTGACATGGCGTAATGTTAACGCTAGTTAAGAGAAAGGTGAATTTACAAATTCAATGAGTTCGAGCACTTGCTATTCCAATCGTTTGGTTTCTGTACGGTAATCAATATACGGTTAAGCCAGCTCTCCACTTCTACATGGGTAGTATTTGTTCTTTTCCTAGTTTTGGTTTGGACTTCATGTTTACCGCTGTGGACTAGAGGGCGTCTTCCCGGTTGGCAGTGTTTTGATGCGACAGAAATTCAAGACTAGGGCTTTAGTGTAGCATCGGTGATGCCGTATTTCATGTCCATCTTCTGATTCGAGGTCATCAGGTCACAGGTAGAGAGTCCGCAGATGAAGTTTGAGTCGAAGCGTTAATGGAGGTACGGAGAAAAGCGTAATGAAGCAGTTTCCGCGAGTATGGAAACAGAAGAAATTCGATCCACGATGATGTCTACGAATACTGACAGCAGGCTCTTGTACTTTACCTCTGCATTATCGGATCGTCTCAAACATGAAAACGATGGAAAAGCCTCGCAAGGTCTCTACAAGTGTTCTTTGAATACGATGAACGGAAGTTGCCAAGACCCTCAACTAGTTGCAGACCGTTTTCATCATGACACAGAAACCCGTCACGGCCTGCGCCTCAGCCACCTTTCAATTGACAACAGTTCCAATGACGCAATGATGTATGCGACATATTTTGAGAACAATAGCCGTGGTTTTGAAATTGTCCGCGGGCCATTGGCTTCCAAAGTTCAATTCCAGTCCTTTTTTCGAACCAAGGGTGTCCATTCAAGTCACACTTGCAACAAGGAATGTTGCCCTGGGGCGCACCATACCTACTTGGTTACCAAACCAGCATCTTATCTCGTTGATGTGGGGGAGGTGTTTATATCTTGGGCTGGTTTCTACCGCGTAAGATGATGATGCTTGCAACTACAGATCGATTTATGGTTTAGATATGCTTACTCACCCACACCTTCCAGAACTGTGCGTCCAATGATGACGATGGATTCAAGTGGACCATTGGTATTTCTAGGCTTCAAGATCGACCGGAGTGCACCAATACGGAGGAACGAGCCGATTTTGGGGACTGTACAACTCCGATTCAGATTGCCTCCCAAGTTGAAGAAGGTCAAGAAGAAGTATTTTTGAATTTTTCCAGCTTTCAGTCTAGTCGTTTGCCTTCAGGCCAGCGACTATTCTTCCTTTCTGTCATTCGAGGGAACTCGGATGATCCAAAGGCAAAGCCAACAAATGAGATTTGGGCTGTACAAGAGGGTGCTACCGAAAGCCAGCTCACACATGAAATCGAAATCGACGACGCCTTTGTGTTTCATAGTGCTGACAATCTGGGTTCCATAAGTTTGCACCTGGATGAGAATAGAGTGGCAAATGCCATATGTCTGACAGCATATGATGGAGGGATT
>CAKOGP040000002.1:2598-210984 GCA_933822405.4 Cylindrotheca closterium | reverse complement strand
ACATGAAATCGAAATCGACGACGCCTTTGTGTTTCATAGTGCTGACAATCTGGGTTCCATAAGTTTGCACCTGGATGAGAATAGAGTGGCAAATGCCATATGTCTGACAGCATATGATGGAGGGATTTTCTGTGACAAACTTGCCATCGATCAAACTGGAACAGTCAAAGTATTGAATACAATCACACCAATAACGAGCCAACAAATCAAGGAAAAGTGTGCTATCAAGCCTTCGGAGCATTATCCACTGAGTAAGGACATTCCAGCTGTTGCATCAGGTCTAGATGTTTCATGGAATGCAGATGGCACCCCAAACCAACTGGTGTTTGGTTGTTTGGGACAACTCCCAAATGAAGGTGGATTTTTCACGGTCTTCTTTGATGGCAGGGTGTCCCCTGTTGTCGAAGCAATGGAGGGTGGATATCCTGGCTCTCTATTATTTGTCCGAAGCCCCTTGGCAGTATCCAGCACAGGGACCACACAGCCAGTACCCACTAGTCTTGGGAATACACAGTCGCGCCACGAGGAACCAATTATCTCCATTGAAGTTGGAGGCGAAGATGTTTTTGATGTGACAGAAGACAATGCTCCCGTCGTGTTTGCGCTCGCTGTTGTCGCACTATTGGTTGCTGCTGCACTGTGGGTTACAAGGAAACCACTGAGAAGATGGGTGGGTATTGTTCGGCGCGGTTCATCATTCCAGTCGCTCCACTATGACAATAGCGATTATGATTTCCATGCCGTGTCAACAAACGAGCATCCACCGGGAGGACTAGTGTATATGGAACTCACGTCCACGTCAACTTCGTGAGTGGGCTGAAAACCCCAGCAACCAATCTTTTTACGCCATTGGTGGAATCGTAGGGGAGGGTAATGTCGTCCACGTCCACGCTGGGTGATTTTATTGTCATTTCTCGAACAATTCACTTTCCATCCCACCAAATGGCAACATTCCTTCCGTCAAATGGAAGGATCTCGGTTTGAAAGCGCTGATCCTTGTCGGCTAGATATTTGCAAAATTGCCCATGGGATCGCACTGGAACCATTTCTCCAGCCTCGTTTTCCACCTGGCGCGATCGAAATAGATTGGGAAAGACGCAACACGGGACCACGCAGAATGGCTTACTGTATTGCAAGGCCGCATCCACAATGGCTTCAGTTGCCCCGTCCGCATGTAATCCTAGAATTAATGTAGCATTTTGTATCGCACTTTGCAATTCTGGATTGGAAGTTATCGTGTATTCGTCAAAGGTGGTTACCAACTGTTGAAATCGATTGGCTAGCTTGTCTTGGACAACATTAGGATTCTCCTTGCGTTGATCGTCCAATCTCTTTTGCCACTTGTTGGGGATCTTGGGATAGACCAGGGTATCGAAGCAGTGGGGAACATCGGCCAGTCGAGGATCCACCATGACCACCTTTTGCAAGTGACACATGGTCAAACGTGCGGCAACCTCTCCCTTGCCTCCAGCAACGTCCAAGACAACGGGACTAGACGAAATGGGATCTTCATCGCTAACCACTGTCTTCAAATGAAATCTGTCGATCAACCACTTGACAAAGATCTTGTTCTTGTGCTGATTTCGGGCTCCATGACGCTTTCGTTGAGGATTCTTCAGCTTTCGCATTTGTCGAACACTGATGGTGGGCTTGGTATTTTCTATTTCTTTTTCATGTTCCTGGTCTTCTTCCTTTCCATTGCTGTCTCGATCTGCTGGAGTGTTGGAAAGTTCAATTTCATCGTTACTAGACGGCGGATCAGTTGTCCAATCTGTCACTTTGTCCTCTATTGTCTCAGGTTGCTCCGACATTATTCTTGTCGTCGAATCTATTTTTGTTTTGAGTTTCAAAATTGTGGACCTTGGAGAGCCCGACACACGACAGACATCGGAAGTCAAAAGCTGACAAAACAGCTGCGTGGTGGAAGGTTCCAAACATATGATATCATATATTGCATATCTTACCAGTATAACCATGGCTGATGCAGTTGCTGCCATGGCCCAAAGTGCCAGTAATGGTTCTCAAAAGAATGGGTTCTCTTCAACAGCGGCATTAGTTTCCTATTTGCGGTCTGAAGCGGATCAGGCCGAGAAGAAGGCGAAACAATTGAGGGAACAAGCAAGCAACTTGGCAAGACAGTTTGGGATTACAGAAGCTGATCAAAGTGCTTATGGTGAGTAATGTTGCTGCTTGAATGTATGGTTATTTTGCAATTTCTTGCGCGAGTTACACTCACCATTATCCCTCTCAACTATTCATCTCGCCACGACCAACGACAACGACAACGACAAACTACAACACTAACTAACCATTTGGCACGCATCAGAATACCCTTCTCACATGGCTCCTTTGGACGAAAATGGCGTCCCCAAGTACAAGGGAAAGAAACGAGGTCGCAAACCAAAGGTCCGAAAGCGCAAGGTCAATCCCAATCGACGCAAGCGTCAGCATACTGCCTATACTTTATTTGTTCAGGAGACCTATCCAATCATCAAATCGGCGTATCCGGATTATGCTTCCAAAGATGTCATTAGTATTGTTGCCAAGCAGTGGAAGAATGAACTCAGCGAAGGCGAAAAGGGTCAATGGAGAGCTCGTGCCTTGGAAACGCATGGGCAAGACGAGGAGGATGAAACTGCTGAAGCTGCTTCCACCAACGCGGCTGCGCCTCCACCAGCCCCCATCAATGCGCAGCATGACGAAGCTGTAGTTGCAGCTGCTGCCGCAGCGGCGGCCGAAGACGACGACGACGATGATGATGAAGCACTCATGCATGAAGAGGACGAAGATGACATGGAAGACGACGGTGTCGAGGTGGAAGAAGAAGCGGAGACCGAAGACGAATCATCAGCAGGTCATGCTCGGCGGAGCAAACGTGGTCGAAAGAAATAGAACTATCGGATTGAGTTTGTGATTGAAACACTTTTACCTATGATGAACTCATAATACAATATTAAATAGTGAATGACAAACGTTATGGGATGCAGGGTTTTTAAGACGACGGCCCGTAACCTCCACCGCCCGGAGTCTCGATTCTCAACCTTTCTCCCAGCATCAGTTGGCCACTGCACCTTCCACCAAGGTTGACCAGAGTTCCATTCTGCTTGACAACTAGATTGCGGCCTCGTTCTCCAGGATCGCCACCGGCCATTCCATACGGTTGGAGAGCTCTCCGTTCACTCAAGATGCTCATGACCAACGGTCTGAGTGGCTCCAACTCTCGGATGACACCGTTGCCTCCAGCGTGTTTGCCCTTTCCACCGCTGTCTTGTCGAATCGAAAACTCACGCAGCAACACAGGGTACCGACGCTCCAAAATCTCAGGGTCAGTGATTCGGGTGTTGGTACAATGGGTGTGAATACCAGACTTGCCAACCCAAGTTGGACCTGCACCACTGCCTCCTGCAATAGTTTCGTAGTAACCAAATTCCTTGTCTCCAAACGTAAGATTGTTCATACAGCCTTGGCTTGCGGCACAGGCGGAAAAGGCGAGAAGCACTACATCGACGACTCGTTGCGAAGTCAAAACGTTTCCACCAACAACACCAGCATCCTCTGACGGGTTCAACAATGAGAACTTGGGGATGATGAACTTGATTGGAGCAAGGCAGCCCTGATTGAGCGGGATATCATCTCCTACAAGAGAGCGAAGGGCGTAAATGACCGCGCTATATGTGACTGCAGGAGGTGCGTTGTGGTTTCCGTCAACTTGCGGCCCAGTTCCGGTAAAGTCAAATACAGCGCTTCCAGTGTCTGGGTCGATCTCAATGGTCAAGCATATTGGAGTGCCATCATCCATAAAGTCTGTTGCAGACACTTTTTTATCGTGAGTCGTCGCAAATTGTTTCAACATCAGCCTTACAGCTCCTTCAGCGTTTTCTTGGATATAGTTCATGTAGGCTGCAACAACTTCGAGCCCATGTTCTTTCACAAGGTCCTGAAGGAGGAGAATTCCAGAATTGTTGGCTGCCACTTGCGCTCGCAAGTCGCTGATGTTGTCGCGTAGGTTTCGTGTTCCAGAATTTCCCGGAATCTACAAAGAGAAGTGACGGAGCATAACAGTAAGTCAATGCAGTGCAATTGAGGCTGCATGGGAAGAATATAACACTCACCTTTCCAGGGGACATGAGAATCTCTGTAATGCCAGCTTCCTGAAATTTGCCTTGTTCAACTAGCTTGAACGCAATAATCATTGCACCCTCTTCTTCTAATGACTTTGAATGTGGGGGCATGGATCCTGGAGTTGGAGCAACAGTGAGCTTGGACTTTCTGGATAATAATTTGCCGAATAAATACACTTACCAGGTGAGATTCCACCAATATCAGCATGATGGCCACGGCTGGCCACAAAAAAGATGATCTCCCCCTCGTGGAAAACCGGAGTTATGACTGTAATATCGGGTAAATGTGATCCGCCAGCCTTTTGAGGATGGTTCGAGAGCAAAACGTCCCCCTCTTGGATACCACCATTCGTTTCCCAATACTCGACTTGAAACCGAACTGCTGCTTGCATGGCTCCAAGGTGCACAGGAATGTGAGGCGCATTAGCAACAAGACCGCCATCCTTTGTAAATAGAGCGCAAGAGAAATCTAGGCGTTCCTTCATATTCACAGAAATCGCAGTCCTTTGGAGTGTTCTGTTCAGGAGGTGGGTAAAGCAGTGTGAGACTGTGAAACATGGGGAATTTATCGAATCACTCTTAAAGCTTGCTTACCGGCCCATTTGTTCCGCAATTCCCATGAAGCGGTGAGAGAAAACAGAAAGCTTCACTGGGTCAGCTTTGATAACAGCGTCAGCACTCAAATGATGTTCCTCTGAGTGTCCAATCTTAATCCTCAAGTCGCCATAAGCTGTTACGAATGCCCTACAATTGATCTCCACAACGACTGTGGAAATTGGTTGAACAATAATACACGGTCCTGGAATTTCGTGACCAGGATTCAGGTCTTCAACCTTGTAGACTGTGCACGGAGATTGATCTGTAAGATTTTCACTCCAATGACAAAATGGCGCGATGTATGATCAACAACACACTTACCAGGCACTTCTTCCCAGCCATTATCAAAGAAAGCACGTGAAGTTCCCAAGCTGGGCGTCGGGATGCCACAAGATGCAGTTGGTGGTTCGGGTTCCAACATCTTCCCGGCAACGACAGCCCGTACTCGATAGTCGTCAACACAAATATCCCTATCCTTCAAGGTAAACCCAAATTCTCGTCTATAGATGGCCTCAAACGCCTCGCTAAAGGTCATATTTTCGCTCTGCTTTATCATGATGGCCGTGTCTGTACCATCATATCGCATGTTTATAAACTCTTCAGTCGAGATGTTTCCCTCCTTGTATCCTTGTGCCGTCAATGCTTTGGTGGCACGTTCTCGTAGCATGGCTAGTCGCTCTTTTCCAATATCCGACATACCTCCGTCATATACCTCTGCAGTTGGTATCTGTTCTTCGTGCACGGCATCTGCGAGAGAGAGACCGTATGCACTCAAAACTCCACTGTACCGATGGACATAAACTTCTGACATCCCTAGTGCCTTTGCAATGTTACAGGCGTGTTGAGCACCGGCTCCCCCAAAACAAGCCAGGGTATGACTCGTAATATCAAATCCCTTCATTTGCGTCAGATTTCGAATCGGTCGACACATTGCTTCATTTGCAACTTGCAAGAAACCAAAAGCTAATTCTTCTGGGGATCGCCCACCAGCTTCAGGGAGACGCTCGAGTTCTTCAAAAGCTTTCCGTGCACCGTCGACGTCTAGAGGTTCATTTTCTTCAGGACCAAAGATGTGAGGGAATTGACTTGGGATGATCCTTCCCAATACGACGTTGGCATCCGTGACTGCGAGCATTCCATTCTTGCGGTAGCAAACAGGTCCTACAGCGATTGAGACAAGGTACGAATTTGAGAGTTTTCAGGAGCCAAACGAAATAGAAAGCAATCAAGTAAATAGTACATACCTGGGTGAGCTCCAGCACTGTCGGGTCCAACGACAAACATGCCTCTTCTCAAATGGAGGCATGACCCACCACCTGCAGCAACTGTATGAATGTCTAGCTGTGGAGCTTGAATTGCTACGCCGGCCGTGATTGTCTCAAAGACGTGATCGAAACTTCCGTCAAATCTCGACACATCTGTGGATGTCCCACCCATCTGAAAGTAGTAGCAAAAGGAACGAAACGCATTGAGTCGGACACATATTACTCGGTCGGAGTAAGAAGTATACCTTGTTCACTTACGTCGAATCCAATGACTGGAGGACTATTGGGACTGTTGAAAGCCGTCTTGGCATACCCCACAACTCCACCAGCCGGACCAGAAAGAATTGCCTGGTGACCACCAAAATCATTGATTGGTGCCAGTCCACCGTCAGATTTCATAAACTGCAGAGGGACATTGGTAAGGTTCGCGTCAAATCCTTTCGTGAAACCGTTCAAGTATTCGGTAATTTTGGGAGTCAGATACGCTGCCGCACACGACGTGTGTCCTCGAGGTACCATCTTGACCATGGACATGACCTCGTGCGACATGGAAATTTCAGAGAAGCATGCCATTTCTTTTGCAATCTTTCCGACCATACGCTCATGCTCCTCGTAGGTATATCCATGTAAAAAGACAATGGCAAGCGACGCAATGCCACTATCTCGAATAGCTTCCAGCTGTTTCTTGACGACGTCAAGATCGGGTTTCTTCTCGATTAGCACTCCCTCTTTGGTAATACCTACTTTTCTCTCCAAAGTAGCAGCCATTTCGGCTGGGCAAAACTTTTCAAGGAAAACTCGTTCGTCGACTTCGACGACGGTATGGTACAAAAGACTTGGGGTCTTACAGCTTAGATCAAAGATATCCGGTCGTGCTTGATTTCCAATTTCAAGTAAATCTTTGAAACCCTTGGTTGTAATCAATGCCATCTTCGACCCTCGTCGTTCTAATAGTGCATTCGTTGCAACGGTGGCTATCAATGATTGAAAGTAAACGTATTATTTGGGTAAGATTGCATTGCTGTCATTTCTCAAAGAAACCAAAAATTACACTGTCGTCGTCGTCGTCGTCGTCGTCGAAAAACTTACTTCCCATCCGAATACTTCCAATATTCGATGTACAGACCAACCTTCCTCTGGTGTAGTCGATACCACTGCTGACATCATTCTTTTCCAAGACCCGCCTGATTCCTTCGGTGGGGGCATCCAAATAGTGCTGTGGATCTTCACTGAGAAGCTTCGACACGACAATCTCACCCGACGGCAACGTTGCGACGACATCTGTGAATGTGCCACCTCTATCGATCGCAAAATGGTACTTTCCATCGCTGGGGACCATGTCGGGAGTTAGGGGACCGCTTGTCATATTTCTTTTGTATTGCTTTCACTCTTTCCGACACGAATTTTTTTTATGACACACGATACAAACTAACATCATCGGTGCGACGTCGAGATTTTCGAGTTGACAGATTTCGAACCTCGCAGTCCAAAGATTTGGAACCTCGTGGTTTTGTGACCTCGCGATGAGGAGGTCGTAACGGCTTCTTTCTGGACCTCTTAGTCGACTCACTAGATTGAGAGTTGTTTTTGGTCCAACGAGTCGTCGATAGAGACGAAATCAGAACATCAACTGCTCTCCACCAAAGAAGCCAGTAAAGTCACCATGGTTCATTCAACAGTCCTACCATCAATGTTCCAATCCTTCTCATATTCGAGATGTAGAGTTAAACTGTTTGACAATGCTTCCTTTTTTTCAACCACCACCAGAAATACCGTCTCTCTAAAGAAATTGATTCAACCATTTCTTGTGAAATGCCATCCAGACATGGCCCAGCAGCAAGGCTTGCCCAAGACGGCCCAAAAGGTGAATTTGATAGCCATTCAAAGTTTAAATTCCTACGTAGATGGAGCTACGACATTGGAGAAAGGAGGAACCTATCCGTTTTCTTCTTATGAATCTGGCTTGATGGATATTGAATTTGTCATGTCCTTTCGCAAGACGGGAACCAAATCGGCCAATCCCACTACCAGTCGGCGCAAAGTCGAATTGCAAGTGCCACCGCCAACCATGGATCCCAAACGAGTAACACCGCATGTGCAACGGCAGGTCGTGAAACTACTTCGGATGGCTGATTTGCCCGTTCCATTGTTGGATTACGACGAAGAAGGCGAAGAAGCAGCAGAGGCCCAACGACAAATGACGGATCCCAATCGACAAGGAGGAATATCGGAAGCGTACATGGGAAATCAAGTATTACGACAACAGCAATCTAGCCGCAAGACAGCATGGGATCGATCACGAGACCGTTTCCATGCACGATTGAATTGGAAAAAGTATGATCAGATTTACAAGCAAGCGTTACATGATGCCCAAGCACATCAAATGACCAAGGACATGATACGGTGAGTTTCCATGTGCTTAGTCTACTTGCCTTACTGAAAGTATGCAACCCAGGTTTCTCACATGGCCGATCATTGTAGAAACAATCCTCGAGCACGAAGACTACTACTCTCCAAGATTCTCTCCAATATCCAATTCACTGACAATGTAATACCCCTGGAACGATTAGTAGCCTACCGACGCCTATTGCGCTTGATCGACGAAAATTTTGATGAACTAAGCATTGAAGACTTTGGCAAGTATTGGGAAGAACTATCCATTGTCATTACCGAGGCTCGACCCTACAACACTTCGTCTTCGGCCATGAAGAAACGGCGACGACGCAATCTAGAGACGGGATATAGTTTCACCATTCACCACGATGACAGCGTCACGGTGACAGTGCCTGTCGACTTTCAAAATGATGAGTTGGTGCAGGAGTTGCAGCGCAACGTTGGAGATTTCTATCAATGGACACTCCAAGATAACAGTGTTGAAAGCATATTTGAATAAACGTAAGGCTGTTTACGATATGATAGTATTTTGTGATAGGATAACGGTAGGATGCGGGGTCAAATAATGTGCAAAGAAGGTTTTTATTAATGCGATTGATTGAGTTATTGATCATCGATCAGTTCTATGACATGTTAACTCCAAGCCACAGTTCATACCACCAAGCAATTGCTTCACTCCAACACATGCCATTCTACAATCGACAGCACCTACTCTATAGCTTAGTTTTCATTTCGTATTTTACTTTATTGCTTTAATTTTTTAAAGAGGAATGAATCTTGTTTGGTGGGCAGCAGAGACACCAGGACGTCCGTGTCTGACTGGCTTGTACGTGACGGCGAATTCACCCAAGTACATACCAACCATCTCTGGCTTCATTTCAACACCACAGAACATCTTTCCGTTGTAGATACCGACAATTGATCCAATCATTTCTGGAACAATGATCATGTTTCGGAGGTGGGTCTTGATACCACGGGGCTTTTCGCCTGGTGGGGCCTCCTTCTTGGCTTGTCTCAATCTCTTGATCAATGCCATGGGCTTTCTCTTGAGACCACGGGACATGCGGCGACGGGCACGGCAAGTAACAATGTCCATCAATTCATCATTTGTCAAGTCTAGAAGAGCTTCCAACTCAATTCCACGAAAGGTGAATTTGCGGAATTGACGCTTCTTTCGGAGTTCGGCAACTTTTTCGGCATCCATGATTGCTATATAGACTAGAAACAACAACAAAATTTTTGTCAGAAGACTATCCTCAAGAAAATTGTGTGTGTGTGCAATGCGAGTCTACAATTGTCCAATGTGCTTCCAACAGTGCAAGCAGCAGAGGGACACCCAAAACTCTCCACCGGATGATCCAATTCTGGATGCGCACAGCCTCTACAAAGGAGACTATCCTCTTATCAAGGGTGTACTAAATCATCCGATTGCTATCCTCGCCATAAACACCCATTGTCATGTTCCTTCATCCAACTTGGTTCACTCACATTGGTTTCGTAGTGGTATTCGAAATACAACAGATCGATGTTGTCTTGAGCGACAGACAGGGAGAACGAAGTAAGGACGACAGTTTTTAGTAGGTGGTAACGATGAGTAAGTACAGCAATAGTTTCTTCATCAAAGTGTAAGTCACGGTCAAACCAGTCCTGTCCGATTGCGCACATCGCGCGCATAGGCCAGTCAAAAAAAGGAAGAGAAAAAAGGAATCGATAACCACTACAAAAAACATAACTATCTATCACAGAAATACCAGATACCCTCCTACGCAAGATAGAATACCATGTCACAACGAAAAGGTGGTGGTGGAGGTGGAGGCGGCGGCGTTGGCTTCAAGTCTCTTGGGCTGAGCGATATCGTTTTCAAAGGTGTCGTCCGAATGGGATTCCGAAATCCAACCCCAGTCCAACGAAAAGCCCTTCCTGTGGTGCTATCAGGAGCAGATGCTTGCGTCATGGCACGGACGGGTTCGGGAAAAACTTGTGCCTTTTTGATTCCATTGCTGGAAACACTGCTGGCCAATCCACCTACCGCCCAACGACAATCCGGAACCCGTGGAATTGTGCTGAGTCCTACCCGCGAACTGTCTCTTCAAACCCTTAAGGTACTCAAGAAACTATCTCATTTTACTGAACTTCGGTCCATTGGTATTCATGGTGGAGAGGGAATGGAACAACAATTCAATCAATTGAGCAGTAAACCAGATGTAATTGTGGCAACTCCTGGTAGATTGGCCCATCATTTGGAAGAGATTCCTGATTTCGATTTGAAGGACTGTCAAATTTGTATCTTGGACGAAGCCGATCGATTGCTGGAAATGGGTTTCGCCATGCAATTGCGACAAATTGCCAAATCTTTGCCGCAAGATCGGTGCCAAAAAGTCATGTTGAGTGCGACCATGCCCAAGATGCTCATCGAATTTACGAAGGGTGGCTTTTGTACTGATCCACAAGTGGTTCGGCTGGATTCCGAAGCCAATGTCAGTGAAGACTTGCGGGTGGGATTCGTGACTTGTCGTAGTTTGGAAAAAGATGCTGTCCTTCTACAGTTTTTGGATGCCATTGAAGCCGATACCAACAAGCATGAAGGAACACGCACTGGGCTGACACTGGTCTTTTGTGCGACAAGGCATCACGTTGAGTACGTTGCAACATTGATCCAATCCAGTGGCAAAGATGCGACCATGATTTACGGTACAATGGATGCTGAAGCAAGAAACAAAAATCTAGCCGCCTTTCGAAACGGATCCAAACCCATCATGGTGGTAACTGACGTCGCTGCCAGAGGAGTTGATATCCCATTTTTGGATCATGTGATCCACTACCATTTCCCACCATCCCCAAAGCTGTTTATCCATCGTTCTGGACGTGCTGCTCGTGCTGGACGCATTGGATTTTGCTGGGGTTTGGTAGAACCAGATGAATTGCCCTACATGGTAGACTTGCACCTCTTTTTGGGACGCAAGCTCAAATGCTTGGAAGGATTTACGGAAAGTGGCAAAGCCGAAGAAATTGAGCCGTATTCTCTGGATGAAATGACACCCGACATGGTGCACTATGGTTCTGTTCCAGAGTCCATCTTGACGATGGAAGTGGAAAATGTGCGAAGAATATTGGACACGCACGGCGAAGCCGAAGTTATGAGATCCTTGACAAGAACATGCGCCAATGCAATGAAGCAATACAGAAGAACACGACCAGAAGCAAGTGGACAAGGTGCGCGACGTGCCAAAGCCATTTTAGAAGGAGCGAAGCAAGAAACAGGCCAACGTGTTGGCAATACCGCAATCCCGCCACATCCACTGTTGCAGGGTCTTGTCATGGAACAATACGAAAAAGACAAGAAAGCCGGAAAGATTGGAATTCTGAACGACCTGGAAAACGTCCGTCAGCGCCAAGACTTTTTGAAGGCTATGGCGGAATTTCGACCGAAAGAAACTGTCTTTGAAGCCTTTGCTACTGGTGGAGGCAAAGATTCGGGCGTTCTGAGTCAAGTGGACAAGGGCCGAACGACGGCAGGTAGCAAGAAGCATGATTCTAGTTTTGCATTGACGGCCATGAAGAATATGCGCCGACAAATGAGAATGGCCCGCAACAAGGGATCAGCGTTGGTTATTGCTGGTACGGATGTGGCCATGGAACGAAATGAGGATGTCGAAGAAACATCGGAAATGCCAGTCGAAGAACCTGTCGGAGTCAAGACTGTAACGAAAAAGGTAACTCCGCAAGTAGAGGGCAAGCGGCGTCTGTCCAAAGCAGAGCGAAAGCGTCTCAAGAAGAATCCCAATGCCAAAGCACACACTACTTCGACTACAACAATTAGTAGCAAGAAGAAGGAGGCCATTCGTGATTTCCGAGATCCCACCTTTTTTATTGAAAACAATGCCGTCACAAATCCAGAAGAAGCCGCGCGGCAGCGACAAGTGGAGGCTGCCATGCAACCTAGTGCTGCCAACATCAAGGGAATCCAAGGTAATGCTTTGAGAATAGAAGAAACCATGCTTGACATTGTGGGTGATGAAAATGATCAACTTGTTCAGAAGCAAAGAATGATGCGATGGGACAAATCGAAACGAAAATATATGCAAACAACTGTTGGTGCTGAGTTGAGTGGAGAGAGCCGTAGCAAGAAAATGAAATTGGAGAGTGGACAGATTGTGAAGAGGGATAAATTGAAGCTTGGGGAACTCTACGAGAAGTGGCAAAAGAAGACGAATCGTTCCATTGGTCGGGATGGCATCTTTGATACCCCAACAAATGATGATGATGGTGACTATGACGATTCCCCCAAAGGAAGGAATCAAATGGGCAAGAAAAAGAAAAAAGGTGGTTCTGCAGACAGTGATAGAGTATCGGCTCGTGACATCAAGAATACTCGTGAGCGCAAGCAAGATATGAAGATGAAGAATTTGAACAAATCGGACCGAAGGCGATTGGAACGAAATGGACAAGACACTGGCACAGCAGGAGGGCAGCAAAAGAAGGGCTACCAAGGGAAGAAGGGAGCGAGTGGAAGGTGGAAAAAGTAAATTTGAAGCGAAATGTTATGCTATTCCTAATGCTAATGAGCAAGCAGTATAATACATAAAGCTATCTTCTCATTCCAGTTGCATCTTTAGATTGAGAAGGCACTCTTTCCTCTCATCTTGGCAGAGTCACCGTATGATGGGAGTCCAGTATCAACAAACTCGACATCACTGAATTGCTTCGCCTTGGCGGCTTCCTCCTTGGCAGCCTCCGCTCTGGCCTTTGCCTCGGATTGCGCCTTTTTGGTTGCAGCCTTTTCCTTATCGGCTGCTGCCTTTGCCACGGCCTTTTCCTTGGCAGCTATCTCTCGTTCTGCCTTTTTCTCCGCATCTGAAGCAGCCTTTGCAGCAGCTGCTGCTTCTTTGTCTGCCTTCTTTTGAGCCTCAATTGCCTTCTTCTCTTCATCAGTCAACTTTGGCGACACGGTCATTCGCTCTGTGGCTGCCTTGGGCACCTTCTTGACCACAGTTCCAGTCAGGAGATTCTCTTCTTGTGACAACTCGTCAACGCTTGACTTCTTGACGTCAGAGATGGCGTCGTAGGATGACGGAAGTGAGAACTCCATGGTCTTGATTGTTTCAGCAACTTGCAAAGAGGATCCACCAAATACATCTTGAGCCTCAACGTTGCTGGGGGTAGCAAGATTGAAGGCAAAAATTGTTGCCGCGACACCGAAAGCCTTGATGGAATTTCCAAGGTGATTGTTGGATTCTTTCGCAGCTTCCAAAGCAAATGATGAGGCGGTATATCCATACCTGGAGGCAGGCGCGAAAGCTACCGCTTCGGCAAATAACAGGTATGTCACAGCACTTTGGAGAAGGAGTTTCATAGTCGTGGGTGTTCAGCTGCGTGTCAAAAAAGTGCGAGTCAATTATCATGGTCCGCAAGATACTTCAAATTGAAAATCACATGACACATGTGACACAGCTGACGTCGGCAGTCTGTCCGCGTCCGTACACGTACGATGCCGGTCCGATTATTGATCGCTGATCTGTCACGACCTTCGGATCCAAAATCCACGAAGCCAACTCATTCGTATTCTCATCACTCCCATACTTTTATACACAAGAAATGAAGGTTGCTGCCATGTTCTCTACTGCATTCATCGCCAGTGCATCTGCTTTTGCCCCCAAGACCAATGTCGCTTTTCGTCATGTCACCCAAAGATCTTTCTCTCGCGCCACTGCTGCGTTGATGGCCAATCCTAAAGTCTACTTTGATATGGAAGTTGGTGGAGAAGACGTCGGTCGTATCACCTTTGAACTTCGTGCCGATGTTGCTCCCAAGACGGCCGAGAACTTCGTAAGTCAGCTATGGACTTTTTGTCTATCAAAATGAGAATGCTTTGAACGCTTTTTATTTAGCTCACATTTAGCTTACATCTGTTCCAATTCAACTGCCTGCTCTGCTGTAGCGTGCTCTATGTACCGGAGAGAAGGGATACGGATACGCTGGATCCACTTTCCACCGTGTCATCCCTCAATTCATGTGCCAAGGTGGAGACTTCACCAACCACAATGGTACTGGAGGAAAGTCGATCTACGGAGAAAAGTTCGAGGACGAAAACTTTGACCTGGTTCACGAAGGAAAGGGAATCCTCTCTATGGCTAACGCCGGACCAGATACCAATGGCTCGCAATTCTTTATCTGCACAGTTGACACACCCTGGTTGGATGGCCGTCACGTTGTTTTTGGCAAGGTTGTCGATGGTTTGGATGTTGTTGACAAGATCGAACAAGTTGGATCCCAAAGTGGAATGACTGATAAGCCAGTCGTCGTCAAGGACTCCGGAGAAATCGAAGAATAAACATGTTGTAACATAACATGATAAGCGCTTCTAGAGTTATTAAAATATTGTCTCTTCTCAATTTTGTCGAAGTGTGGTCAAATGATTTAAATCAGCGAAAGGACTATATTATGCCCCCCCCAATGCCCACAAAATACACTGTAGTGCACCCCACACCCCACCGGTTTCGTTCATTCATCCTTTGCAAACAAAGAGATTTTCGAACTTGGATGGCATGTTGGAGAAACCATTGGAAACAGAATAGATTACAGAATGAGCGATACACTGCGGCAAGATGTCTGCAGAGCAATCGATTCTTTGCCGACCGATTGCTCCCTCGATGATTCCAAAGAAAAGCTTGACCCTCTCTTTCAATCGGCTGTGGAGAGAATTCACTCTCATTTCGAATCCAAGATATCACCTTTATTGATAGCTTGTGACAGAGGCAATTCTTCATGCCTTCAATATCTGGCTCAGAAACAGAAGGAGGATAAACAATTTGGGGCTTTCATTGGCCAACCCTTGGATCCCTGCTCGGATGAGGATTTGAACACTGCCATTCATCATGCCGCTATTGCGGGGTGTGTAGACGCCACTGCAGTGTTCAAATCACTTGGATATTCGATAAATTCATTGGCTTCCATTAGAAATGCACACAACGATACACCGATGATGATGGCTGCGGCAAATGGACGTCTCGACTTTCTAAAGAATTTTTATCAATTGCAATTGGCAGAACAACAACGTGATGACGAAACTATCGAAAGCATAATACTTGCCAAGAACAATTCAGAAGACTCCTGTTTATCTCTTGCAACTTGTCATGGTCATTCGGATGTGGTGGAATTTCTCCTGACAATAACACCAGTCGAAACTGAGGTACTGGATCTATGCAAAACGAGGCTGGAAAGCATGTTCTCCACCTTGAAACGAACCCCAAACTTGACGCAACAACACCTTGACAGGCTCAACATCGTCCGGAAATGTGTTGAAATGATCGAAAAGAAGCTCGCTGAACAGGCCGAGGATGCAGCAAGGCAACTCGTTGTAGAAGAAAATGACAAAGTCGAGGCCAAGAAATCAAAGGGTAAGAGGAGGAAAAGTAAGAAAAAGACAGTCCATACGACAAGGGATCAAGCACAGTCGTCACCCCAGCATGAGGAACTTGAAGAAAAAGAAGAAGCATGTGAGGAGCTGCAAGAAGGAAAAGAAGCAGAAGATGATGCACTGCAACTGAAAACGCTTTCTGACGGGACGATAGCTGTATCCGTGCAAGGTCAAGTGGAAGAAAACAAACCAGTTCCAATCTTGCCTACGAGAGTAAGGAAAGATTCAATCGATGAAATGTTTCAGAAGCACTTGAAAGGAAAATCACCAGAAAATGATGCTGTGATGGATGCGCTATGTCTAGAAGCTTCGATGTTACTCTATACTCCGCATGGTATGGCGCTGAATCTTTCACCTTCACAACTAGATGCAATTCAAGGTATACTGGAGAGACAGCTTGTTGCAGTTCGAGAAGCTCGGAACATTCAGGATAGATCACATGGCAATACAGTGATACGGTAGGTCCATAAAACTAATACGCATAGCTCAAGTCAACTTTCAAAATTGTGTTTATTAAATTGTGTTTATGATATGCAAAATCGAGCCAGTCAACCCTCCGAAATAATATTCGGTGTAACAACCTGAGGGTCCTGAGCTAAACCAATGTTCGAGGAACGAATGGGACGAGGTTTTAGGAAGCTAGCAGCAGACGAGTCGCTTGCCACCGACAACCTGCGAGAGGTTTGGTTGCCCTCGCCAAAGGACGGTGTTCTTTGATTCGGTCTATGGTCATAGGTCAACATAGGTGGTCGAGGTGGCTCAAATTGTGATGATGTCTTCATCACTGATAAACTTGAGGGCGATACACCGGTCAATGTACTGTGTGGTGATGGTACTGTGAATGAATCACGTCTCATAGGTTGCGCAAGCGGACTTTGGGAAGGCGCAGCAAAAGAAGCCCCCATGGACTGTTTGAGACAAACCCAATCTTTTGCAAGCAAGAGAGCAAGCTCTCCGCCAGTTCTCCGGTTGTCTTTCGAATATGCCCGGAAGCTATTCTTCACAATCTCAACCATATCATTTTCTTGAGGAGATCTCCGACTGGCTGGTCTTAAGAGGGTCAGCCTCATGGACATGAAATGAGGCAGCATTGTGGATCCTGTTGATATGTCCCCCGCGGGGTTTTCGTGAAGTGGCATGTGCTCTCCGAGAAGAGATACGATGCTCCTTTCCTCCTCTTCAGCAGAAGTAGTTCCGGGTCGAGAGCTCGCCATCGACAGTTGAGATGAGCTCTCATGGAGCGTGCCAAGAATAGTGGACGGTGGTCTGGTGGTGCCTGTTGCCACATTCGACTCTTTTGTGTCAATGATAAGCTTCCATTTCGGTTCGGGGCAGAGTCTGACGAGCTCGGTAGCACACTGTTGCGCAAGTCGCCAGTCTTCATTCAGAACTACTGTACTGTACAGCACAACAACAATTAGACCAACCATTGGAGTCTTCAATGGTATACCAAGAGCAGTTTTCAATCCATAGATCTTGGCACCCCCAGTCCTTTCAAACACTTTGGGATCGCATTCATCTAGATATGATGCCCAAGATGCCTTGCCAGAAGAGTACACGTTGCCAGGGAGTCCATGCCCGGGCTCAAAGGAAAAGTTTTCACTGTAGACGCCAAATTCGTTGAGAGCATATGCAAGTGAACTATCAATGTCCCCACGAGTGCTATAACCAGCATGAAACAATCGAAGCTTTTCCATATCCACTGCTTTGGATGGCCCATCGGAGTCACGAGGCAAAAAGCTCGGGACCCAGACATCAACATGTTGAAATGGGCTGTTGCTGGTCTCCATGTAATGTGTCACAGCTTCCAGAAAAGGACCACATGACGATGGACTCGGAGAAGAAGTTGAATTTCTTTCACTTGATACTGATTCTGTAGAGTGGCTCGTCATGCTGACTGGTTGCGGTGCTTCCTCTTGATCCATCAAATCACTCAATACGGCATCAAAGTCTTCACTGAAAGATCGAGCACGATCAGTTGGTTGGCTTTGTAGCAGCGGAGACATGTTTGATTCAAGACTCGTGTTGAGGGTTGGGAAGAAGTCCTCCGCCTTACCCCCCGGGAACGGACCGTCTTCTTCACTCACTGAGAGTAGACGCCGTCTCTTTTGCCTGTTGTTGTCGGGTAGAAAAGGTTCCATGCTTGTGTTTGATGTAACCGCATCGGCCTTGATTCCAGAAATGAAGACGCTTGGATTTGCACGTGCGCCTCCATCAGTTTGTAGGGCAATTCCCATCTGTCTTCGCCTGACTTTTCTTGCATTTTCTTCCACGCGTGATGCTCGGCGATCCATTTCTTCGAGACCGGCCACCCAGTTCGTGCTGTCGAGGAATGGATAGCCCACTTGGACGCATAGATTTGAAAAGTGCGTTCTCCACTGCTTGACGATATTGAAACGTAGCTCTAGTTGTGTCGCTTTGGAAGGGATGGACATCAAGAACTTCTCTTGCAACGCAGACAAAACCGCACAGTCACTTCGAATAGAAGAAGACTCGGGCCGGCTCAGCACAAATGATCGAGTACTCAACTTTGCGTTCTTCATTTTCTTGGTAAGGCGACTCGATTTACAGAGAAGAATATCTCCGAGGAACTCGTTCAACTTGATGCCATGTGGTAAGGGTAGTCGACCTTTGTCAAAAGAAGAGACAAGGAAATCAACGTAAGCAATCTCCTCTTCCGTCCATCGACCGGTTCTTTGCTGTTCTTGATCGGATATTTTTGTGCCAGAACTGGAACCCCGCGAGTTTGCTAGCACCATGTAAGTAGACTCGGCATAGAAGTCAGACATTTCATCCCGTCCATGGTTTCTGCCCTGATGATTCCCTTTCGCACTCGCTTTCTTCAGCTCAATCGCTTTTTCCAACGAAACAAAAGAGATTGGCAACAATTCAATCCCATTCACGGTGGAAGAACGGCACACCGGACATTGGACAGTCTTAGATCGTACAGGGGCAGGAAACAAGCTGTACTGTTGTGTTTCTTGACTCTGAACGTCCAACACCAAACACATCGGAGCACATCTCTGTGGTTGGTTCCAGTTGAAAGACGGAGGAAGTTAGAGTAGAGAAGCGTGTCAGTGTACTATGAAAATGAAAATTTGATCGCGCGTTAACAAACACGTATCCACAAGGCTCCCATAATCTTAAGTAATTGGGGACAGTACATTCGGTCGATAAATAAAGTGCACAGAAAAAGGCCGAACACCAAAACTCCCGAAAACGACGCGAACTTTGCAACCAACAACCAACAACAACAACACCAACACGAGACTCCGATTGAACTCACTGCATGTATTGTACATCCACAACCCAAAATCCGGATATCATTCCCTTCGTAGTTGCAAATGCTGCATACATTTGAGTTGCACTTTGGCATTACTGTTTGATCCATGGTGTTTGAAGTAGATCTGGATGGAGCCCGTCTCCAATTGCCGATTTTTGTTCCTGCAAATGTGCGACGATTTGGAATGCAATCTGCTTTCCTACGTGGATTTGTGTACCAGGACAAGAATTCTCAATTCTTTTTCGCAAATGGTTTTGATTGGACCATATTTTTATAATTGGCACCGGACAGACGGTACACCAGGTACGCCAAAATTTCGAGTTTTTCATGTCGTCATCATCGACGATCGACGTTTGAACGCGTACAGTGTGGAGTGCACATGACGTGCTTGATGAGAGACACTGGTTGAGGATGTGAGGACCGATCAGAACACTTCTGCATGCAAATACACTGACAGTCAAAGAGAGATAGGAGAATCGACGGAGATTGTGCGCTCAACGCATTGTTGAATGAGCCAACACAAAATGCGCTACGGTAGGTTTCAGAACACGGTATCATAGGAACCACGTCTAGCAACAATCTACCATAGTATACTTACTACCAGGCACATACACCACTGGTGCTCTTATCAAAGCGGCAGTTTTTAGTCTGTGTATAAAACTGAAGTAAAAAGTGAAGGAAAACCTCAGAAGCTGGACTCCCCCGCATCGCAAATAGATCTTTCCTTTATGAATTATTGAAGGTTCTATCGGTAGCTTCCGACTACTGCATTACCACAATATTTTCCTTCATTAATTACCACTCCAATCGATGTCTGATTCCTTGACGTCTTCAAATGCAAAGCATTGGAGATCCGCGAGGAGTGCCTCTTTGGAGACCACTGGCGACAAATGTACCTTGCCATCCCTCATGTAGTCCAAACAAAAGCGAAAGCGCTCGCTATCACGTTCAATGAACATTGCCGCCTCTGGATTTTCTTGCCATGTTTTTGAAGCCATTCGGGCCAACATGGTATCTGGGAACTTGTCCAGAGTTGCGCGGGAGACTTTGTAGATTTTGCCTCCCACATTAAAGGTTGCAGTTTCTGTTGTTTCTTGGGTTGTCATGTTCTTGGTCCTATATCAATCAGGGTCTTGTGAAAGCAATGTCACTCTCCAAAATGAGAAAGTTTTGTGGCGCATACGCTTACTGGAACGTGTGCTCATAGTTTTCACTCCGCCGGAATGAAAAGACCGTGTTGAAGTCCACGCTTCTCAATGCACCAGTGCCAGGTACTGTACTTTGAAGATTTCGATATCGTGCCTACGACAAGTATGTTAACATCCAGCTTGCAACCAGAAACTAGTTTTACTATACTACTAGTACACATCTACTACATTACCATACAGCATCCACCGGCATTGTCGGCAAAGAAATCTGAAAACTGAGCCGATTCCACACCTTGCTTGACAATGCTCACTGGGAGCATTGGCCGCTTCATGGATTTGAAATAGCTATCCGCATGATGTACCGCAAGCGATTTCATGCTTGGATTTGCCTTTGTTCCTACCCAAATATAAACATGAAAGCCTGTATCCAGTAGCAGTACTTCATCTTCCTGAAGATACGACTGTTTCAACTTGGGAAGTTTCATATTGGTTGGACCAGTTGCTGTAGGTTGTGCCCGACCAATTCTGTCAAATGTTTCACCGAGAGTATCAGGTGCTTTGTAAAGAACAGGGACAAATGCTTTCCCTTTGTCGTCTTTGTTGTCTGCACTCTGAATATTCACAGTGCGTTTGATTGGCCCTAGAACGCTGACTTTGGTTTGAATGTGCTTCCAAAAAGCCTCTGCTTCTTCGGGGCCATCGTTCATACCCTCATCCAGTACTTCTACACTACCTTTTGAGCAAAGAACTTCAGCGACTTGGTTTCCTTTTGTTTTCTCATCCTTGTTTGCTTGCTTTCCGACCCACATCCAAACTCCATCGTCGCCAGCCGATAAGATAAACACATCGCCGGAGTTGATATAGTCTCTTCGCAGCGGGACCTGTATCAGGCGAAGAGTATTCGATTTCAAAGACCCTTTAATGTGGAACAATTGCGGTTCCTCTTCTGTGGGTTCAACGTGACGAAATCCACTTTCGATTCCTCCTTCCCAGTAGGTGATGTGACCAAAGTAGCCCAAGAATAGTTCGCTTTCGTTGCCTTGGGTTTCACGGTGCTGAATCGCAGCTCCTCCTAGAGAATCATCGAGTTCCACCATTTTGTACGCACTTGTTCCATACTCGTCCTGGCTGCTTTCTTCTCCAATCCAAATATGGATGTCGTGCTCCAGTTTGTCATAGGCAGGATCCGGTTTGTATGTATTCAAGACGATATATGAGTCTCCTTTGTGAAACTTTCCATACTTCCGCTCGGGCCATTCTAAAGTTTAGAAGCCATCAGAGTCTATTTTGTTAGAGGATGCTGAACTTTCAATATCCGACAGGGAAAAAATATCTTGCCTTTGACCTGAAACTTTTCGATCCGCCAGACTTTGAGGACCACAGAATTGCCGAGACCGTCCCACGCTTTCTCTTTGCCTGCGGCCGCAGCTTTAATTTTCTTCTCTAAATCCGACCCGAAAAGAGCCAAGTTGCTATCCTTCCAGTTGATTTTGTCTTCAGGTTTTGTCAGCATGGTCTAAGGTGTCGCGGTGTCATTGGTTTTAAAAAAAAGGATTCAAAATTTTAGGGTGTGACCGACTCCAAGGAGTCATTTCAATAGAGCCAGTCGGGCCACAAGAAGTAACTGAAACTAATCAATACGAACACGAAAAACGATCACAACTGGCCGTAATACTTCAATATCGATCGATAAATGTAAAACCAGACTTGCAGTAATTACTATTTTATGCTTCTATTACATTATCATACAGGAGCATCCACCAGTATTTTCCACAAAGAAATCTGAAAATTGAGCAGATTCCCTGTCTTGCTTGACGATGCTCACAGGGAGCATTGGCCGCTTCTTGGATTTGAAATAGCTGTCTGCATGAAGCACGGCGACTGATTTTCTGCTTGGATCTGCTTTTGTTCCCAACCAAACAAAAACACGAAAGCCTGTATCAAGTAGTAGCACTTCATCTTCCTCGAGCAACGACTTGTTCAACTTTGGAAGTTTCACTTTTGTTGGACCAGTTGCTGTAGGCTTCGCTTGACAAATTTTGGCAAATCCTTTACCGAGAGTTTCAGGCGCTTTGAACAAAGTAGGCACAAAGGCTTTCCCTTTGTCATCCTTGTTATCTGCACTCTGAATGCTCACTGTGCGTTTGGCAGACCCTGTGGTGCTGACTTCGGTTTGAATATGCTTCCAAAAAGTCTCTGCTTCTTTGGGGCCATCGTTCACACCCTCATCTAGTACTTCTACACTACCTTTTGAGCACATAACTTCAGCTACCTGTGTGCCTTTTGCTTTTTCATCATTGTTAGCTTCCTTTCCGACCCACATCCAAACTTGATCGTCTCCAGCGGATAGAATGAACACATCGCCGGAGTTGATACAGTCTCTTCGTAGCGGGACCTGTGTAAGGCGAAGACTATGCGACTTTTCAGACCCTTTAATGCGAAACAAATGAGGTTCATCTTTCGTGGGCTCAACGTGACGGAATCCACTTTCGATTCCTCCTTCCCAGTAGGTGATGTGACCAAAGTAGCTCAAGAAAAGGTCGCTTTCTTTGCCTTGGATTTCACGATGCTGGGTGGCAGTTCCTCCTAGAAAGTCGTCAAGTTCCACCATTTTATATGCACTTGTTCCATACTCGTCCTGACTACTTTCTTCGCCAATCCAAATATGGATGTCATGCTCTAGTTTCTCAGAGGCAGAGTCCGGTTTGGATGTATTCAAGATGATATATGAGTCTCCTTTGTGAAACTTTCCATACTTTTTCTTTGGCCATTCTAAAGTTCAGAAATCGATATACTGTGTTAGCGAATACTAGGTTTTCAATATGATAAGACGAGGAAATGTGTTAAAACATGCCTTTGACTTGGAACTTTTCAATCCGCCAGACTTTGAGAACCTCAGAGTTACCGAGACCTTCCCAGGCTTCCTCTTTTTCTGCAGCCGAAGCTTTGATTTTCTTCTCTAAATCGGACCCGAAAAGAGCCAAGTTGCTATCCTTCCAATTGATTTTGTTTTGCGTTGTTGTCATCCTCTTTCAGTTGTCTATATTGTGAGATTATTGTGAGACTACGATTTTTCAGGTGGGACTCAAAGAGCAGTCCCAAAGGATCAGACGCAGACGCCCTATTCTGATGCCATCCTTCTGATCGGACACGCCAGGTCTTGGACAAGACAACGTGACTCTATTCCTTCTTGGTTCATGGGAAATAATGTACATATAGCTCTCCGAATCCAGACATCAAAGTAACTACATTATGCGTATGCTGTCTCCAGTAATAGAATGAACCATTGGACTAGAGAAGTGTGAGAAAAATTCCTCTGCTGGACTGCAAATGCTGCTGCCCAGGAGTGCGGCAAGCTCATATAGCATAGCCTTCACAGTATTTCTTCGTCGCTCGACCTCAGCTGCTCCCTGACTATTTGCTCTCCAATGTCAACGAAGAATGAGAAATTGTTTGTTGCCACCGATTCAAGCTCCTTCCTGCATTATTGCTCTTGAGAAGTGTTCACTCGGGACTCGCAGTCATTAGAATTGAGTCGTCAGTCAGTCACCACGCACATCAACAATAACAGCGAAAATTTAATAGTCACAATGACACAATCCACAACCCCAACGCAACTGACAACTTTGGCCATGAAGCTATGAAACGAAAAATGATTCGAGCGGTTCTCTTCACCGGAATTGCGCTCCTATTATTGACATATACTACGCTTACCCTTTCAACTCTTATTGGAACCCAACTACAACTACCCACAACACCACTAGATATCGACAACCACACGAGTTTGCATGTGAATCATCAAGTTCGCGAAGTTAGGAACACAAAGATTGTGGGATTCTGTAACTACAACTACCGTTCTGTGGGAAAGAAATGGTATAAGCGACTGACACGGCTTGGATACACCACCCATGTGCTCGTCGCCACCGACTTGAATATGAAAGCCCATCTCGAGTCATCTCAAGAAACCTACCGTTTTGATGTAGCTCTTGCGGAACCCATACCGCTCAAACTAGACGGCAAACGAAAGACGAAACGAGATCGAGCAGAACTGGAACTCTTATTTGCAGTTCGCTGGAAATATCTATTGAGTCAGCTTGAAAAAGGAATCCATGTTCTTCTAACTGATGTTGATAATATATTTTCTAAATTTCTAAACTTGAAGGACAGAGTGGAAGACTTTGATCCTTCAGTAGACATCTGGTTTGCATATGCAACCAAGTATCCAAACAAGGTGTTCGCGCAACAAGGATTCACTGTCTGTGGAGGCATGTCATGGTGGAGAGCCAGCAAACCAGCCATTGAATTTGCTCGTTTGATCCATGAATCCTGCGGCATCATGTGTGATGACCAAAGATTACTCAACAATCTGTTGCTACAAGCCAATATAACTTGGGATTGGACGCCAGCGGTACTGAACAGTCGCGTTCAGGACGGTGACGAGAGGTTCGCTGGATTGCTAACTCTGGGTCTCAAAGGCGAGTCTGCAAAAACCGGGTACAAGGCACACATTTGGGACCGTGATTTCGCCTTCCGGGGACATCTGCAACCCAACGAATGTCCAAAGGACAATTGGATTTCAATGCCCATTGTCGATGCGAAGAGCAGACACCAAAATTGGATTGCAAAATTTGATTCCTTTGACACTTGGGACCGGCAGTGTGGTAAGAAGAGCTAGCACTGCTACTTATCTTGTAATGTGGTTTGCTTTAAATCAAGCTCCCACTACATGCATCTGTTTGAGATCTGAAATATCTCGCTCATTGCAACACTTGCAAACGGAGTCCCATCATTATTGTATCTCATATAGTAGGCTCGGTACAATCCATCTGCTAGGAGGCGCTCCGTGCTAATGACAAAGTCGTTCGTCTTGGGATATGCTTCGCAAAGTTTGGTACCGCATGACCACGACCATTCTTCGTAATCGTCCAGCAGAATGGTAGTGCTCATGGGATAAATCGCAATCCAGTCACTCTCTCGCGTGTTGCAGACGTCGAATTCAAGCAAGATTCCGTCGTCACCAGCGACATAACACAACTTATCCACAGACAATATATTTTTGTTGCATTGAGTTGGCTGTAGGGTCGCTGGGACAGAGGGAGCTGGAGAAGGCATTGCCGTCATGACGGTAGGTGCCAAAGTTGATGCTGGCGGGGCCACAGGCGTAAGAACTAGAGATGCCATTGAGTTTCGTTGTTTCCCTTGCTGTTCAGATTTATATCCAATCACAAAGCATAAACCAGTTAGACCGATCAATAGCATGAGGACGGCATAGGCCACCTGAATCGGAATTTCTATTTCCATGCACAAAAGGTCCCAGACTCCTGGAGACTTTCTACGGGATTTCTTTCTGCTGCGCTTGGAAACGACAGATGCATCTGATCCTTTGCCCATCTTTGCTTGAGGTTCATCCCTGAATGGCTCGTTCTCTTCTTCATCATCAGATTCGTCGTCCCAAGAAGACGGCTTCTCCTCCTCTTGTTGCCACGGAATCATGTAGTGCGAAATAAAACTAGGAGTATAAGTCGACATTTGACTATTCGCGTTTGTCGAGTTCCAGGAGGCTGCTGATGCGCTAGATGTATCAGCACTTCTTTGATTTGACATGTTGTGCTGACTGTGCTGAGAACGCGCAGGCGAGTGGAAGGCTGAAGCGGGAGGGTAGGAAGAAGTGGACGAAGATTGTTCCTGATCATCGTTCAGTGATGTTGGTGCATTTCGGAAGAAGCCATCTGTCGTGTTCAAGTACTGGGTTGCAGTCTCCAAGAAATCAAAGTCGCTAGTCAGGGGATCATTCTCCCTACTAGAACTTTCACTGTCAAAGTAGCTGCTGTTCATGGTCTCTTTATAATGGTTTTTGTCGACCTTCGAGAAGGAAAATGATGACAAATCAAAGAGTTTTTGTTGTTCATCGGAGTTGAAAGATGGCGGGCTTTATGTGGGAGACATCCAATCGTGACTAAGAATCATTTTGATTGGTTTATTTCCCCCCACGATTGGACCAGCAACGGGGAACCGGCCCGGTTTTTGGCAACAGTGTAAATACTACTAGGTATGCACTGTGGCGTTTGGCCAACTGAAACGGACAGCTTGCTGTTAGAAGTTGTAAGCAAAGTTGATACATATTCTATTTGAAAACATTTCATAACGGCATCGTGTACTCATGATACTACTTCATGAGTCGTTGGCATTCATTCAAATCCAGTATCTAGCATACATGTGGGGTATAATTTGAAAAGGTAGTAAGTGTGCTATCGAATAGGTACAACTACAAGTACTGGTAATCTGCGTCTATAGTAGAAACTCCTCATATCAGTAGCATAATGACAACATTTTAAACTCTTGCTTCATTCCAAAATATTTCCAAAAGTCAGATCTATGATTATGATCCCGAGTTTGACTCCTGTCGTTTTCCAACCATTGATCGAGAGAAACACGAGGCAACGATCCAAATTACGATTGCAACCGCATTGATAATACCACTCGAAATAACCTTGCAATCCCCAGCATAGCGAATGTCACAAACTGCACCGAAGAGGACGGCATAGGTTGGAACTTGAGAAATTGCCGCAAGCATAAACCCGCAGCTGGCTACTCCTGGGTTCTTGATTTTAAACTTCAAATTGAAAGCACTTGTTCCAATAGCTATAGTCGCTAACGTTCCTGAAATCAATCCCGCAACCAGCGACAGCACAGCAAAACCGTCAATGAAATTCTTAGGTCCAGCAAATGGCGCGGATCCGTCGGTATATTTGCACACGTAGAGTCCTGGCTCTGCCTCAAAAGCGTTACCATTTTCATCAATCCATGCCGCGGAATAGAAGCCACAGGATGCAAATACGACGCAGGTCAAGCAAAAGCCAACAATTCCTGGTGAAAGTAAACAGCAATTTAGTGTCAGAGAGAGGGCACAACAGTGAAAGTATCGAAAATGCCGCCTTTTTAAACATGGATCACCCAAGCTCTCCTCGCTTTACACGATATTTTTGTATCTGTCTTACCAAAGAAGAAACTGACTAATGCAAGTCTTCGTCCAGGTGTCATGATGTATGATTCAAGGGTTGTTTGTTTCTTTGTGTTGTCAACTTCTCAGATTGCAGTCATAAGTTACTCGCCTGTTCTTCACCCGGTTTCGCCCCAAAGGTGCCATGCGCCATCCCATATCGCAATGTTACGAATAAATTACATATTCTAATAACGGTGAAGATTCTAAATATAGAGATGTTTCAAAACTTATTATTAGTAGCTTCATGTAACACGAAGTTCCCACTCCTGTGGTGTGGAGAAAAGGATGCTGGAGTCCAGCTGTTCAGCAGGTTCTGGCGGTGCGTGACACATGCCTAGTACTACACCATGTTCGACAGGTCAAAAACCATCATGCCTAGTCAACTCCAAAGAAGCGACGCTGTTCTGCAGAATCTTCGTCAGATACTTCTTCCTCGACATCAGAGTGACCCAAATCTTTGCTTGGAGAAACTACGTCACGAATCATTTGCTTCAGTTCTTTAGTCTCTGGGAATCCACCATCCGTTTTGCGATCAAACAGAAGATTACCGTCCAAGTGAACAGACTTGAAATGACAGGAATTGAGAAGTGAGCGATGTCTAATAACTAAGGAATGCCAAACACTTTCCCACACAATGTAAAGAATGCTCTGTTTGAACTTACAAACTCGCCCCCTTTCACTGCCTTGGAGGGCACCAACGTCACGGACTTGATTTCTGTATCAAAAGTTGTCAAGAGCTCCTGACCATAGTATGCGGCACGCAGTAGCCATTTACAACCAGTGCAGTAGGTGATGGTAATCGAGGGCGATTCGTCAGCCACGTAGACTGGCGTCGACTCGACCGCCGTGGAAGTATCCACTACAGAGTCGCCATTTTCAGAATCCGAACTTTGACGTTCCTCGGTATCAGAGTGGCCCAAGAACTTGTCTGGTTTTACCAGGTCTCGAACGACTTGCTTGAGTTCTTTTGGCGAAGGAAATCCATCGTTCTCCTTTCTGTCCCATACTAGGCTCTCCCCGTTCAAGCGAACAACAAAGATTCCTTTCGAAGAACTTGGAACTATTGTGATAGAGTCGAGATCTTTCTCAAAGGTAGACAAAAGCTCCTGAGCGTTCCAGAATGCCCGAAGCATCCATCTGCATCCGGTGCAGTACTCGATGGAAATACGTTGGGATGTTGTTTCGGCGTCATCGTTCGCAGTGTGAAGCAAGGTCGTTGAGTGCTTCTTGGGCAAAGCAAAATGGGCTGGTGTCGTTTGAAAGGGTGACACACGGCCCAACAAGAGACTGCATACAAACAAGAGAAGCTTCATGGTTTTATGATTGTATCGGTAGATGGGGCAAATGGCGAAATAATATCTTTCGAATGATGGATCTGGTCGGGAAACTGCCGGAAGAAATCAGAACCCGAAGATCAATCGAACTAGTCGATCCGGAATGATCGATCTAAACATATATATCGATAGCATCGTCGTGTCGTTCTTTGTTTGTTGAAGCGTGTAGGTTGTGGCAGCATTTCAAGCAACATCTCTATTATATATGATTGTTCTAAAGCTCATTCTTTTTGAGCTGGTGAAGTAGTTACGAACTCCATCTTTCATGGATCGAAACAACCTGTCGAAGCGGTGTACTACCATATCCCTTCAGCTTAAAGACAGATCCAGTCATTCGTTGGAGTACTTTTTTCACCATCCTGTCACGCTCTTCCTCCGTTGTATAACATTCAGTGCCATGTCCACATCTCAAGCGCAGAGGAGCGATATCCCTACGAATCTGTTGGTGGTGGAGGTCAGCTTGGTTGAAACAGTTGTCGATTGATCATTCGAGCAGCTCCCAAAGCTTGATCTTCCTCTTTGTCCGCCTCGGGGAACATCTGTCCCCCAATTGATCCCAACATAGCTCTGCTGTTTTTTGCAGTCTCCTTTGTGCAACTCTCAAATCCAGCTCGAAGAGGTCGGCACTGACCGAGGCCTCTTGTCGCTACACAAGTAAGATATATGTCTCCAATGTTCCTACATGGACCTGATAAACTCAGGATAGCTGATGCTGTATCCAGTTCGTCTTGAATATCTAGTTGGTCGTTTTGTGCCATGGTTGGATGCAATGTGGCATCCGTGACGATGATTTCTTGCGGTGTCACGAAGAGAACTCTTTTTGTTGTGTTCTGCATGACGGACAGACTGGACTCCCAAGGAAGCACGCAAACCAACTCTAAAACCTGGCTTACGTCATCGATACACACGTTGAACACAAACGTGAAAATACTGGCGATTCTCCCCATGCTTGACACCGATCATCGCAACATTCTCCGACAAAACTAACATACTCGTGTATACGGAAAATACACGCACACAACCAGATACAATGGGATGCGTAAATTCCAGAGTGAAGAACGGTGTCCTAGATGACCCTGATGGTGACAAGACGGCCTACGATGAGAGATTTGAAGAGATAAGAGTGTTAGGCGAAGGCTCCTTTGGCGTCGTCAGTCTTGTCAATGACAAGAAAAGTGACGGTCTTCTACAGCAATATGCAAGCAAAAATCTACAGAAGGGAGAAGTGTGGAAAGGGGACACGCTGTATCCGCCAATCGCTCCAGAATTACTACGAACGGAGGTGGAAATTCTTAGGACTCTGAGAGGCCAGCATTATTGCCTGAAGTTGATCGGCGTGTACGAGACTGACAAGGAGTTATTACTCGTAAGCGAGTGTTGTTCTGGAGGGGAGATGATAGAATATGTTTCCATGCTGTCTCAAGATTTAAGGACAGAGGATATTTCGCGAATATCGTACCAGCTTTTAGATGCAGTCAATCATTGCCAAAGTCACAATGTGATTCACAGAGATTTGAAACCAGAAAACATCATGTTCTTGACGAATGAACCTGGTGCTGAGCTACGGTTAATTGACTTTGGTCTGTCCACAAATCGATTCGCGGACGGCCTTCACACAACTTATTCTGGAACACCCTTCTACAACTCTCCTGAAATGTTCAAGAACAAGTACACGAGCAAAACTGATGTCTGGTAAGTAGTTGCTGCGAGGTGTCATGCTTATCTTGTGTGGACGTTTCATTATTCATCTGTACCGGACTTTAACAACAGGAGCACTGGAGTGACATTGTATGTCCTAGTCGCTGGATATCCTTCGGAACGCCTCCAAGATGCGTTCAATATCTTGCTGGATCCAAAACGAAAAACTTTGAAGACGTTGCCCAACATGCCAGCCAACATGCCCGACTCCTATTACGATATGCTGGATGGCTTATTGACTCACAACTGGAGAAATCGAAAGACTGCAGGCGAAACACTAAAGTGTGATTTCGTTCTCTTTCATCAAGATTTGGAAGCCGAGCACAAAGATGATACGGCAGAATTGACCATACAACACAAACGACAAGAGAGAATACAGAAAACAACTTCGATGCGTCTACCTGGTACTGTGAAACGTCACACTATCTTTTTGGACTTCAAGAGTTTCGAACGGTCACTGACGACGGTACTAGCAACTATATTGGACCGTACTGAACTCCACTTGCTGATTGCTCTTTTCGACGAAAAGGTCGGGGGGGAGATTGACCCACAGCTACGTGTCATCAAGGTGCAAGCCTTGAAAGACTTGGTCGAGCAGGAACTTGAAAGCCCGAAATGGTATGTAACCGCATGTTTGTTTTAGTGAAGTTGGTGAAATGACTTACCCACATCTTGTGTTTTCAGCGTGGCTGCAATCAACAAGTTGAAGGACGCGCAAAAGTACGACAACTTTGCATATAACACAAGTTTGTGCAAAATTTTTGATGATACCTGCGGCGAAGACCCAGGGATGATTGGAGGTGGCTCGGAAAAGGGGATACAGAGCGATCGACCGCAGAGGATATTCCGAAGAAGTCATTCTGATGTTGAAGACCCTTTTAGCAATAGTGAGAGAGCTAGCAGCGATAGGGGAGTATTCCTACGCAAAAACAAGTCTGTATTTTTATAAATGATACCAATCACGCTCATAAGGGGCAACCATAGATAAACATAAACATTTTCCGATGATATTATTCGCGTAAATAGTATCGTACCATAGTGTACAGTACAGTAGCTCCTTGGATTTGTAGAAAGGAAGGGGTGGAATATAATCAGGGGTACATCCCCAACAATATCAAAGTTCTGGACATCGTCCGTTCCATGGATACTCACCAACGAACCAGATTCTCGGCATTCACTTTTTTTCGTTCCAAAAACAGAAAGTGAACCATGTCCAATTCCAAAGACTACAAAGACTTGCCGCTAGTTCCAGAGTCGTTACTTAAGCGTCGCCATGATCTCGATGATCTGCGACGCAAGAATCAGGCAAATGCTGAGAAAAATGCAAAGAAGAAGAAGCGGGGAATGTATGTCAAGAAGCCAGAGACGGTCTTGGCACAAGCCAAGAACCGTCGCAATGAGCAAATGCGCTACCGCCGTGTAAAGAAGAAGGGAATGATGAAACGGGCCTCCAACAAACCAGTTTTCGAGAAGAAGGAAGTTCAAGGACCTGACGATGAAGTCGATGTCATCTCGTATCAATCAAATTCTGTCGGAGCTTCGTTTGTATTTGCCATTCGAATTCGTGAGGACGTTGGCCCCATCCCAAAGAAGATCTACTTGACTCTAGCTCAATTGGGATTGAAAGAGAATAACACTGGTGTATTTGTAAAATATGATGCTGCCTCGCGCAAGAGGCTCCATCTTGTTGAACCTTGGGTGGTTTACGGAAACCCATCTGAAGGTATTGTGAAGGATTTGCTAGAGCGCAAGTCTTTCGGAAATGTTAATGGAGAAAAGGTTCCACTATCCGACAACACAATCATAGAGAAGGAGTTGGGTGATGAGCATGGGATCATCTGTATGGAAGACTTGGTTCATGAATTGACCAACAGTGGAGAAAATTTCGATGTCGTCACGAAGTTCTTGTGGCCATTTCCCTTGACAGCAACACGATCAAAGTTCGAGAAGGAAAAGCTAAAACAAAAGCAAGGAAAGGATTATGGCGACAAGGGTGCTTTGATTGATGAATACATCAAGAAGATGTTGTAGGAAAATTGAATGACAGGAAATTAAAAATAGTTCACATTTGGAGAAAGAGAGAAATGTTTTTCTATTTGACACGTTGGACCTTTATCCTTGGTTGGACCACATGCAGGGCCAGTGCGCAAACTTCTTGAAGTTGGTTCGAAACAAACAAAACGACGGAATAAGTGGTCGTCGAACAAAGTGGTGAAGAAACATCGACACCTCAGTTGCTTCAGCCGTTCTTGTTAATCTTCTAGCTTTCATAGCTTATGCGACCCGTCGTTAAAAACGAATCTTCTTTCATTTTTCTAGGTCGCTGAATTGAAGGATCATCTGCAAGAAGAGAAATAACCCACCGATACTCCGCTGAATCATCATCTGAAGAGTCATTAAGTTTCACTGTCCAATTCTTATCCTTGACGATACATTAAAATAAAGCAATGGGAACTTGTTTGAGCAGTGCTACCGGTGGTGGCATTTTGATCGAAGATAACGACGGCAATGAGAAAGATTATCACGATCGCTTCCTTGAAGACAGAGTTCTTGGTCAAGGAGAGTTTGGTGTCGTTACCTTGGTTCAGGACATGAGAGCCCCGGACGGTGAAAATTCGCTGGCGTGCAAGGTCTTGAGGAAGGGAGTTGTATTCAAGGAAGGCACGCTCTATACACCACTGAAGCCCGAAATATTACAAGGCGAGATTGGTATGTTGAGAACCTTGGCTGGCAAACATTACATCATGAAGCTTGTAGCAGTCTATGAAACTTCCGCAATGATCCATATGGTCACAGAATATTGTGCTGGAGGTGAAATGATGGAATATGTGTCGAAACAAGAAGAGGATCTCCGAACCGATGATGTTTCCAGAATCGCATTCCAATTGCTTGACGGTATTAATCACTGCGCCAAACATGAGATCATTCACCGTGATCTGAAACCAGAGAACGTCATGTTCGTTTCGCCAACGCCAGGAAGCGATTTGAGAATCATCGATTTTGGTTCGGGTACCCGAAAAGTAGTTGAGGGTGTTCACACAACTTTTGCTGGATCTGCCTTTTACATTTCTCCAGAAATGTTCCAAAGAACGTACACTCAAAAGACTGATATATGGAGCATTGGAGTAACGCTCTATGTGTTGGTTGCAGGATACCCTGCTGATGTTTTGCAGAAGGCTTTCAATCACTTGCAACAGAATGAGAGAGATTTGAGAAAGCTACCTAATTTTCCAGAGGACATGCCTGATTCGTTTGTTGAAATGATGGATGAACTACTCGTTTATCGACACAAATCCCGAAAAACTGCGGACGAGCTTCTGAAACTCGAATTTGTCCAATTTCATAAGGACGCTTTCTCGATTGATCAAATTGCGTTGCAAGCGCAACAAGAAGGGCCAAAAGGATCTTCGTCTTCAAATCAGCGTATGTCCATGTCGATTAAAGGATCTGTCAATCGCCACACTGTCATGTTGGATTATCAAAAGTATCAAATGAGTTTAACGGCTCTGATTGCGACACTATTGGGCACGAAAGAATTGGTCAGTTTTGTTGCAGACGTGGAAGAGAGAGCGAAGGCGAATCAAGAAAAGCCAGCAGAAGGCAACATATCTCTCGGTATGTCACTAGACGTTATCTCGATCAATGTATTGAAGGAAATGCTGAAGGAGCAGAAACATGATCAAGTGTAAGTTTCTCCGTTTGCGGTCTGCGGAAATCTCTGTTTTTCACAGTAACTAATCATTTCTCCCGTTTGACCAGGATACAAATGATTGATAAGTTGCCGCACTCAGCTACATTCGAAAAGTATGCATACGATGTTTCAAAGTTGAGAGAATTCACCAACAAGGATGACGATAAAGACGGTATTACTAGATCAGTTCGTTTGTCCAGTGGTAACAAGAAGCCAAAGATGTCACTGCAAAAATCTGGGTCATTCCGTGGCTCCTTCCGATTTTCCAAGAAAAAGGGCAACAGGAGTGGATCTCTTCACCAGTCAGGATCGTTACGCGGAAAACGCAACAGTACACTTACGTAATGTGTTTGGTGAAGTCATTAAAAATAGATTTCTACCTTGTTGTTGATGGTAAACATTAACATTATTTAAAACGTGTTTTCAAATTTGCCAGTCGAGAATTATCCAAAAGCAGCACCAACGGATGTTTCCTTTGTCGCTTTGAACTTTAGTTTGTTTGCAATTTGGGCCTGCAGACCGCCACCTTTTTCCCACCATGCTACAAATTCACCCATGTCAATCTTTCCGTCACCTTTCGAGTCAATCGTCTCGAAAGCCTTCTTTGCTTTTTGTCGGTCCTTGAATGGCATTCCAAGCATCGTACAGCAATCCATGAATTCTGTCAAGTCAATATATCCCGTACTTCCCAAGTCCATCTTTTCAAACACTTCCCGAACAGTCTTCAATTCTGTCGACAGTTCCAATGCCGCAGCCGCCTTGTCGGGAATTGGACCCCCGAATGTACTGAGCACTTCCAACGCGTCATTGAGTTGTCGCTTTTTCTCCCTCCATGACCAACCAAGTTCCTTGGCCATCAAATCGGCAATCTTGGGTGCAGCCGCAATTGCTGCATCCTTATTCAAGTACGCTACTCTCGTTCGTAGCGTCAACATGTCTGTTAGAGTGCAAACCATTTCGTGTTTGCAAATGTATGGAATTTCGTCCTCGAGGTATGGAAAACCTGCGCATGGTTGAAAAAAAAGTGAGGAGGGTGTTTTCTTTGCCATCAACTTTTGCATCACCCTACCACGTTAGCAGTAAGCGATACTCACCTTCAATCAAGACATTCCCAAATCGAGGCCAACGCTTCGAAGTTGGTGTCGCCATTCTGCAAACATCCAATGCATTCATCCCATAGGTTCGTGCCAAATGCTTGGCACTTTCTTCACTCACTCCAAAGTCTTGAACTAGAGTGATTGGTAGGTTTCGTCGGTACCCCACACCCCCACGAAGAGGTCTGGTTGCCGTAGAGCTTTCCTTGGGTGGATTGAGTTTATGAAGACTGATTACACGATCGATCACATCTTCGGCCATTTCCCGGTAAGTAGTCCACTTTCCACCCGTGATAAATGTCACTCCCGTGTCTGGGTTGACCGAAATAATATGATCCCGACTCACTGGAGCACCTGGAGGTGCATTGGGATCCGACGCCAATGGACGGTATCCTTGCCAAGCACTAAGGACATCGGATCGGCGAACCTTGATATCACCAGCCAAATATTTTTGGACCTCATCCAACAAGTATCTAATTTCTTGTTCGGGTGGACCATAGGACGACTCGGCGGGACCCTTTCGGTCCGTGGTACCAATTAGCGTATGCCCCTCCCATGGCAAAAAGAAAAGAAATCGACCGTCCGAAGTATTGATGTCCAACATTCCAATACCAGCGGGACAAAAGTAGTTGGGCAAAACTATGTGGGTTCCGGCAGCTGCGTTCACTGCTGGTTCAGAGTTTTTATCTTCCATTTTCCTCAAGGAATCAGTAAAGGGTCCACCTGCAAAGACAATAGCCTTGGCGTGAACTTGAAATGTCTTTCCACTAAGATTGTCGCGGCATTTGATACCAGTCGCCTTTCCACTTTTATCTTTGAGAATGTCAATCATTTCGACGTAATTGGCTACCGTTGCCCCTTCTTCAGCAGCCGTCAAGGCGATGCAAGTGTTGGTACGAGAGTCATTGTGCTGTCCCTCGTAAAACACGGAAAAGTATTTGGCATCTTGATCCAATTGTGGAAACTTGCGAGCCGCTCGCTTTTTCCCCATGATGTGGCTTGGTGGACAAGTGAACCCCGACATGCCGTCGTAAAATTTCATGACCAGCGGCATGACCACAGGAGCTGTAGCAAAGATAGGATGACCAAAAGGAGCAGGCCAGGATACCCACGACGTAAATGGAATGGCAATGGGAACCCAGTTGGTCAAGTCTAATACATTTGAAGAAAACGACAAATATATTCATCAGCATGCACTTCATTGCTTACAATTTAGTTTGCAACCTCACTGATCAAACACAGTTTTGTACTCACGCGGATTATTTTCCAGCAGGATTCTTCGTTCTTTATGTGCCCCCATGACCATATTGAATTCGCCCATAAAATCCGAAATGGCATCCAACGGTCTGGTAATGTTATGGAATCGCAACAGTGCCGAAAAGCCAGTGGCAATGTACCGAATCCCGGCCCAGATCAATTTGGTGGATCGTGCCGAGGTTTCGTTCCCAAAGTCTCCTCGTTCAATCATGGCCACGGACAATCCGCGAGTGGCAGCATCCAAGGCGGCACCGGCACCAGTAGCACCTCCTCCAACTACCAAAATGTCAAAGGTTTCGCCCTTTTTTAACTTGGACAATTGCTCATCACGGGTGGGAATCGGAATCGTGGTCGGTCCCAAATCCTTGACTTTGGCTTCCTTGCATTCGGTTGTTGACATGGTCGCAAGACCAAGTGCACTGGGAAACGCAAAAGTGCGGTCAAGACGTTTTCCATGTTTGTCCAACGTTGGCAAGGACGAATTTTCTTCCGAAAAGAAGCTGGCTCCAGTGACAGCTGTGGTTCCGGTTGCTAGCAATAGCTTTCGCCTGTGAGCGAGTATGGCTTTGGAAAGGTTGCTCCCCCGGTTCATTGTTCTCTTGGGTGTTTGCGACAGGGGACGAGTTCTGAACGTTGAAACAAGATTTTCTTCTTTTCAAGAAGAATCAATTGACGTGGTCGATGAAGTCAAAGGAGCGTTTTCAGTACCTTCACTGTTTGGATTTTGGACTCCGCCAAAGAATTTTGAAGTCGACGAGGTCGACCGAAGAGTGGTGATGCGAAACAATAACCAAACAAATGCCAATCCGTTGAGTTGCTGCACCTCATTTTATTGTGACTTGTGGGAACAGCGTGGTTGCCAGAGAACGGATCCAGAATACTCTATAGACAGCATTTCCAACTACAAGCGTCACCGCCTCATTGCAAACTTATCAAAAATTGCAGCAAACAAACAAAAAAATAAATACACAAATAGTAAATAGCATGGATTGGGGAGACTTGAAGAAACAAATCGTGTCCGTAACGGTCTCCAAACCAGAGCAACAAGGAAAGGGACGCAAAAAGTTCACCGACTTTCTAGTGACTTCTTTGTTTGACAATGGAACTGAAGCGCTGAGCAGACGGACCTTTGAGGATTTTGAATGGCTCTATAATCGATTGGTCAATGACTTTTTGGGAATCATTGTTCCCGTCTTGCCCGAACGAACACCTGCCTCGGCGGCCGACAAATTTTCCGATGCCTTTGTGAACGATTGTCAAGCAATATTGCAACGATTCATTGACCGCGTCATTGCACATCCGGATCTCTTGCAAGCTTCCAATCTAGTCAAATTCCTTACATCCAACCCTTCTGACTGGAAGACCCTCAAGGAACAAGTCTTTGAAAAGGAAGAAACCGGCAGTGCGGATGGGAGTCTCCATTCCAATGCTACTTCGGACAGTGTCTTGTTCATTGATGCTGATGCAGCTGCTGCTCCACCAGAGGTTTCCCAAAAGAAACCAGGCATGATGGGCCGGTGGTGGGCCGAACGAACCGAACGCAAGGCATTGAACAACCCCAAATACCGAATGGAAGAAAACCCACAAGAAACCAAAAAATTCAACGAAATTGAAGACTATTGCGATCATTTGCATGAATGTATTGAGGTCATTGAAGAAAATGCCAAAGTCTTCACGGCAGCCTATCAGACACAAGCTGAACGGTTGCAAACCATGGGGTCTGCCTTCCAACAATTGTGGGGCGAACATGAATTGTCCAACACAAGTGCCAGTGTCATGTACCAAACTGTGGGTGACTCATGGGGAGCCTTGCACAAACATGTAGAGGGTCAACATGCCTTTGGTGTGGCGTTTTTCGATATGCCAATGGAGGAATTACGATTGGATGTCATGGCCTTGAAACAAGCCTTGAAGAAACGGAAAAAGGTGGTATATGATTACACCGTCAAGGTGAAGCAATCTCGATCACTTCAAAATCAAATGGACAAGTTAAAGCAAGTGCCAGATCTCAGTGCAATTGCAGAGAAATACTACAAGGTGGAACACTACCTCAAGGCCAAAGACTTGGAAGTGGCCGAAGCCAGGCAACTGAGCGAGACCATGGGCTTGAGATTGACCAGGGACATTGAGCGATTTCGAATTGAATTCCACCATCGAATGCAGGAAGTCCTACACAATTATCACACGGCACAGGCCAGATATCTGAATGGACAGTCCAAGCTATTTCTGGATGCTGTACCCGCAATCACCAATATGAAGAGTGGAAGAACGCACATGCTGAAAGGCAGTCCTACCAAAGCCAATGCACCAGAACTGAAAATATCTACTTCGACAACTGGAACGAATGTTTCCATTGAGTCCCCAGCAGCTGCCGAGCACTATGTGGGTCAAGTGAACTTGCCTCCTCCAGCCACAAAGTCTCCTCCGTCACAACCACTGGCAGTGGTACCACCATCGCCCGAAAAGCAATCCATACCAGTGCCAAACTTTGATGACGACGACGATGCAGCCTTCTCTGGATCAGCCCCCATGGGTGGCATTAGCAGGGATCACTCTTCAAATTCAGAAATGAAAAGTGCTCCTCCACCGGCCGCGGCACCTCCACTCCCACCGCCGCCGCCACAAGAGGAAACACTTCTACCCACACCGTCACCAACCAGGGAGGAAGAAGAAGAAGAAGCAACCCCATCACCTCCTGTAGAAGCATCGAAGGCATCACCCAATGAAGAACCGTCTCTGCTGACACCATCACCCGAAAAGGAATCGGAACTTGTTGAGGAGAACGATAGTGTCTCGAGTTCAGACACTTAAGAAAAAAATTGTTGTCGCCCATCAGTAGCAGATAAAGGCTCAAGATGATCCAAGTTCAATAGTACGTACACGAGTGTAAATTCAATTGCAAACTTGAGGGACGCTATTAATCACGATTATGTATGTTACATGTTCCATTTTATATATATCTTATCTCAAAAGAGCGTGAAGAAAGGTTCGATCAAAAGGCTCTACTGCTGTTCTCCAACCGAGATTGTGTATGATGCGATCCCAAGACCATAGACTCCGGTTGATACAAGAAACTTGTAGGTGACGCCGCCCTGAGCCACAAAGGTGTACGAGGTAGATCTGCCTCGTCCTCCATTACTACCAAGACACTCCAAAGCGCCACATTGGTTTCCAGAAAACACGCGAATGAACGGTAGAGTATAACTTGAAGTTCCGCTGGTGCGTTCGACAAAGACCCTGATACTTCTAGTCTCAAATGGAGTATACGTATACCAGACACCACCAGCAGATGCATCTACACCACAGGTCTGTATGTCAAAATCGGGCAATGCTCCAACGGTTGTATCTGCTAACTGGTAGGGTAGCGAAGCGATGTTTCTCGCATCATCACAAGCGTCATTCTCCAAGTCGTAGTCCTGTACGGTGATCGTATATGATGATATTCCCAGTGTATATGATGCTGTGGACACAAGGATTTTGTATGTGACACCCGCTTGTCCGATAAAGGTCGCGCTTGAATCACCGTTGGAGGTGAAGCCCGAATACACGAGGCATGTGAGGGCATCGCAATCTTCGCCAGAGAATACTCGCATGTATGAACGAGTAGACCCGCTGGTGCGTTCGACAAACACCCTGATACTTCTAGTCTCAGGTGGAGTATACGTGTACCAGACACCACCAGCAGATGCATCGACACCACAGGTCTGTATGTCAAAATCGGGCAACGCTCCAACGGTTGTATCTGCTAGCTGGTAGGGTAGCGAAACGATGTTTCTCGCATCATCACAGGCGTCATTTTCCAAGTCATAGTCCTGTACGGTGATCGTGTATGATGATATTCCAAGAGTATATGATGCTGTGGACACAAGGACTTTGTATGTGACACCCGCTTGTCCAACAAAGGTCGCGCTTGAATCACGGGTGGAGGGGGAGAAGCCAGAATACAAGAGGCATGTGAGGGCATCGCAATCGTCTCCAGAGAATACTCGAATGTATGATCTAGTATACCCGCTGGTGATTTCGACAAACACCCTGATACTTCTAGTCTCAGATGGAGTATACGTGTACCAAACACCACCAGCGGATGCCTCAATACCACAGGTCTCAATGTCAAAATCGGGCAACGCTCCAACGGTTGTATCTGCTAGCTGGTAGGGTAGCGAAACGATGTTTCTCGCATCATCACAGGCGTCATTTTCCAAGTCATAGTCCTGTACGGTGATCGTGTATGATGATATTCCAAGAGTATATGATGCTGTGGACACAAGGACTTTGTATGTGACACCCGCTTGTCCAACAAAGGTCGCGCTTGAATCACGGGTGGAGGGGGAGAAGCCAGAATACAAGAGGCATGTGAGGGCATCGCAATCGTCTCCAGAGAATACTCGAATGTATGATCTAGTATACCCGCTGGTGATTTCGACAAACACCCTGATACTTCTAGTCTCAGATGGAGTATACGTGTACCAAACACCACCAGCGGATGCCTCAATACCACAGGTCTCAATGTCAAAATCGGGCAACGCTCCAACGGTTGTATCTGCTAGCTGGTAGGGTAGCGAAACGATGTTTCTCGCATCATCACAGGCGTCATTTTCCAAGTCATAGTCCTGTACGGTGATCGTGTATGATGATATTCCAAGAGTATATGATGCTGTGGACACAAGGACTTTGTATGTGACACCCGCTTGTCCAACAAAGGTCGCGCTTGAATCACGGGTGGAGGGGGAGAAGCCAGAATACAAGAGGCATGTGAGGGCATCGCAATCGTCTCCAGAGAATACTCGAATGTATGATCTAGTAGACCCGCTGGTGATTTCGACAAAGACTCTGATGCTCCTGGTCTCAGTCGGAGTATAAGTGTACCACACGCCACTAGCTTCTGAACCAATGTTACAGGTCTCGATGGCAAAATCTGGCGTCGAACCAGCGGTTGTATCGGCCATTGAGAACGGAAGCGACATAATATTTAATGCATGGATACAATGGTCATTGGACATGATAACCTGACTTGCAGTGGGTGGGGTAGTTGGGGGTGACGTCTGTGGCAGTCTGGCTGTTGGGCGAGGAGTCACAATAGGATTTACCCAAGCTGTCGGGGGAGGAGTTGGTGCTGGGCTCGTTTGCGTTGGAGGGGGACTTGGGCTGGGAGTCGGGGCTGTGGTGGCCCGAGTTGGAGGAGGAGTTGGACTAGGAGTTGGCCCTGGGCTTGTTTGCGTTGGAGGGGGACTTGGACTGGGAGTTGGGGCTCCGGTGGCCCGAGTTGGAGGAGGAGTTGGACTAGGAGTTGGCCCTGGGCTCGTTTGCGTTGGAGGGGGACTTGGACTGCGAGTCGGGGCTCCGGTGGCCCGAGTTGGAGGAGGAGTTGGAGTTCGACCTTCCTGAGTTGGATGCGGGGTCACTGGTGTAATCTTGAAAGGGGTTGGCTGTGGAGTTGGTGCACGAGTTGGTGATGAAGAGACCGGACTGTATTCTATTGGCGTTGGATCAACAGTGGACGTTCCAGTGGTAATTCCGTCACTTGCAAACGTGCTTTGAGGAATTCCATTGTTAGGTTGACTCAATGGGTCCCCATTAGATATCAATACAACCACAGCGACAATAATCACAAGCACGAGAATAGATGCCGCCCCCACCATCTTCCATTGTTTCATAGTGAATCCAAAACGGACGACTTGGGCTTGGGCTTCCACTTGGGTACTTTCTTGTGGATTTTCTGATGACGGTGATTCAACATCCTGTACGGAACCTACTTTTGCGTCGTTCCCAGTTGCACCATTATGAGGAAAGGAAGCAGCCGGACCCGGGACCCCAATTGCTCCAATTTGAGCAACGTTCGTTCGAACCTCTTCCTCTCCAGGAGCAGAGGCTTGCAACTTTATATTTCGGTATTCGTTGTCCATCTTTAGAATTTTATGGACGTCCAAAGGTCTGTTCTTTTCTGTGGATAGTCCTATCACTGTAATCAGTGAGAAATTTTATGACAGAAATCATCAACGTTTGTACAGTAACAACAGTGAGCTGTAGAATCGCGTTTGGAGGATCTGATTGTTTTTGAGCGCCCGTCCTATCACAATCGCGTCTGACGTTTTCAGTACTAGCCGTGTGTAGAAATCTACGTGTTATTATTTAAAAAGCTTTGGTGTCAGCTTTTGAGCACCCGTGTTTTCAGCACTCGCCGTCTGTAGAAATCTATGGAAGATACAGCCAACTGGCGCCTGCCGCCTGGTTTCTTCCGTGAGGGATTCTTTCTTGGTGTGACTCTGGTGTGAAGCTGGTCTTTTGGATTGAGCGCGAAGCGTGCGGTTCCAAAAGGCCAGTCTAAAGACTTGCTTGCCTACTAGGCCTTGCAGAGACGTAGAATGCGTCGATGTAAGGCCCAACAGGGATGTGGAGGGAGGGAAAGAAAGAAATAAACCTTATTTCTTGACGTATACTCGCACACAAGTTCGATAAACTGATCGGACTTGATGTTGCTGAGCAATGCAATGCTGTTGTGACGGTCATTCGACCGTCGTCAGTATGATGAAAGGAATCCAATGATTCGTTCTTGAGCTTTAGAGTACGCGGTACAATTATTTTAAAGAAAAGAGTCTAGTATGATATATTATTACGTCTACGACGGTAAATACCTCTCCTTCCAGTTTATTCCTTTTGACAATAAAAGAAAAGGTCTATTAGAACAGGACGAATGGACTTTTATGTTCCAACCGTCCTTGAAGAGCAGGATCCAAACCAAAATGGCCAGCAAACTCGAATGAATGAAGAATGCCATGAATCGGCCATTTTGCAATGATGTATCAACATACAACCTCAACGCAGCAGCTACTGAGCTATATGTCGATGATACCAGGAATCTACTCAATATCTACAAAGGTACAGTTGAAACTTTCCCGTTCGAAATCGTATCCTTGTAACTCCAGACCATCCATCAGATTGGCTAGAGCTATCATGCTGTTCGTTTCCTGCAAATACTGAACAAAATTGACCCGCTCTTCAAACGGCTCATTCCGCTTGACACTTGTACAATCTTGTTCAATCGTAGCATCCTGTCTTGCTTCCAGATGTGGCGTCTGTCGATCATTGCTTGAGGCAGAAATGACGGAGCAAGGAGACAGTGTCTTTTTTATCTCCTGAGCTACTTGTGCTGGCGAAAGATGTTTTGTCATTGTGGATATTGGAGCCACTTGCCTTTCTTTATTCGGTTTGCCAGTCCGCATGTCTGCTATTTTCTTGTACTGTGGCTTGCATTTTCCCGTTTCCAAGCTTACCCCAAGCAGTTTTGCCTGGTGAAAAAGATGATAATTTTGGCAATCACAGTACGGGCAGACCCATCCCTTGCACTCGGTACATTTCTTCCACCCAAAGGAAGCCCCATACTTCTTCATAACACCTCTATCACAAAGAATACAGGTATCAGCATGACTACTCCAAAATCTGTTGAGCTGGCGCTGTGACTTTCGTTTCCCGACAAGTTTGTCCATTTCAATTTTTGTGTGAAGAATACCAACGGAATCCAATAGCATGATTTTTGCATAGTCTCGAATGAATCGGCACATCCATAGCCGAAATCGAACATGTTGATTGCATTCAGGTCCTTCAGTGTTTCGTCGGTTGGATTGAAAAGCAAGCGCAATGGGATGTGGAACTAGACTGGAAAGGGCGTTGGTAAAGTCATCTTCGCTTTGGATATCGTATTTTGACAGGACAGTGTGAGCAGATAGAGCTTTATTCCCTTGCGCGATGAGAACTAGCTTTTCAAAGTCCTTGTTGCCTTCGCTTGTAATTGGCGCCATTGCTAGGTGAGGATATTCAGATAGAGTTGTGGAGTGAATTTTGTTCGTTTAATGTTTTTTATCATTGTTTTTGTAACCAGTCGAAAGAGTCAATCCTCTCAACAGTTACATTCATTCTTCGCTTCGTTCTTCACGCGTGAAGACGATGGTCGTGGCCCTTCGTCCATCTTACATGACCATCGTACCAGGTACCGGTAGATTTGAATGAAATCCAGGACAAATTGGTTACAGAGCCTCTAGTTCTCTCAGCTTATAGTACTACCTACAACTAGGCCAGAAGTACTAAGACGATGTGGATGCCTATCAAGCAGTATGCAACGATTCGTTGAACGAGTCAGTCAGTCATTTCTCATCCAGACCTATTGCAAGCTTTCAATCAAGTCAAATTCGTCACGTCCAACCTTGTTCATTGATGTTGATGCGGCTATTTTGTTCCACCAGACGGCTCCAAAATTTTAACCAGCCTATTAGACACAAGCTGAACGGTTGCAAACCATGGGGTCTGCCTTCCAACAATTGTGGGGCGAACATGAATTGTCCAACACAAGTGCCAGTGTCATGTACCAAACTGTGGGTGACTCATGGGGAGCCTTGCACAAACATGTAGAGGGTCAACATGCCTTTGGTGTGGCGTTTTTCGATATGCCAATGGAGGAATTACGATTGGATGTCATGGCCTTGAAACAAGCCTTGAAGAAACGGAAAAAGGTGGTATATGATTACACCGTCAAGGTGAAGCAATCTCGATCACTTCAAAATCAAATGGACAAGTTAAAGCAAGTGCCAGATCTCAGTGCAATTGCAGAGAAATACTACAAGGTGGAACACTACCTCAAGGCCAAAGACTTGGAAGTGGCCGAAGCCAGGCAACTGAGCGAGACCATGGGCTTGAGATTGACCAGGGTCATTGAGCGATACACGATTATCACACGGCACAGGCCAGGTATCTGAATGGACAGTCCAAGCTATTTCTGGATGCTGTACCCGCAATCACCAATATGAAGAGTGGAAGAACGCATATGCTGAAAGGCAGTCCTACCAAAGCCAATGCACCAGGACTGAAAATATCTACTTCGACAACTGGAAGGAATGTTTCCATTGAGTCCCCAGCAGCTGCCGAGCACTATGTGGGTCAAGTGAACTTGCCTCTTACAGGCACAAAGTCTCCTCCGTCACAACCACCGCTAGTGGCAACTACGTGGCCTTACAAGCAATCCGTACCAGTGCCAAACTCTGATGACGACGACGATCATGCTGCATTCTCAAGATCAGCCCGCATGGGTGGCATTAGCGGGGACCACACTTCAAATTCACTCCTACAGCCGCCGCCACAAGAGACACCGCCGCCACCCTCACCTTCACCAACGAAGACGAAGCAAAAGAAGAAGCAACTCAATCACCTTTTGTATAGCCACCTTTCCCCCCACCAACACCGCAAGAAGAACTGAAGTACCGACATGATTACCACATACAGCGGAAGAAAAATCGAAGACATACCGACTGAAAAACTACCTCTGCCGACACCATCACACGAAAAGGAATCGGAACTGGTTGAGGAGAACGATAGTGTCTCGAGTTCAGACAGTTAAAATGCTATATTCTATCGCTAGGAGACAAAGGTTCAAGATGTTCCAAGTTAAATAGTAAGTACACAAAGTATTTTCAACTGCAAACTTGAGGGCTCTGAATCACGATAATATGCAACATATTTTATTACATGTATATATCTCTTTTCTTTTAAAAGAGCGCTGAGAAAGGTGGGATCAAAAGACTCTACTGCTGTTCTCCAACCGAGATTGTGTATGATGGGATCCCAAGACCATAGACTCCGGTTGACACAAGAAACTTGTATGTGACGCCAGACTGAGCCACAAAGGTTGCGGCCGAGTCGCCACTGTAGTAACCACCATCATGTGTAAGGCATGTCAGGGTAGTACCACATTCATTTCCAGAGAAGACTCGAAGATACGATCGATTACTGTATAAAGTCCCGCTGGTGCGTTCGACAAAGACCCTGATTTTCCTAGTCTCGGTTGGAGTATATGTGTACCAGACACCACCGGCAGATTCATCGACACCACAGGAATCATTGTCGAAATCGGGCAATGCTCCGATGGTTGTATCGACTCGTTGGTAGGGAAGAGAAGCGATGTTTCTCGCATCATCACAAGCATCATTCTCCAAGTCATAGTCCCGTACGGTGATCGTGTATGATGGTATCCCAAGTGTATAGAATGCTGTCGACACAAGAAACTTGTAGGTGACACCAGCCTGTCCAACAAAGGTAGCGGCCGAGTCTCCGCTTTTGACACCACCATCATGTCTGAGGCATCTCAGGGTCCCAAATTCATTTCCAGAGAAGACTCGAAGATGCGATTTAGTATTAACAGAAGTTCCGCTGGTGCGTTCGACATAGACCCTGATACTTCTAGTCTCAGATGGAGTATACGTGTACCAGACACCACCAGCAGATGAGTCAACACCACAGGTATCAATGCCGAAATCGGGCACAGCTCCAACGGTTGTATCGGCTCGCTGATAGGGAAGAGAAGTGATGTTTCTTGCATCATCAAATCCATCATTCTCTAAGTCATAGTCCTTCACAGTGATCGTGTATGATGATATCCCAAGTGTATAGGATGCTGTCGACACAAGGAACTTGTAGGTGACTCCAGCCTGTCCGACAAAGGTAGCGGCAGAGTCGCCACTGTTGTAACCACCATCATGTCTGAGGCATCTCAGGGTCCCAAATTCATTTCCAGAGAAGACTCGAAGGTGCGATCGAGTATTAATAGAAGTTCCGCTGGTGCGTTCGACATAGACCCTGATAGTCCTGGTCTCAGATGGAGTACATGTGTACCAGACACCACCGGCAGATTTATCGACACCACAGGTCTCAATGTCGAAATCGGGCACTGCTCCAACGGTTGTATCGGCTCGTTGGTAGGGTAGCGAAGCGATGTTTCTCGCGTCATCAAATTTATCATGCTCTAAGTCATAGTCCTGTACGGTGATGTTATACTCCGAGAGAAAGCTTGACCCACCAGAGCCAGGAGAGACAAGGAATTTATAGGTGACACCCGCTTGTCCAACAAAGGTCGCGCTTGAATCACGGGAGGAGAAGCCACCGGAATACATACGGCATATTAGGGCATCGCAATCGTCTCCGTAGAATACTCGAAGGTACGAACGAGCAGACCCACTGGTTTTGTCGACAAAGACTCTGATGCTCCTGGTCTCAGTCGGAGTATAAGTGTACCACACGCCACTAGCTTCTGAAACAACGCCACAGGTCTTGACGGCAAAATCTGGCGTCGAACCAGCGGTTGTATCGGCCATTGAGAACGGAAGCGACACAATATTCAATGCATGGATACAATGGTCATTGGACATGACGACCTGACTTGCAGTGGGAGGTGTAGTTGGGGGTGACGTCTGTGGTAGTTTGGCTGATGGGCGAGGAGTCACAATAGGATTTACCCAAGCTGTCGGGGGAGGAGTTGGTGCTGGGCTCGTTTGCGTCGGAGGGGGACTTGGACTGGGAGTCGGGGCTGCTGTGGCCCGAGTTGGATAAGGATTTGGAGCTCGATCTCCTTGAGTTGGACGCGGGGTCACTGGTGTAAGCCTGAAAGGAGTTGGTTGTGGAGTCGGTGCACTAGTCGGTGATCGATCGATCGGACTGTATTCCATTGGCGTTGGATCAACTGTGGGCGTCCCCGTGGTAACTCCATCATTTGGAAACCTGATTTGAGGAATTTTATTGATATAGGTTGACTCAATGGCTTCCCATTAGACACCAATGCAATAATCACAACTACAAGAATAGACCCCCCCCAACTATCTTCCATTATTTCATAGTGAATCCAAAACGGACGACTCGGGCTTCTACTGGGGAAGTTTCTTGAGGATTTTCTGATGACGGTGATTCAGCATCCTCCATGACACCTACTTTTGTATCGTTCCCAGTTGCACCATCATCTGGAAAGGAAGCAACATGACCCGGGACCCTAATTGCTCCAATTTGAGCAACGTTCATTCTAACCTCTTCCTCTCCAGGTGCAGAGGCTTGCAACATTATATTTCGGTATTCGTCGTCCATCTCTAGAAGTCTATAGATGTCTCAAATCAAAAGTCTACTCTTTTTTGTGGATAGTCCTATCACTGTAATCAGTGAGTAATTTTATGATACAAATCATCATGGTTTGTGATGATGTTGAGTCAGTCGCGTGTGAAGTCAGAGTCGCAGTCGCGTTTGAAGTCTTTCGCGTGAAGAGTCCGGGGTTCCGCCAAATCGACGAGGTTCAAAAGGCTAATAGAGTATGGTATTACTTCTACTACGAAGAGACTTTCCCATCCAATCAATCCCTTTTGGAAACCAAAGAAAAGGTCTATTAGAACAGGACGAATGTATCAAAATTATTATTCATCTTTCGCCTGTCTTTGAACAGCATGATCCAAACCAAAATCGCGAGCAAAGAACTCGAAGCAACGAATGAAAGAGTCGACCATTTTACAATGTGTCAACCATACAAACTCAAAGCAGCAGCAGTAGTTGCCAGCCTACCTATTCTATACAAAGGTACAGTTGAAAGTTTCGCCTTCGAAATCCTATCCTTGTAACTCCAGACCATCCATTAGATGGGCTAGAGCTATCATAATGCTGTTGGTTTCCAGCAACTACTGGTGGACAAAATCGGCCCTCACTTCAACGGCTAATTATCCTGTTCGCTTTCAGAAGTGGCTTATGTAGATCATCACTTTAGGTGGAAGAAGACAGTGTCTTTTCTATCCTCTCTTCTTGTGTCGGCTATGGAGCAAGGCTTTGCTCTCTCAGCTGTGGAGCTATATAGCGCGAAGACGCGAGATGTGAGTAAAAAAAGGGTCATGGCTATATATACTACTCCTAATGCGGTAGCCGGCAGCAAGAAGTACTAGTATCATGGTACCGCACAGGCCCAACGACGCTTGGCAACAAGTTCCAGAATACGACCGAGGTACATCACCGAGAGACGTTTTACACACGGCGGGCCCTGAAGCAGGAATAGAAGAAAAGGGCCCCGAAGCAGGAATAGAAGAAAAGCGGCGCAGCAGACGAGGTTCGAAAAATGGCAGCAGACGAGTCCGAAAAATGATTGCGAAGAAGTGCGATCTCGACTTGCTGCTTGGAATCATTGAATCAACTTGAAGCAGCTTTGGAAAACAGGCACGATGAGGGATGCAACAGATCAAGACAGTCCATTGCTTTTGCAGCTGCGACGCGTCATCTACCTGGTACTTTAACAGGTGTATGAGATACTTTAACAGGTGTACGACTAACGTACTGTACCGGTACCGGTAAGACTTTCAAAACTATTTTAGACTACAACTGCGCAAGGTATCAGACTTCACCAGGTCGCGTAGGCTTCTCCATCACATACACATGTACCGGTACCGGTACGTGCAGCCGAGTGACCAGCGGCGATGAAGAATGACTTCTCCATGAGGTCAGACAATTTGGACCCCGTAATTAAAAATTCTCATTTCGTCTTCAGTGAGAAAATGGCCCAGGGTAAATCGTTCGGGGTTTCGTTGAACGTTGAACTTGGAATGAAAAGATTAGTCCGTCCGATCAGATGTGCATAAGTGTCAAAAAGTCTTATTGGCCAACAATTATTGAAGGTCATAGAATTTCGTCACGTAAGCTTGAAAGTCTCGTCCAAAACCGAACTCACACATCAATTACCAAGGCCTTCTGAGCACACTTACAAGGTGTCTTCTCCGTCCTTTCAAAATTACATAGCTTTGGTTCGGATTGGTGGGGGGACTTTGATACCATAGCAGTACTTTTCTACTCGGCACTGAAAACGGCACAGCCATCAACATCAGTTTGGTTCCAAATCAAATCATCTCATAATTTTAAAAGCCTCACTCGTACTTTATTTCACCGTGACACATTCATCAACATGCCCCCAAGTGACGATAAAGCCAAATACTGCTACGAAGACCCTGATACCTGGTCATATCTTGCCGACAGAAAGCTGAAAAACGCTGACTTGCTAATCAAGATTCCTCGACGATCCTCCATAAAGCAAAATGGGGCCCCACGAAGGGTGAGCATCTCTCGAGGGGTTGAAATTCAGATCAACCTCCCCGGCAAAGGTGATCCCATCACGCGTCGAAGGTCCATCGAATTTAGCGAAACGAACTCTATTGAAGAGTACAAGTCCTGCGAGGATCCCTTTGACAACATCTGGTTCAACAAGGACGAATACGATGATATTCGCTCGAGCAACAGGAAGATTGTCAAGTGCGTGGAACGGGGCACTGACAAGAATTTTTGTGTCCGAGGCTTGGAGTCCATGATGGACGATGTCCAACAAGTGCGCCGTCGCAACTCGATTGACGCCGTTTTGACCGAGCAGGAGGCTCAACGCGATTCTGGAGTCTATGATGAGGAAAAGCTTTCCGAAAGTTACCGACGCACATCGATGGCAAGCCAAGCACAAGCAGCTGGCCGAGCAGAGACGGACACTGCTGACATTCAATTGTACTTGCAGAGTGCTCTGATGCTGTTGCGACGGATGTCAGTATAAGAGACTGAAGCAGCAACTGTACTGTTTACCATCAAACCCTTCAATTTTTGCTACAGATGTATAAACTAATTGTATAACAATCACAAATCAACTCATGACCTTGCACGGTAGTAGCTTTAAATTAGTTTGCACATGTGCATAACCGTTGCACCTAAAATACGGATACTGGAAGCTGTCTGTCTACTCATCTAATGTGGATTCGGAAGAAGGTGGATAATGAGGAGGAGTGGAATGCGCAGCATTCACATCGCATTAAATGGAAAGTTTTCACCCACGTTGATAGACCTTTAATTGCCTCTACATGAATCTCATGACACTGGTGCGATATGTAACATCAGGTGCGGAGTGAACCACATCCACGTCGCGGTAGATTAGCAGCTCTCTACCAGGCTGATACCTCGGACGCACAATATTATTTTCCTCGAAGCTTCCAGAGAATAGTACAGGTTCCATTCGAGGGTGATTTTCTGGGGCCCAACATTCCTCCTCTAACGGAATCACATGTGAGAAGACACCGCATCCATTGTAGTCATCCTCCCGTGGCCATCCCCACAATACCGTTTGAGTGGTGTTCAGTGGCGACTTGCCAAAATCCATGTGAAAAGAATGGCCAATGGCACGATCTTGTACACCATAAATGTCGATGAAGTGGGTGGAAGGCCTAGAACCGCACAAATCTCCAATGGCCTTCATTAATTCGTCGCCAGTCAGTGCAGATTCTCCCAAGGCTTCCGCCAAGACGGCAGTCGTCTTGTTCATTCTATTCATACTTTCGGGCATTCTCCAAGAACCTTCCAGCGAGGAGTCTGGTAACAGCAACACAGAGGCTGCCTTTTCGGACAAGCTGGCATAAAAGGGAGTGCTATCAAAGATATCTTGTCTGATCGCAATCCGAAGGTCTTCTCGAAATTTAGCTTCAGCATTAAACTTGGTTGAAAGACCAACATCCTTGCCGAACAAGTCGTCCAGTGACATGAATTTGAAGGCTGGAGTCTTGACAGCTTGGTCGAATTGGATTCCCTCCGACATACATTTGATGTTGCCATCGGATATGGCGTCGTGCAGATTTAGTGGAGTGGCACCCTCGTTAGGATCTTGGACTGCAGTCATGGCCTTGCCGTCAAAAGGAGCTGGTTGCTGTGGTCGTTCTCGTCGGGGACGGGAGGCTCTGGGCCCACTAGCAGAATCCGCATCGGCAATTGTCCGTCTAGATGTGCGTCTTCGTCCTGATGCTTTAGGTCCAGTTGATTCGGTTGCCAACAATATGACTTTGGACTCCTGGATATGAAATGTAGGACATGTAAACCCATCAGAGAACAGAGGGAGAGTAGCAAATGCAATGCCAAGCGCGTGTACGTTTCTCATTGTCATTGTTTGAACAGACCCGATCTTTTGATGTTCAAATTTCAATGGATGACGTAATATCGAGGAGTACAGAGCTAGGCCCAATTGGTTGCATGAAATGACAACACCTATCATTAACACCACACAAATTGTAGGGCTGGAAGGATACGATGTTTGCTCGAACACATTCGCAATATTGGAAAATTTGCAGTTCAATACGTCAAAAGAGATATGCTAGTGGAAATCAGACAAATATCATTTTTGGGGCAAACACTGATGTTGGAAAGACTGTCATCACGGCAGGTTTGATTCGGGCGAGTGGGAATACTTCACACTATGTCAAGCCGTTGCAATGTGGGGGGAGTGACCAGCGATTTGTTGAGAAATATGCTACTAACGTCACTTCTGCCACGACCCTGTTCGAATGGGAAACACCAGCGTCGCCACACTACGCCGCCCGAGTGGAGAATAAGCCAATATCCGATGAACAAGTGATTACGTCATTGAAAGATTGTTTGGACAGTTTGAACAGCCCAATGACTTGGGTGGAAACAGCTGGAGGGGTGATGAGTCCGTCATCATCTTCACCTGACAATAATGGTCCGCATCATGCGAGGGATAAGGAGTTGTCGTGGGGATGGGTGCCTCAAGCAGATTTGTATCAAACATTCTCGGATTCCATGTCGGCAGTATTGATTGGTGACGGAAGACTAGGTGGAATCAGGTGAGGAAGAAAGAAGAAAAGGAGGGAGAGTTATTTCACAACCATTCATCTCACCGTTCGAGTTTAGTGCAACCTTGACAGCTTTGGAGTCACTGCTGATTCGTGGATATAATGTGTCGGGTGTGATTGTAATAGAGAAAGGATACGAAAACCAAAAGGCTATTCAGGAATACGCCAGTCGGTAAGAGATACTTTGGTGAATATTGCTTTCTTGTTTGATCAGATCAGTATGTTCTCACTGTGTCGCTTGACAGAGAAGTGGACGGGCGAACTGCAACTAGTACCATTTTTCGATATCCTGAATCATCGATCGTATCACTCCCAGAACTCCCTCCAGAACCAGAACCATTGGATGATTGGTATCACTCAGAAGAAACTACGAAAGCACTAGAATCTTTTGTACAAGTTCATCTGAATCAAGCTTGGGAGGATTGTAAAAGTGCAAACTAGAACAGACACAACACTGAAGACTGGACTATCACTTATGGACAGAAGTTGATTCTATTCGTGGTCTCGCCATCCTTTCCGAGCCCTTGTGACTATAATTTGTAGAGACTGATCATCAGTGCTCGCTATAGTCTGACAATATGATGCTGTACCCTCGGTCGCGTGTAGATGTTCCGAGGGATATCGCCGACAACCTTTTCCTCTTGTCTTGGTTGCTCTGCCATAAGTGCTACTGGAAGATTCTGCTGTTGACCTAGATGTACATATTGAGATGGCAAGCCATGAGTTATACTTTCATATTCCTGTGATGGTGGAGAATCTCGTCTCTTTTGTTTTGATTCTGGCCTTTTTCGAATTGTTTTGAATGCAAAGATTTCTGAAAGATCTGCTTCGCTCTCAAAACTCGATTTCTGCTCCACCGGGCCTCGAGTTTGATTGATAGTATGAAGACCGGACACCATATCGCTAGCTTCATCTGTTATCGAAACGACTCGAGGAATATCATTAGGAGGTTGTTGCGGGCCACTATACGAATTGACGCATAAATCCCACGGCGAGAGGTCAGCCCATGCGTCGTCATCAGTGCCACAGCTAGATCTAAATGCTCTGAGGATTCTCCCAAAAAGGCCTTTGTTATTGTGATTTGCCATTTTCCGCCTGTGATATGATCAATTCGAGGTGATGCCTAGTGGGAGGGAAAAGGAGACAGAAACAAAAGTCCTCCGAGTGCTTGTCATGAGCAAAAAATAATATGACGTCTGAAACGCCACTGTTCTGAACCGTTAGATCATACTTTCGCCGTGTAAAAGGAACGCGTAAAATGAATCGAAGAAACTCCGAAAAGTTCTCAGAACGCGTAAAACGGATCACGGAGTGTTCCTCAAACCCTACATTGAACATGTAGCTATGTCAAGAGTAAAACTATGTATGTGTAAAAGAAAAAGACGAACGAGTTCCAATTTCTCACGATGCTTGCTCACTACCGTTAGAACACAACTCCAACCAAGAGATGTTGATTGAATCCAATCTGGTACTACCAGTTGTGGACGTGACACTAGATGTGTATATATATAAACAAATGTACTAGTAGGGTCTAAATGATTATTATTTTATGTATGTTTCTTTTCCCAGGTTCAAAGACCATGGTCAGTGTTGTATAATATATATGACACCCTAATTGGTCTATTCTTGGGTTTGTTCAGCGGCGTGGTGTAAGACGGTGAAAGAATCGCACGATAGATTCTTGGCCATACCACCTCGTTCATAGTCCTCCACATATGGGCGACCATAGTATGAGTCCAACAAGACATTTCGAAGCTCACTGATCAATGGGAATCTTGGATTCGCTCCAGTGCATTGATCATCAAACGCGTTCACCGCCAATTGATCAACCTTCGCCAAGAACTCAGTCTCGTCTACACCCCATTCCTTGATGGACAATGGAATATCAAGCTCTTGCTTCAACTCATCCAACCATGCAAGCATCGCATTCACACGGTCCATAGTGTGCTCTTGAGTAAACCCGAGATGCATCGCAATCTCTCCATAGCGACGAAGAGCATTTGGACGATCGTATTGAGAGAAGGCAGTTTGCTTGGTAGGCATGTTGGTGGCATTGAATCGAATGGTGTTGCAAATCAACAATGCATTGGCAATACCGTGTGGAATGTGGAACTCTGCTCCAAGCTTGTGGGCCATTGAGTGACATACACCCAAGAACGAGTTGGCAAACGCAATGCCAGCGACTGTCGCGGCGTTGTGCACCTTCTCACGAGCCACGGGATCGTCCGCACCATTCTTGTACGAACGAGGGAGGTAAGCTTTCAATAGCTTCAAAGCTTGCAGCGCTTGACCATCCGAAAATTCGTTGGCCAATACCGATACATAAGCCTCCATGGCGTGAACGACAGCATCAATACCTCCTGCAGCAGTCAAGCCCTTTGGCATCTGCATCACCAAGTTGGCATCGACAATGGCCATGTGAGGTGTTAACTCGTAGTCGGCCAAAGGATACTTCTGGCCTGTGGCATCATCGGTAACAACAGCAAATGGAGTAACCTCAGAGCCTGTTCCAGATGTGGTAGGGATGCAAACGAGCTTAGCCTTGGTTCCCATCTTGGGGAATTTGAAGATTCTCTTTCGGATGTCCATGAAACGAAGAGACAATTCCTTAAAATCTACTTCGGGATGTTCGTATAGGACCCACATCATCTTGGCGGCGTCCATGGGAGATCCTCCTCCAATAGCAATAATCAAATCTGAAATTGTAGAAAGCAGCAAGTCAGATGATGGCTTTACATTTTCGAGAATCATTGTCCAGCGAGAAGCAGTACTTACCAGGTACAAAGTTGTCCAAGACGTCGGTTCCCTTTCGGATGGTAGTCAAAGTAGGATCAGCTTGGACTTCGTAGAAGGTTTGGCACTCAATACCACGGGCCTTCAAGAGCTCCGTCAGCTCATGCACATATGGCGTGTGGTTGTACAAGAACTTGTCCGTCACAATGCAGGCCCTTTTGAAGTCCTTCAAATCTTCCATAGCAACTGCCATTGCTCCACGACGGAAGTATACGGAGTGTGGAAGTTTGTGCCACAACATATTCTCGGCTCTCTTTGCGACTGTCTTTTTGTTCATCAAGTGTTTTGGTCCAACGTTCTCGGAAATCGAGTTACCTCCCCAAGATCCGCAACCCAAAGTCAAAGATGGAGCAAGAGCGAAGTTATAAAGATCCCCAATACCTCCATGCGATGTGGGTGTGTTCAACAAGATACGAGCGGTCTTCATCTTCCTTCCAAAGTGCTCGATACGTTCAGTATTCTTGTCTTGGTTTGTGTACAAACAAGACGTGTGTCCAACTCCACCCATGGCAACTGCCTTGACGGCCATCTCGACTGCTTCGTTAAAGTCAGAAGCTCGGTACATTCCCAAGGTAGGTGACAGCTTCTCATGGGCAAACTCGTCTTGCTCCGATAGTTCGGCTCCTTCTCCGATCAGGATCTTGGTGTAGGGTGGAACCAGGACATCGGCAAGCTCGGCAATCTTGATGGCAGACTGACCAACAATCTGGGCATTCAAGGCACCATTCTTGAACAAAATCTTGCGAACCTTTTCCTTCTCCTCAGTGTTCAAGAAGTACCCTCCGTATCTGGAAAATCGCTCCTTCACTTGTTCGTAGATTTCGTCAACGACAATAACGGCTTGTTCGGAAGCACAAACGACACCATTGTCGAATGTCTTGGACATCAAGATGGACGACACCACTCGCTTGACATCGGCAGTCTCGTCGACGACAACAGGTGTGTTTCCAGCTCCGACACCAATGGCAGGCTTGGCAGAAGAATATGCGGCCTTGACCATGGCTGGTCCGCCAGTGGCCAAAATCAGATCAATTCCATCATGATGCATCAGTGCTTGTGATAGAGGAAGAGTGGGTTCTGCGATGCATCCAATAATATCTGGTGGAGCTCCAGCTTTGACAGCGGCCTCCAATACCAGCTTGGCAGTGTAGGCAGTGGACTTCTTGGTACGTGGATGTGGTGAAAAGACAATACCGTTTCTCGTTTTCAAGCAAATGAGTGCTTTGAAGATGGTCGTTGATGTAGGGTTGGTACATGGGACGACACCGCAGATGGTACCGATAGGTTCCGCAAGGACCATGGTGCCCATCTCATCGTCAGTTTCCAATACTCCACAAGACTTGAAGTCGGCATATCTGTTGTCGTGAAAAGGAAAAAATCGTTAGGTCACAAATAGAAAGCGTCGTCGTCTTATCCAATGCTTGCATAATACTTACTTGTTGTAGATGTATTCAGATGCAAAGTGGTTTTTGATAACCTTGTCTTCAATGACTCCCATGCCAGACTCTTCAGCTGCCATCATGGCGAGTGGGATACGAGCATCGGCGGCCGCCAAAGCGGCTGCACGAAAGATCTTGTCGACTTGTTCTTGAGTGTACGTTGCGAATACTTTTTGAGCCGCTTGGACTCTGTCAACGAGTGCGTTTAGCTCCTCAAATTCGGACATGATGTGTTGTGTTTGTTGCTTTTTGTTGTTGTTGATATTCTCTTTTTGAATTTATGAGAGGATTGTCGTTGTTGAGCGATCTTTTTCTTGGATCGTGTTCTGGTTTGGTTTGGCTACCCGAACCCCCTCTGGATGAAAATATGCAGAGATTCGATTGGTTGTGAGACCAAATTCCGCTGCACATGCGGAAGATTTTGGACCAATGCGAACTGCAACCGTGTTCCCTACCCTCGTTACATACCGTGTAAATTTTGCCTCGCGTTTCACACCACTGTTTCCAACCTACCTTACGTACAATGTGCTATTGTTTTTACAGGTATAATAGTTTTGCTTCGGGTTGGAAGAATAGAACAATTCGCCAAGCAAGTTTCCGCGCGATCAAACTAGCATGCGTAACTTTGGGGAGGGAAGGATTTAGAGGGGGAACATGGATCTTGATGATTGATGGGAAGACGAAATTCAGTCGCACCCATTGACTGGTGCACAATACCGCTACAAGCACAAGGCCACCACCACATCGACTGCGATGGAGGAGGAGGAGCCACAAACTCACAGTCCAATGCTTACCACCGAAGAAATTAACACACTAGATAGAGATCATGTGTGGCATCCTTACGCCGCCATGCCAAATGCTGTACCCTGCTTCCCTGTCGAGAAAGCATCTGGTTGTGAAATCACACTGAATGATGGACGAGTCCTGGTTGATGGAATGAGTTCCTGGTGGGCCGCCATTCATGGATATAATCACCCAATATTGAATGCTGCAGCTTCTGCACAAATGGAGAAGATGTCTCATATGATGTTTGGAGGATTGACGCACGAGCCAGCCGTCACATTGGCGCAAGAATTGGCTCGCATCACACCTGGAAGTGGGGACAACAAGTTGGACAAGATATTTTATTGCGACTCTGGATCCGTAGCCGTAGAAGTGGCTATGAAAATGGCGATACAGTACTGGTTCAACAAGGGAATATCGGCCAAGAGCAAGTTTTTGACGATTCGTGGAGGTTATCATGGCGACACCTTTGAAGCCATGAGCGTCTGTGATCCAGTCGGTGGAATGCACCACTTGTTTAGTTCGACATTGCCCCAACAATTGTTTTGCAATCGACCAGAAACCAAATATCATGAAGAGTGGGACGAATCGGATATTCAGAACTTTCAACAAGCTTTGAACAAGCAAAAGGACGAAATTGCAGCTGTCATATTAGAGCCTATTGTACAAGGAGCTGGTGGGATGCGGTTTTATTCCCCACATTACCTACAAAGAGTCAGAGATTTGTGTGACGAACACGATGTTTTGCTTATTTGTGACGAAATTGCTACTGGGTTTGGACGGACTGGAACCATGTTTGCGGTGGAACATGCCGAAAACGTAGTTCCTGATATTTTGTGTATTGGAAAAGCATTATCTGGTGGCTTTTTGAGTTTTGCAGCTACTATCACATCACCCAAAATCGCCAGAGTCTTTGAACAAGGTCCGGCTGGAGTGCTCATGCATGGACCAACCTTTATGGGAAACCCGTTGGCATGCGCAGTAAGCTTGGCTTCATTGCAGCTGCTGCAATCCTATGACTGGAAGGAGAAGATAAAATTCATCGAAAAGCAGCTAACAACTGAACTTGAGCCGTGCATGGATTCACCTCATGTGGAAGACGTCCGTGTGCTGGGTGCAATTGGGGTGGTGGAGATGAAGGAGCCAATGGATCTCAAAATGATGCAGCCTCGGGTGGTTGAAGAAGGAGTGTGGCTAAGGCCATTTGGAAAGTTGCTATATACCATGCCTCCATTCATAATTCAGAGTCATGAGCTGCGGAAAATCACCCAAGCAATGGTGACTTTAGCAACTCGTAGAAGAGTGTAAACCAAACTTTTGATGCTGACGTCACAGATTCGCCTTTCTCACCAACTCATACCAACGCAACAACAACACAGCAATTTCAATCAACAACACTTTACATATTGGCTAGCTGCAGCACAATAAACTCCTCGAAACGTTAAAATGAATCGTAGTTTGTCCCTCTTTGTGCTTCCTTTGGTGGTCTCTGCGTTCCAGAGTCCTGCAAGCCAAGCTTATTCCTGCCAATCGCCCCTTTCTGCAATCAAAGAGTCGACCTTTGGCATGGGATGCTTTTGGGAGCCCAGTGAAGAACTACTCAAAGTTGACGGCGTCGTTGATACCATTGCTGGATATACTGGGAATCCATCGGCCACAGAAGCTCCAACGTACGATACAGTTTGTTTTGGTCGGCAGTGGGTGGAAGGTGTCAGGGTGAAGTATGACGACGAAAAAATATCCTATGAGCAACTGTTGGAAACCTTTTTCCAAACACAAAAGCCAAAACTGGGTTCCCGACAATATGCTTCCATTATATTTCCACACGACAAGGAACAGGAGAAAATCGCTAGCGCATGGAAGAGTAAAAATGCAAATATTCAACGAGAGGACGGTTTCCTTCCAGAATGGACCGAAATTGAACCCCAGTCCAAATTCTATCAAGCTGAAGGTTACCACCAACGGTATTGGCAAAAGCAACGGCCTCGCTTTGCCCTCATTTTCGGCTTGTTGGCCATCGCCACGGGTGCCCTGAACAATTTTGTGCCTGACGTGTATCATCAATCCATGGTGAACTTTGCCAATGCATCGGTTCTCGCCATTGGCTTGGTTCAAATATTGGAGCGCGTTTTGGATGCCAAGGTGGTAGAATTATAAATCATTACAATATGGTGTTAAGTTTTTATCATGGTACTCAAGTTTCAGCGTAGCTATCTTCTTCTTTCGGGATCGATCTGTTCCAGAAATCGAACTCTTTATCGATTCGTAGTACCATATATAATATTGACCATTTACTTACTGATGTACTGTACTCGTATATACCATTGTTGAAATTAATCATTGTTCATTTGGTTCGATCTTGGAAACGACAAGAGCGAGAAGTATTGAAGTACAACTACTCATTGTTCGGGTCGTCAGCCAATTTGATTCCGTTCATCTTTGATTCTGCCTTGGTTGATTGTTTCGTTTGCTCTCTGGCAATTGGTAGGTAAAACATCGAGGCAGATGGTGACAAGCTAGGCAACGGTCATCTGGTGTAGATGATGATGCGAGGATGTCTCAATGTCAAAAGGGAGTGAATCAATGAATCAATCATTGGTACATCGTCGCAAATGCAAAGTGTCAGGAAACCGGATGCGAAGTAAAGCATACGGAGGCTCCGTCCTGAAATCAATCAAATACAAGATTTTGTACGTAGTTTAAAGAGAGTCCTCATTTCCCATTTCTCCATAGAAAATTGATATTTGATGCACCAACCACCCAACCCAGCAGGATCATTCATTGCTTTGATTGTAGGATTCACTGGGCGTGGTTCCTATTGTAAAGATTTCAAAATGGAGTGGTCTGACGGCATTCAAACTCCGGAGGATATCTTTGTTGAAAGACAACTTGGCGCTGTGCTTCTACTCCCACTTCAAGAGCAACATCTGTCTCCGAAAAATGTGACGGACGGAGTGCACAGGCCAAGCTTTCGCGCACCTCAAACGTGGTGAAAATGTGGTCGCGTTTTGCGAAATTACACACGGCCAAAATGGAAAAAAGAATGATGACACACGGCCAAAAATGTCGCCAATTAACGTTAGCCGTGACATCTTGAAGTTCTTTCTCCCCAATCGTAAAATCGGCGTAGCCTGAATCGCCAATCACAGCGTCGCAATCACCTCACAACGAGGTCGTACAAATCTCATCTCATCCACAAAAACGAACACAGACTATCTGGTTGGAGTGTACACGAATCTACAAAATACACTTTCGGACTTACAAACACAACAATAGCACCATTTTATCCTACTGGAACAATCAAGGAAGATAGTAAACAACATCATGTCAGGCAATAAAGGATTCATGGACGACCAGCTGGCAGCAATGCTTTTGCAGGAACAGAAATTCTATCGCTGTTCTGACTATTTGGGATCATGCTCGTCTTCAACCGAACATCCAGTTCCAATAACTGTGTGCCCTTTGCAAATTCTGAATGAAATGGCAAATCTAGTGACTGACACTCAGCTTGTCCGAATTGACTCATCTTCCAATTTTTCAAAAAGTGACAGCAAATCTGAGGCATCACCGACCACAGTTGTGCACGATATGTATGAGTCTCCTCATCACTCCAGACCACCACTATCAAAACAACAGTCGCAACGAGACAAGTTTGAACTCTCACTGATTGGCGCGTGGCGAAGTCAAATGTTTGATTGGATTTGTCAGGTGGTCCGATTCTCCCAGTTGAACAAGGGTGTTGTGGAAGTATCATTCAATATCTTGGATCGGTTCTTGGTCAGCAAAGTACAGCACGACAACATTTCTCGTGAAGAGTTTCGATTATACTGTTTGGCCTCGCTGCATATTGCCTTCAAGACGAGTGCCTCGGCAGGACGATTGAGCATGAAACAGTCACTGTCCATGTCGGGAGGGTTCTATCAAGTGGAAGAAATCCAGGCCGCCGAGCTAGAGATATTGCAAAACCTACAGTGGCATGTGAATCCACCGACCATAATGGCCTTTTGTGATCTCTACCTAAAACTTCACGAGACCCAGCTTTCCAAGAAAGTATACAGCGCCTGTGAATACATGGCGGAAGTTGCTATTGCCGATGAGTTTTTCATTTCCAAGCCTTGTTCGAGCATTGCCTTGGCGATTACTTTGTTGGTAACAAGGAAGGAAGGAATCCGATTCGCTTGGGCGCAAAAGCTGCTCCAAGAATTGCGGGGACGAGTATTTGTAGAAGGTGACGAGTTTGAATCGATCCTCCAGCAACTGGAGTGTCTAATTTGAACGTGAAAACGAAAAGAATTGCAAATCATCTATATAACTCCAATAGTAATCCCGCTCAATTTTGTTCAGCCTACTACTTTTGTGTCGGCGGTACGTGGAAATATCGCTCTCCATCATAGGTCTCCAATCTCACATTAGCTATCAAATCGTGTTCTCCAAAGGCACCATGAATTTTGTGCATACCATCCAACACCATTTCTCGGGTTCTTTCGGCCTTCCCATAGGCTCTAATATCGACATAGCAATCTTCTTGGAAACTTTCATCCGTCCAATCTTCGCATCGTTGGAGGATCAATTTCGTAGTGTTGGGTTTGGTACCCCAAATGTCACATAGTTTGGATTGCAGGGCGGTAAGTGGAACTGGTTTGCTAAGAGTATTACGAGCAAAAATTTTGACGAGTGGCATGGTTGTATTGTTGGTCGGGAATTGTAGATGCAATTGTGATGATGCTGACTCTGACAGCGGTGGTAATTGGATGATGGATGGATCTTGATGATTTCAATCCAACTAATCATTGGACCGTTTCCCGCCCTCCTTTCCGCGTGGAAACGTACGGTATTCGTACCTATATAAAAGTACCGTTACTCATGGCATACACAGTAGGTCTGCCATCGTCCGTCTCTCAACGTAATCCAGAAACGAAACCTGGTCTTACACTGTTATCATCAGAAGATTCTCAACAGCTCTGCAACCATGGAGGACATGTCAAAACTACAAGACGAGCTTGATGCTCTCAATGCCAAAATTACCAAGCAGGGAGCTGAAGTCCGACAAATGAAAAAGGATGGAGCTGCCGCCGAGAAAATTGGAGAGGCCGTCAACGCTTTGCAAGCGTTGAAACTTGAGGCTGGGACACTAACAGAAAAGCTGAAGGGTGATGAACCAGATTTCAACCGCAAGGCTTTCGATGATTTGATTATCCGAAAAATGTTTGTCGTTCCATCTTTTGAAATTCATGGTGGAGTCAAGGGTCTATTCGATTTGGGACCTCCTGCTTGCGGTTTGAAGGTACGAAATTACGTGAATTCCTGATGATTCTAGGATGATTCGGGTATATTATATTGGAGAAGAATCGTTATGAACCACGAAGATTTTACAGAGTCCACTCACGACGATGTGATTTTTTCCTTATATAAAGGCTGCTATGATTGACTTGTGGAGAAAGCACTTTGTTTTGACAGAAAACATGTTGGAGATGGAATGTACCTGTTTGACTCCCGAAGTCGTTTTGAAAACAAGTGGCCACGTTGATCGTTTCACAGATCTGATGGTCAAGGATCCCGCTACTGGAGAATGTTTCCGTGCCGATAAGTTGCTGGAAGATGCCATTGACGACTTGATAGAGAAGAACCCAACCATGCCTACCGAGGAGAAAGAGGACCATTTGCGAACTCAACGTCAAGCAGATGCTTTCAGTCCTGGGGAATTGGACACCTTGTTGACCAAATATGGATGTAAGGGACCATCTGGTGAAGCTTACAGTCCATCGTTCCCATTCAACCTGATGTTCAAGACTTCTATTGGTCCTGAAGGAACTTCCGTTGGATTTTTGCGTCCCGAAACCGCGCAAGGTCTCTTTGTCAACTTCCGCCGATTGTTGGATGCCAATGCTGGAAAGATGCCTTTTGCTGCTGCTCAAATCGGAAATGGATTCCGTAACGGTAAGTTTTGTCAGGCCATACTAGTGTCTTCGATTTGAATGTTCGTCGTCTAATGTCTTTTGTAGAAATTGCTCCCCGTAGTGGTTTGCTTCGTGTCCGTGAATTCTGCATGGGTGAGATTGAGCACTTTGTTGACCCTAATGACAAGAGCCACGCCAATTTCCCCACCGTTGCCGATAAAGTTCTAGTTTTGTTTGGACGTGACGACCAACTTGGATCCGGAAAGACAAAGAAGATATCCATTGGAGAAGCCGTCAAGAGTGGGCTTGTCAACAATGAAACCCTTGGTTACTTTATGGCTCGAACGCAATTGTACATGGAAAAGATTGGCATGAACCCAGAGTGTCTTCGTTTCCGTCAGCATTTGGCTACCGAAATGGCTCACTATGCTGCCGATTGTTGGGATTTGGAAATCAAGTCCAGCTATGGATGGGTCGAGTGCGTTGGTCACGCCGATCGTGCCTGTTACGATCTGGAAGTCCACTCCAAGGCCACCAACACCCCCATGGTCGCCACTGTTAAGTTTGACAAGCCACAAGAAATGGAGGTTGCCAAGCTAAAGTTTGACCGTAAGGCCCTTGGTATGGTCTTCAAGAAGGACGCCAGAACTGTCTCTGCTGCTTTGGAAGCTCTTGCTGAGTCCTGGAAGGACTTTGAACCCATTGCCACTGCTTTGGAAGCTAGCGGAAAAACCACTGTTGATGGATTCGAAATCACCAAGGAGATGGTATCGTGGGAAAAGACAATGAAGAAGGTCCACGAAGCCAAGTTCACTCCGTCTGTCGTCGAGCCTTCCTTCGGTATGGGACGCATCTTGTACTCTCTCTTGGAGCACTCCTTCTACCAACGTGATATGGACGAGCAGCGTAACGTCATGAAATTCAACCCTCAAGTTGCTCCTCAAAAGTGTGCTGTCCTTCCCATCAGTAGCAACCCCGAATGTAATGCTGCCGTCGATGAGATTGCTGCCGAGTTAATGCAAAGCGACTTGGCCACACGAGTCGACAAGTCTACCGCCGCTCTTGGTCGCCGGTACGCTCGTTCCGATGAAGTTGGTGTTCCATTTGCCGTCACCGTTGACTTTGAGACATTGACCGATGGCACTGTCACCATCCGAGAACGTGATTCGATGGTCCAAGTTCGTGTTCCCAAGAAAGAAGTCTGCAATGTAGTCTTTGACATTGTCCACCAACGGACCACTTGGGAACAAGTGACCAAGAATTATCCTGTCGTTCAAGTGGATGAGGGCGATGGTACGCCAGCGGAGAAGGGTGCCGATGCGAGAGCCAAGACTGTCGTGGAGGCCAATTCGCGTGGCCGATTTTCACGACCTGCTCCCAAGAAGTAGACAATAATCGGGATGCGTGACGAGAATTATGAGCGTCGCCCATTTCTTGAAATAATCTACTGTTTCGTAATTTTGATCGAATTGGTGATTAATTAACTAGATAGAATAAGTTTGCAAGAGAGATGTCAGTAGATTAGCAGTACTGTATAGGAAGAAAGGGAAAAAACATTCCTGAGATGTGGTTCTCATAGTAGCATTTCAAAAAGCAACGGCATCACAACAGCTTACCTTGTCGCTCGTTTTCTTCGCACGCATATGTAGCAGATCTCCTCTCGAGTTGGCATCACTCACTTCTTGTCGCTTAATTCGATACGATCCAGTCTCTGTCTTTTCTCGATACACTAACGCACCGTTGCCAGAGTACAGGTCGAAGGCATGTTGTTGAAGGTCTTGCTTGGCTTCCTTTTGCTTCTTTAAAGCATCCTTCTTTTCTTTGGCCACATCCCGTGGCTTGCGGATATACTGAAAGGAGACGGGATGTTTCAAGCTCTCGCTAAAGGCTGATGAGAGATTCAATGACTGGTCGGACAATCGGATGGTAATGACACGGAGCTCGTCTTGTCCTTTGACATTGCACATAATGGCGTCCCCATTCGATACCTCCTTCATGAATCTAGTGTCGTATCCAGTTACAACTGTTCCCGAAGTTGTGATTTTTCCAGTTCCCTTTTTCACGGTTGGCATCGCTCCAGAATTGGCCTTGGATGATGATGGAATTTCAGGGTTGACAGGAGCAGATAGAGATGGAGCATCAAGGGATTGTGGTTTCTTGCTAGCTACCACAGTCGAAGTTGAGGAATCTTCATCCTTCTTCGAATGCTTCGATTTCCTCTTTTTCTTCTTGCTTTTGTCGCCTTTGAACAAGAGTTGACCTTTTCCCATCGTGCCCAACTGAAAGTTTTGTGTTTGCAACAATTCTCGCTGTGTGGGAAGTGGGAAGCATTCGCGACCAAAAATTTCCCCAAACATGCGAAGTTCAAGGTGAGATGCATGTCTTTCTTGCAGTTTTTAAAAAGTGTACTGTACTGTAGGCATGAGTACTGTAGGTATGTAACGTAAATATTGCACACTTCGTATTTTAAAGTCTATTGTTAAGGCTCCCTGTATTCATCATCATAGCATCATCATAGCATCATCATCAGAGATATCAGAGCTGACAGTATCAAGATTGAAAATAGTCCATGTGACGAAGCCGGAGACGAGGAGTCCGCCAAATCCCCTTTTCCTCCTGGTAAAGAAGAGGGAGCTAGCGTGGGAGAAACTTCAGACGAAACGGGTCGTGTAGTGGGAGCAAATGTAGGAGAAGCTTCAGCCCCAGGTGGTGTAGTAGGAGAAGCTTCAGCCATAGATGGTGTAGTGGGAGCTAGCGTAGGAGAAACCCCAGACACAGGTGGTGTAGTGGGAGCTAGCGTAGGAGAAACTCCAGACACAGGTGGTGTAGTGGGAGCTAGCGTAGGAGAAACTCCAGACACAGGTGGTGTAGTGGGAGCTAGCGTAGGAGAAGCTCCAGACACAGGTGCTGTAGAGGGAGCTAGAGTAGGAAGAACTCCAGACACAGGTGGTGTAGTGGGAGCTAGCGTAGGAGAAGCTCCAGACACAGGTGCTGTAGAGGGAGCTAGAGTAGGAAGAACTCCAGACACAGGTGATGAAGTAGGAGCTGGCGTAGGAGAACTTCCAGATGCGACTTGGCATGCATCCGGAACTTCATGGGCCTTCGACGACTCTTCTCGTCCAGTCTCGACGAACAAGCTAACAACCTTCGTGTGAGCCTCGATCAGTGACTGTCCACAATCGGTGGACGCACTCAGCTCCACTTGAATACCATTGCTCAAGTTGTTAAGCTCGACGGAAGTTTCTTCGTGATGATCAACCATGGAAACGAAAAACGGGTCCCAGCTGCGAACGTACATGTTCGCGTCAACTCGGGCCTTCATCTCGGCCACATGGACTTGTAACCAGCCTGCAACTTGCGCATCGTCTGAAAAGGTCTTTGTTGTGATGGACCCATCGCTGTGATAAATCACCTCTCGATTAACTTTAAAATGGCTGTCGAGGAGCTCTTGAACATAGGCCTCGCTGGCTTGTCCGCCACCGCCACCACCGCCACCATGCCCATTACCATTACCATTTTGTAGAGACCGCCGCACGTAGGGACAGCCTTGGGATGGCGCAATGGTAGCAGCAGCTGCCACAAGGATCAAGAGTGCGGAAAAAATCATGATTGGAGGTCGTTAGTTTGTGAACAAGGCGAAGTATTTGACTTCTATTTTTTATGTGAATCCAAGTAATTGTGTGAGATCAATCTTGTGAAAATGATACAGTAGATGATGATTCCTGGAAGTTCGGATATTGCTGATACTATTACAGGTGTTCGCATATGTTTCACCGATTTGTCGCGATGAACGACTCTTCGGACTTTGTGCATATATAGTGTGTCGGAGAAATGTCTTCTGGAAAAGCCTCTCGCCCATTTTGGCGGTGCAATTGCTGAGCCTACTTTTTATTACCCCGGAAATCTAGTCTTCATCATGATACAGTATGGCTTACGTTTTGGATTGGGACCCTAGAACTGATATCACCAATGAAGCTGCCGAAGAAGCCGCGTGTGCCGGCCTCAAGGAAGAATTTTATCGCACGGGATGCATCTATGACATCTTGGCCACTCAAGATTTGGACATGGCTGGTGCCTACCGGGTAGGTACTAGAAGTAAGCTGTATGGGATTGTGAATCGCTGTTGGTTTTGGCGCGATTCGCTCGCTTGGCACTAACAAGAATCGGACAAATACTGTGTTCCAACATGTTGCATAAGATTATAATAACAGAAAAATTGCGCTGAAGTGGCACTCCTATGCTTTGACTTATCCTCGTCGTGTTGAGCATCTTCTAATTCCTAGCTATTTGCTGTCACGCAGAAGTCGTTCAGCCCGAAGATAGGACTTTCCGTAATGCTCCCATTGATGATTCGAGCAGCGTAGCAACCGACGAATATAGAAATCATAACTTTGTTTTATCCTATGGACTTCTCTCATACTTTATTCCTGTTTCTGTCGTTTGCTAGGAGGCAGTGGAGGACCCTCATCATCGTCATCATCCTCCTCGTCGTCAGTTTCATCATCACCGTCATCATCCTCATCATCATTGCCTCCAATCACCATTTGCTCGCTTTCTGTCTGCAGCTTTGTAGATCCAGCCCATATACCCGCCGCTGGTTTCGCTCCATAGTCATCTTCATCTTCCTTCTCCTCATCGTCAGTTTCATCATCCCCATCGCTGTCATCTTCGGCAGCTTCTTTCGCCGCTTGTTGCTGTCGCAGTTTCTCCAGACGCTCTTCGCGAGCAATTTGGACAGCTGCTAGATATTGTCCATACTTGTTGCCAAAAATGTTGCGTGGAGAAGCACCCTTACCCGAGGCACAACCAATACAACCTGTGGTAGGGTCTTTGGCCGACTTTTGTTGAGTGGAACGATCCCGGAGAGGGACCCGACATAAACTGGTGGTACCAAACTTGTAGTTCGTAGGGTTGATCACATAAGTGGAACAAAGTCGCTCGTATCCAGGCTTTTTCCATTTCGCAATCAGTGCTGCATCGACTAGCTTTTGCTGAATGCAATAATTGTAGACTTGCTTAGAAATTCGATGGTAGGTATAGTACATGTCGTAAATGTACCGAGACTTTTGCCAACTAATCTGATGCACTGGCCATACGCTCTCGATCTTGCGCATCTTTTCGTTCGTGTCCTTGATCTTGTCCCTCAATTCGTGCTCCAAGGCTTCCAAGGTTGGTTCCACGACTTCAAATCCGGCAGGAGGCTTTTTGTTTTTGTGCCATCGTTTTGGTAGCGGCATTGTATTGTTGTATACTTCTTTTTGTTATTGCAGAATGGAAGGTCAGGTAATAGTATTGCAACTTGTTGTTGCTTTGACCTTGTTAAAACAACTTATCATCAATGTGGAAGTGACGAAAATGGCAGCTGACTTGTTGATGGTCGTTGCAGCCGTCGAAGGTCAGACCAAATAGAGCTGAAAGAGCTTTTCTTTTCGACACGTCATCATTTTAACAAAACCCAAAAGATACGGCGCAGTCGAAAATCGTTACAACACATTGTCGACACACCATCATCATGGTAGCAATCCTTACAAGCAATCCTTACAAATCAATCTGTGCATCGTGTTGTAACATGCTTTATCCTATCTGTGAAAGATAATCGCGTGGCCATTTTTCATCGGTGCGCCACCATGTCATCCTATCCCAATCATTGGGCTGGGATTTCGGGAACCATTGAAGCGGGAGAGACTCCTCTCCAGGCCGCTCAACGAGAACTGCAAGAAGAAACCAGTTTGGCCCAAATTGTGGAATCGCAAGGAGGTTTGTTTGTCAATGTACCTTACTTATCCAAGAGAACCCAAGAAACAAGAATCATTCGAGTGTATCCACATGTGGTTCTGGTTCCAGAGACGACAGTCGAGCTAGAATTGAGAGGGACCGAACACGATAGCTTCAAATTCATTACTGTACAAGAACTACTGGACATGAATGAATCTGACTGTGTTCCAGGTTTGGTCCAGGCGTTTCATCATGCGACCCATGGCAAGTTTGACAATCAAATTCCAGAGTCGGTCAAGCAGTGGGCGAGTGACGAGGAACATGGAGCTTCCGTCATGACTCGGAATGCCTTGGCGCTGTTGGAACAAGAAGACGATGATTCCATGATGAAGGTTCGGGCTTTGCAAATTTCGATATTACGACCGTCCATGGTCTCAATTGTCAATGTCATGCAGCACATTGTGGCCAATGGAAAAGAGGCGTCAGTGACAATGGAATCAACACTCGGCAAGGATCTACAAGATTCTGTTGCATTGGGGCAGGCAACAATTCGAGATTTGGTAAGCAATAAAGGAGGTCGACTGCTGAAAATTGCCACGTACAGTCGATCGGGGACACTTGTCAAAATATTGGCCCCATTTGTGGAGGAATGCGAGATTGTCTGCTCGCAGTCGACTCCTGGCAATGAAGGAGAGCTCATGGCACAACAAGATTTGAAAAATCATGATCATCTACGTTGGGTACCGGATGAGGAAATGGAAGAGCTTTTGGCGAATGGTAAATTCGATGCATTGTTGGTTGGATCGGATTGCATTCTACCAGATCAAATGGTGAATAAAGTGGGGACGAAAAGGCTTTGCGAAATAGCACAAAAAGAGGGAACTGTGGTATGTTGTTGTGCTGACAAATGGAAAATATGGGAGGATGTCTTCCCACCGCCTATTGAAGAAGACTTGTTCGAATTGGTACCACTAAAGTTGGTCTCGAAACTTTTGGTTCCTGGTTTGACTTCTTGACTACAAGGAGGAGGACGCAAGCAGGTGTAGTAGTACCTACTGCATGTACACTGTACTGTAGGTGATGACGAAATTTTCCCTCACAATCTCCGTTCGCCCTTTCACTTATTGGTCATTTTTGTCGAACTATGGTCATAACCTCACCAAAAATCGATAAATGAGCGCATGTGGGAAGCTTCCATTACAACTTGAAACTGTGACGACACGACACCTTTTCTCATTAGCTAGAAGCCGCAAACAAGAGCAGTACCATGGCCGACGAAACTTTCCTCAAAGCGGATGCTGATGACGCCCATCCTGATGATGCTGGTGAACCTCCTGCTCGATTTTCCAACATTGACTGGAAAGGCCGAACCTCTGCCTTGTTGAGCACCTTGGGGAACAGCGCCAAATCCGTCAATACAGAAGGAGTTGCAGAAGGCACAACGCATCTGGTGGGTGGTGTCATAACAGCAGGGGGGAATACCGTCAAGAATGGGCACATTCTGCGATTGCGAGCTGGAATTACCGTCTGGGAACGCGATATTTTGCAAATGAAACACAAATTTGGTTTGGAACTCTATGCCATTATGGACAGAAATCGAAATATGGGGGACAAGTCGGGCGGTGAAGCTGAACCGGAGTTGGTAGAAGTCTATACCAGCTGTGCCAACAACATCTCGGCTCTGTTGGAATTGCGGAAACGAAAACATACGGAATTGCTAAAACTCATCAAACCAGAAGTCATTTGTCATCAGCCGACGGGTGATGACACGTCAGAAGACATGGAGAAGTTCACGGGTAGTGGCGGAGAGGAGAAAGAAAAAGAAGAGGCGACTGTGACTGGCATGTTTAGCCGTGTATTCCACAAGGGGGTTGATTGGACTCGAACTGCTTTGGAAAATAATCAAAGGAAGGCGACACTCAAGACGGAGATTGCCGAGCTTGACAAGGATATTGTGGTGAGAAAAGAACAGTTTGGAGTTGACATGTACGATACTATGGAATATCTCGGAGATCAGTACGAGCCACGCGACACTGAGATCAGGGGTTTGTTTGCAAGTATCAAGAAGGGGGTTGACGTCCCATTCCTAAAGATTCTGACAGCTGAAAAAGAGTTGGAGGATGTTCGTGCTACTGGAAGTGTCTTGGTTTCCAAAGAAGAACTCCAAGACTATATTGATGGAAAGCCCCAGCTATGGCTAATATTGGAAGCCAACATTCAAAAGGGGGAGGATCAATGCAAGATGATTTGCATTCGCGTCATTACAGAATTGATTTCTGGTGCATTTGGCAAAGAAGCCAGAGACGCCCTGATACGGAAGCGTGATTTCCTTGTCTTTGAAAGCAAATTCGTGGACAATCCAAAGGGATCACAAGAGTTCATTCATCGTTGTATTTTTGCGTCGTTTGACGCTGATCACAATGGGATTTTGAATGGAAAGGAGACGGCAGATTTCGTCGACGCCTTTTACAAATCGGGAAGTGTCGTTCAAGGAAGTAGTAGGCTACCCGAACAAAAGGATTTGATGATCATGATTCGTAAGCATTACAACGAAGATGGTGATGGCGAGTTCACCTTCAAACAGATTCAAGATATCATTAAAGAAAGTGGGGAGAATGTGGATTCAATCGCATTAGAGGAGATGGAGACAAAACCGAGTGATGATGAAAGCGCTAGTGAATCAAGACCAGACGTATTAATAATGTAATGACAACATGTGCAGGTGTAGGTTTCTTTCCAACATTTACAACCATATTATGAATTTTGGCAAAAGACACGAAAGAAGTTTCTGTGCGACCATAACGGAAAGTGAAAACCACGATATAAACTTGGGAAGTCGACGAAAATCCGGAACCTCTGCCGTCTCGGTCACACGACAGAAACGAGCCTTGCGCTGTGATTGATTGATCGAACTAAACGTTATTGCTGAATATAAAAAAGCATGTCGTCCTTCTATGTCTCTGAATACGACGAGTGGAGACAGCGACAGAATGCAATGATGAATCATGAGGAAGAAACAGAAAGCTCAAACCACCAAGAACCCAAGATAGATCCTCCTAGGCACAATCACAACACACACAACCGTAACCAGCGAAACCAACAATTGGCGACCAGCCAAATCAGCCACTACAATTCCACAGGTGCCAATTCCAGTTTGTACGTCAAGTCCGATGACGCGCCTCCACAACAACAAGAAGAGGAGGAAGATGAAGACTTGGGTTACTTTGATATTCATCTTGGCCCTTCGGCCCGAGTGTCAGCCTTGCATTTGGACGTACGAGACTCCGCTACGTTAATACCGACCCGAGAATCCGATTATGGGACGGACCCCAAGCCTGTCAGTTGGAACGTTCGCAAGTCCAACTCACGCGCTAATAACAAAAAGACGACTCCTGCTAGGTCTAGGCAGAGTAACTTGTATTCGATGGACGAAGTATCAGAGGAGGACGACGAGGCCATTATAGAACATATTGAACGGAGTTTTCGGACGGCACCGCTCCATACGAGTAGCGACACCAAATCCACGGCACCACTGGCGTCATCGCCGAGTAGTGATTCCAAAAATTCGAGGGACTTTACTCGACCGATTGTAGCAAAAAGGAAAGGATCACCAAAACCAACATATCCTGAACCAAATCGAAGGTTCGGACTGAAAGCAGCAATATTTTGTCTGGGAATGGTGGGGCTAATTATTTGGCTGTTGAATTCGCAAGGGCAAATACGCTTTTGGGAACAGACAGAGTCGCCCAAAGGAATGACCACTGGTACTTCTCCTGCTGCAATACCCTTGGCCAGGCCGGCCAAGTCCACCTTTGTCCAAGAATTTGGGACTGGCATTGAGGAATACTTGGATGATCCGGATTCTCCTCAGTTCAAAGCCGCCAAATGGATGGATGAAGTCGACACTCGATTCCAATTGCCATTGGTAAGCGGTGACTCGGCAGCTTTTCGGCAGAGATTTGTCTTAGCGACTTTTTATTTTGCCACTGGTGGTGGAGACGGCTTTTGGTATGACGATTACTCTTTCTTGTCTGCTAGCCATGAATGCAACTGGAACTCAGGATCAAGTGGAATCCAGTGCAACTCTAGCCGCGTTGTGATTGGAATCAAAATGCTCTTGAATGGTCTTCGAGGCTCGTTGCCCCCCGAAATTGGTGCCCTGGAGAATCTTCAAAGCATCACGCTAGATGGAAATAGAATTACTGGGTCAATTCCAGAAGAAATCTACCGACTGACCAACCTTCGATCCCTATCAATGCCATTCAATCAATTTAGCGGGAGCATTAGCCCGTCCATTGGTAATCTTCAGGAGCTGACGACTCTGTGTCTAGAACAAGGATCGCTGGGTGGCACTTTCCCAGCGGAGATGAACTTTTTGACCAACCTGGAAACCGTTGAACTATCCAAGAACTTCTTCGTAGGAAGAATACCTTATGAAATGGCGAACTTTCCTCGTCTACAAAAGCTGGATGTTTCCAACAACAACCTCAGGGGAAGAATACCGCAAGGAAGCTATCGAGGAATGGAAGAATTCATTGTGGATACGAATCAGCTCACGGGTGAATTCCCACGATCTGTACTCAGGCGGAAATTAACAAAGCTAAGTCTACACAACAATCGACTCAGCGGTAAACTTCCCTTGAATGAATGGACAACTGCTACGTCCCTCGAGTCTATTGACATCTCTTACAATGAGTTCCAAGGCCGCATCCCTCCCACGATCGGATCCATTCGTGATTTGAATACCCTTGTTGCCAGGGATGCAGGACTGTCCGGACCACTTCCTCCCGACTTAGATAATACTTCATTGGAGGTGCTGAACGTTGAAGGAAACTCTTTGAGCGGAAGTATTCCGCTGAGTTATGCAAATCTTCCTTTGGGTAAGTAGTCAAGTGAATAGCTTTGGCAGAGTGGTTGGAAGGGGTATTTTCTGACCCTTGCTTCTTGTTCAGTACAATTCGCGATTGGCCGAAACCTTTTAGCTGGAGATATATCATTCCTATGTGCACTATCTACTATTCAGGAATTGTCAGCGGACTGTGCGCGTCAATCTGGTATCTTTTGGTACGTATATTCCACAGTATGAAATGTCAGCTTGGAGGAATCGGTCCCTTCAAACAGTATCTCACTCTTTCGCCCGTCCATCAGTTCTTGCTGCACAACATGTTTCTCAAAGCAACAGCGAGATTCAAAGAACAACATTTTTGATCGGTCAACTGGTTGATTGTCTGTCAACACACTTTTTTTAAATAGAACCATGACTCTATAGCTGTACTCTACATCTAGTCTCTTGCATCTTTTCAGTGACTCCTCAGCGATATTTACGTCGAGATCTTTTTATGGTCTAAAAAACTTGGATCCAATTTGCGAGTACTAAAGTAGACGATAATCCAACGTAGACCGCAGGCACACTGTTCGATTTCTTTGACTACATTGTGTTACAGACGGACAAAGGCCGAACGGCCTTCGACCGTCAAAAGTTGTTGTCGATGCGCCCAGGCAGGCAATGATGCCCAGTTTATCGACTGAGATTGAATTCACCCACTTGTGTCGTGGTAATTCAATTTTTCTCTCCCAAACCTCACCCGCCCTGTTGGGCACCGCCTCCATTTTACCATATCGGCGGTGCCTGGTAGGAAAGCAGATCTCAGTAATACCGCACACGGGATTTCTGAGATTGGTCGAACGAATCGAGTCTATTACTCGATCAGTTCGACCCGCTTCACACCACAACCCACCAGCTACACACCAAGACAAAATACTACGAACACACACACGGAGGACGGCAGTAGGCTATCTTAGATAGCTTCAAAAAGAAACAAGAGAATACTGTAGTAAATGAACGGAACAACAACCATACCGGTAAGAAGGGTATTGGAGACAAAGAGAAGCTGCAAAGCATGGCTATTCCACCGACAAACGAAAATCCTGATGATCCATATGACCTCTTTCCTCAGTTCGTGATAAATCAGAAGAGCGACTTCGAAACAGCTCTTGCAGAAGTTTCGCCAGGGAAAGCAAGATACGGACTGGCAATGGTATATTCTTCCAACGGGACCGCGCTATGTGAACGGCGTTGAAAAGGGTTCAGAGATGACCCGCTACTTGGCTCTACGTAGTGATGAGGCAGTAACGGCATATCTCAAGCTCCCTCCACAGAAGGTCCCGGTCGATGCATGGTCATCGAACTGAAGAGCAGAATTGCACAACAATCGTTACCGTTGATCTACGGGAAAACTATCTAAAAATGACCAAGGAAATCCTTTCGCAACTGCAAGGGGGCAATTCGCTGAGAGAAATTTCCGGCCTTATTGTTGGTCCAAAGGTGAAGGCGTCAATAATACTCTTCCATCATGTTGCTGCTGAAGTTGCGAGATCGCATCGATCTATGGACAGATATTGGAATTCAATCACGACTTCACGGCAATGGGTAGTAGCAGCAACAAAAAGGTCTCCAGTGACGTTCATTCAATCTACGATGTTTGTTTTGATGCCTGTGTGGAAGGGAACGAAAGTCTGCTCGCAGAAATGTTGAAGTTTGATGATGTGAGAGCCAAGATCAATGACCTCCAACGCACCAAATATGGCGATAGAACTATGCTCTATTTCGCGGTTGAACATGCCCGATGGAACTTTTATTCCAATGCTGCTTGAAAATGGTGCTGATCCAAACATCGTATTTGTCCAGAATCGAACTGTTCTGTATCTCGCAGTCGAAAGGGGATATCGAAAGTGTGTTAAAAGCTTGCTTGACATGGGAGCCGACGTTATCCTTAAAGCATCATACGGCGAAACTCCGATTGTTACCGCTTCCAAGAAAGGATCCCAAGAGCTCGAAATTATCAGGCCGATTGGAACAAAGCCGAAATTGATTGATGGCGATACCATCTACAGAAATCCTTTTTTGAGAAGGGCGCTTGTTGAAAAGGGGCCCGACTTTTTCATGGGATGTCTAGTCGACTATTTCGAGCTTTACCAAATCATGGACGAAGCCGAACATTTCTGCGATACAATCAAAGCAAATCTAGTTCGAGACGTGAAAAGCTTGAGGGGTATCTTCGTGAAGCTTTTCGTCAGAGGGAAGGGTCTCAATGATTTTGTTCGAGGGACTGACTCTGTTCTGCGACAGTCTTCCACAATTCGAGTTTGTCGCCCAGAACCTACAGGAGAAGTACAATGTATACCTGAAGCCACCAAAGAAGAAAGCAGGGTCTTGGCCAATCCCAAAATTGTTGGTTTCTAGCAAAACCCGTGATATTGGTGGAAAGTGCACGACCGTGGAGATTCAGTTTTCTACTGTTTACTTTCATCTTGCCTAGAAAGAATCGAATAACCATCTTGTTTATGAATTCTTGAGGGAGTTGACTGGCCATTAGCAGAAAAGAAGAAGGACACTGGGTTCCGAGACTTTTTGGATCATCTAAACAACGATTATTTCGACACCCAAGGATTTGTCAAGGAGGAGCAAAAAGTATTTGGATCCTTTGAAGGACTTTTGACTCTATCAGATGACCAAAACGCGACTACGACAAACGGTTTTCGTACTGGCCTCGTTGTGAGTGGACTGATGGTTGTCGTGATCGAAGATTTAAATTTGGGGCACCCAGTGGAAACATGGCAAAGTTTAGTCCGTCATCATTTGTTGTGGACAATAGCTTGACTTTATTGAGCTATCACTCATACTGGAGCTAGGAATCGTATGAACTGGAAGGAGACGTGGTGGAATTCAACATTCCATTCAAAGATCGTGGGACCGTCGTTATCGGAAGAGAAGAAGAGGATGACGAGGGATCGCATCGCTGCTCAGTAAGCATTAGCCGATCGAATTTTCTGGTTCGCCGGAATGGAAAGAATCGTCAATCAAAGAAGAAGCTATTGCTAGATCAGAAAGAAGCAAGGCTTCGATTTCAGATTTCAGATTTCAGAAGGCATGATGAAGGTCGCATTCACTTCATCAAATGGACCTAGTTCGCAGGATGACGAGACAGCCGAGATCGAGATTCCAACAGATCATCAATTTCACCTGTACATGCGAGCGCCACCAGGAGTACATGACGTCAAATACCACAGTGTAGATATTCTGTAAACGAACTCAATTTCACAGAAGAAAAACAAACCGCCGAGCAATAAATCCAAAGAGAATGGAATCGGCATCACAATGCTGTTGGTGCTAGGTGATGAACAGGATCGGAACGACAAATGAATTTTTCCTTCCTGGCATGCCAATCGCAGCTGAGACGTCAACAAACATAGCGGGGAAAGCAGAACATGCCAATGAGTTCGATAATATGGTCAATATAATCATATTCGATGCATTTTTTGAAGTGGAAGTTCAGATTCGTCTTGAGTTCGAGAATAGGTGACCTGTTTCAGCCGAGCCGCTCCAGGAATACTCAAGTAACACTGAACATTGCACCTGATCTAATACCGTGCCGGCATAACGTACACTATGTAAAACCTACTCAGTAGAAGTGCCTTTTGAAATGTATACAAAAATCTTTTACATAGTATTATTACAAAGTGTATTTTTCACATGATGATTCCAAAGATGATTCCAAAGATCATCAGTATGCGCCTACCATATCCAAGTCTTGAGTGGCAAGGACATCGTACACGCAGCCCTTGCGGCTGAATTCGTCTTCCAGCCCAGCACAAGCGGCTTCGGCTTGATCCTCCGTGATGGTGCTTTCGCCCAAACGACGTCTACGTTCACCTCGGGGGTCTTCAGGTAGCCAACACTTCTCAGGGAACTGTGGTCGAGCTACCTCGTGGAATAGTCTACCATCCGATGGCAAGACTTGCCATTCATTTCCCAGTTCGGTAAAATCATCCAAAACTGTGCTTCCGTCACGAGCATAGGTGTTACCCGTCCGGAAGTCTCCAGTGATACCAACTGAGTTGCCAAAAGAAGACTCGGTTGCACCGATAATCTTGACCCCCACGAACTCTTTGAAGGTCCTGATCTCAAGCTTCTCTCCCCGATATTGACTGCCAAGATCAATTGTGTACTTATTATTGCTGGGGCTGATCGATATCGGGAAGCCAGCAAGATCCTCCAGGTCGCCCCCGTCTTCGTAGTTGATCCAATATTTTGCCTCTTCAAGGTCCAAGGATCCTGAGACCTCCAGAATATCATTTCCGATTCGAATTACAGCATTCTCGATGTAACTCCAGAATCGAACAATCTTCGTGCGGATGTGAATATCAATGCCAAGGCCACCAGCAAAGTCCTTGTTAGAAATCATGACAATGTCGCACTGTCCATGGAATTCAAAATGTTCGTTCTTCCATGTTTTGAAATGAGGATCGCCATTTCCTTCTGTTTCCTTTGTAGGTCCTGATGTAGGTTGCGAAGTTGGTGCTGCAGTAGGTCCGACAGTGGGCGCGCTTGTTGGACTCGATGTAGGCCCAGCAGTCGGCCCAGTAGTTGGTCCCGAAGTAGGTGCCGAAGTGGGCCCGTCTGTTGGTACACTTGTTGGGTTAGATGTAGGTCCAGAAGTGGGTTGAGAGGTTGGTGCTGAAGTAGGTCCATCTGTTGGTGCACTAGTTGGGCTAGATGTGGGGCGAGAAGTAGGACCACTGGTCGGTCCAGCAGTTGGTGCAGAAGTAGGTTGAGAGGTTGGTGCTGAAGTAGGTCCATCCGTAGGTGCACTAGTTGGACTAGATGTGGGGCCAGAAGTCGGACCACTGGATGGTCCAGATGTAGGTTGAGAGGTGGGTGCTGAAGTAGGTCCATCCGTAGGTGCACTAGTTGGACTTGATGTGGGTCCGGAGGTTGGTAGGCTGGTTGGTCCTCCAGTTGGCCCTCCAGTTGGCCCAGATGTAGGTTGTGTTGTTGGTCCGCTTGTAGGTCTGTCTGTCGGTGCACTAGTTGGACTAGATGTGGGACCAGAAGTTGGACCACTGGTCGGTCCGACAGTGGGTCCAGATGTAGGTCCAGATGTCGGCCCACTAGTTGGTAGACTGGTTGGTCCTCCAGTTGGTCCTCCAGTGGGTCTGGAAGTTGGTCCACTGGTCGGTCCACTTGTAGGTTGAGATGTTGGTCCACTTGTCGGTTGAGATGTGGGACCGGATGTCGGCCCACTGGTTGGTCCACTTGTCGGACCAGAAGTCGGTCCTCTGGTTGGTCCACTTGTAGGTTGAGATGTTGGTCCACTTGAAGGTCCATCTGTTGGTGCACTAGTTGGACTAGATGAGGGACCAGAAGTTGGTCCACTGGTTGGTCCGTTCGTCGGTTTACTTGTTGGACCAGACGTTGGACTACTCGTTGGGCGGCTGGTTGGACCGGAAGTAGGCCCACTTGTTGGACCACTCGTTGGACCACTAGTTGGTCCCGAGGTTGGGCCAGACGTAGGTCCACTGGTTGGGCCATCAGTTGGACCACTGGAGGGTCCACTGGTTGGGCCTAATGTAGGACTATTTGTAGGTCCGGAAGTAGGCTTTGAAGTTGGGCCTGATGTAGGACCCGACGTAGGTCTTGATGTAGGTCCAGAGGTTGGCCCGGAAGTTGGACCGCTGGTGGGTTTAGAGGAAGGTCCGCTGGTAGGACCAGATGTAGGTCCAGTAGTTGGACCACTAGTAGGTTCCGACGTGGGCCCAGAAGTTGGACCAGAAGTAGGCAATGACGTTGGACCACTGGTGGGGCCAGAGGTAGGACCGCTGGTAGGTCCCAAAGTAGGACCACTTGTAGGTTCTGAGGTGGGTCCCGAAGTAGGTTGAGATGTTGGTTCACTTGTAGGTCCGTCTGTTGGTGCACTAGTTGGACTAGATGTCGGACCGGAAGTCGGCCCACTGGTTGGTCCAGATGTAGGTTGAGATGTTGGTCCACTCGTAGGTCTATCTGTCGGTGTACTAGTTGGACTAGATGTGGGACCAGAAGTTGGACCACTCGTTGGTCCATCTGTAGGTTGAGATGACGGTCCACTTGTAGGTCCATCTGTAGGTGCACTACTTGGACTAGATGTGGGTCCGGATGTTGGTAGACTGGTTGGTCCTCCGGTTGGTCCCCCAGTGGGTCCGGAAGTTGGTCCACTGGTCGGTCCACTTGTAGGTTGAGATGTTGGTCCACTTGTCGGTTGAGATGTGGGACCGGATGTCGGCCCACTGGTTGGTCCACTTGTAGGTTGAGATGTTGGTCCACTTGAAGGTCCATCTGTTGGTGCACTAGTTGGACTAGATGAGGGACCAGAAGTTGGTCCACTGGTTGGTCCGTTCGTCGGTTTACTTGTTGGACCAGACGTTGGACTACTCGTTGGGCGGCTGGTTGGACCGGAAGTAGGCCCACTTGTTGGACCACTCGTTGGACCACTAGTTGGTCCCGAGGTTGGGCCAGACGTAGGTCCACTGGTTGGGCCATCAGTTGGACCACTGGAGGGTCCACTGGTTGGGCCTAATGTAGGACTATTTGTAGGTCCGGAAGTAGGCTTTGAAGTTGGGCCTGATGTAGGACCCGACGTAGGTCTTGATGTAGGTCCAGAGGTTGGCCCGGAAGTTGGACCGCTGGTGGGTCCAGAGCTAGGTCCCGAAGTTGGTCCGCTGGTAGGCCCGGAGGTGGGTCCAGCAGTTGGACCGGATGTAGGTCCGGAGGTGGGTCCTGAAGTTGGCCCGCTTGTAGGTCCCGAGGTGGGTCCCGAAGTTGGACCACTGGTAGGCCCAGAGGTGGGACGAGAAGTTGGCCCGCTGGTAGGTCCCGAAGTTGGACCACTGGTGGGCCCAGAGGTGGGGCGAGAAGTTGGCCCGCTGGTAGGTCCCGAGGTGGGTCCCGAAGTTGGACCGCTGGTAGGCCCAGAGGTGGGTCCAGAAGTAGGCACAGAGGTAGGTCCCGAAGTTGGCCCGCTGGTAGGTCCAGAGGTTGGACCGGATGTAGGTCCCGAAGTTGGACCGCTGGTAGGCCCAGAGGTTGGTCCAGAAGTAGGCGCAGAGGTAGGTCCCGAAGTTGGCCCGCTGGTAGGTCCAGAGGTTGGCCCTGAAGTTGGGCCGGATGTGGGCCCTCCTGTTGGCCCTCCTGTTGGACTAGAAGTCGGACCAGAAAAGGGACCTGAAGTTGAAGGTCCTGGAGTAGGCCCTCCTGTAGGTCCCCCAGTTGGAGAAGACGTGGGTCCGGATGTCGGTAAACTCGTAGGTCCAGAAGTTGGCCGAGATGTTGGGCTTGAAGTGGGTCCTGACGTGGGCCCAGAAGACGGTCCAGACGTTGGACCGCTAGTCGGTAGAGCTGTTGGTCCAGAGGTTGGGTTTGAAGTCGGTCCAGAAGTTGGTCGTGATGTAGGACCTGAAGTCGGTCCAGACGTTGGACCACTGGATGGTCGAGCTGTTGGTCCAGAAGTTGGGTCTGAGGTCGGCCCAGAAGTTGGACGGCTCGTAGGTCCAGATGTAGGTCCATTGGTCGGTTCGCTAGATGGTCCCGCAGTAGGTCCAGATGTAGGTCCATTGGTCGGTTCGCTAGATGGTCCCGCAGTAGGTCCACTTGTCGGATCCTCAGTTGGACTGGACGTTGGACTGGAAGTTGGTGCACTAGTTGGTCCAGAAGTGGGCCTTGATGTCGGGCCTGAAGTAGGTTTACTCGTTGGACCAGATGTTGGACCATTTGTAGGCTCAGACGTAGGTCCTGCAGTGGGTCCACTTGTTGGTTCTGACGTTGGTCCGGATGTTGGTCCTGAAGTGGGTCCAGATGTTGGTCCTCTGGTTGGATCACTGGTAGGCTCAGATGTTGGACCGCTTGTAGGACCCGTGGTAGGAGACGATGTCGGTCCACTCGTAGGTCCTCTGGTTGGATCACTGGTGGGTCCGGAGGTTGGACCACTTGTAGGTCCCGTGGTAGGAGAAGATGTTGGTCCGCTGGTTGGCCCATCGGTTTTGGGTGAAAATAATTCATCATCACGCCCAAAGAGCCCAGTTGGTGCCTGACTAGGTACGTCACTGGGTGCATCACTCGAAAGGTCCGTAGGTGTCTGACTTGGCACATCACTGGGTGCATCACTCGAAAGATCTGTTGGAGCTTGGCTTGGTACATCACTGGGTGCGTCACTTGAAAGACCTGTTGGTATCTGACTTGGCACATCACTTGGTGCATCACTCGAAAGATCTGTGGGAGTTTGGCTTGGCACGTCACTGGGTGAATCACTAGAAAGGTCTGTAGGTGTTTGACTTGGCACATCACTGGGTACATCACTCGAAAGACCTGTGGGAGTTTGGCTTGGCACGTCACTGGGCGCATCGCTCGAAAGATCTGTTGGTGTCTGACTTGGAACATCGCTGGGTGCATCACTCGAAAGATCTGTTGGAGTTTGACTAGGTACATCACTGGGCGCATCGCTCGAAAGATTTGTTGGTGTCTGACTTGGAACATCGCTGGGTGCATCACTCGAAAGATCTGTTGGAGTTTGGCTTGGAACATCACTAGGTACATCACTCGAAAGGTCTGTTGGTGTCTGACTGGGAACATCACTTGGCATATCACTCACGTATGGACCAGTTGGTGCCTGACTAGGGACGTCACTTGGAGAATCACTCGAAAGGTTGGTAGGAGCCTGACTTGGAACGTCGCTAGGGGCATCACTTGAGGGACGCTGTTCCTCGCCCTCGAAGTCAGGACCGAAACCTGTGGGTTGCTCCGAAGGTTCTGCAGAAACAGAAGGCATCTCAGAGTGGCAGAATTTTCCATTGCTCTTCAACATATTTCCGTAACACATATCCTTCGTAGGAGAACTTGTTGAGAGTGCTCCAGAAGGAGTCTTCGAGACGAAGTGGTGCGGAGCCAAGGTCGTAGGCGCCAGTGTCGGTTCATCATCACTAGTGGTCTCATCATTGCTAGTGGTCTCATCACTTTGCTCAGCACTGACAGCGCACAAGTTGCTTCCATCACACGCCAATTCAAAGGAATAGAGGGCAACAGCTGAACTCCAGTCCAAACAATCGTGAAAATCGCTTGCATGGGCACCGACAAAGGTGCTATCTTGCACATACAGATCAAGTGCGGCCTTGCTTCCAAGACACTCAGCTTTGAATTGCACAGAGAAGCCACCATCCGCAGACGATAGTCGATCTTCGAGATCGCAAGTCTTGCCATCTTTCTTGTACGCAGGCTGGATCCACCCTGCCCTTGAAGACTTCCATAGCTGGGTGATCTTGAAAGTAACTGAGCTGTCCTCGGAGCTGACTACTTCCACTGCGCCAGCAGGTAGTCCAACATTTGCGTCCTCAGATATGAGCTTGATCTTGCCTTCTTGCAAACAACGAGAGACACCAGAATTGCTGCTGGAAGCAACGGTAGCTGCTTGAGCAGCAGGGCGGCTGCCACTGCTGGATATGGAACTGGAATCGTTTCTTGTAAGTTTCCTGCAATCTGGATCGTCAGGATCTTCCAGGCACTTGGAAGGCAATGCTTCGCTGGCATTGCTCATGGGGCCATTGTAAGGCAGATTGGGGTTATGGTTCACAGCAAGCCTCGATCTAACGTTGACTGGGGGGCAGAACTTAATCTTGTTCGGATCATCGTAATCGCAGTGCTGAGCCAAGCTAACTTTCTTTTGCTCTTGCCTTCTTCCAAAGTAGCGGTACAACCAAGCAGTCCTTCTTTCAACACGAGTTTCGAGTTGACAGAAAAAACCCCGAACTCCAGTTTGTTCAGATTCTCCATTACAGAGGCAAGGGAGCCCAAGGAACCCGTTGCATGATGAGGTTGTGTGTTGTGGTGTAAGTTCTTCTGTTAATATCCGACCGTCAATAACATGCGGTCTGCTTTGCTCATTCTGTCCAACTTGTCGTATCTGCTGTAATGTGTTGGAGTCACTCGACGTTGTCGTGTACAACGCTTGGAGGAGCAAGATAAGCCTCAACATGGTATTCATCATTGTTGATGATGATGATCATTCAAAAATGATTCGAAATTGCGCAAGACAAGATATCAGATCCGTCTTACTGCAGATGTGAAGGTTTGCCTTCATTTTTTGTTAAATGGAGTTCACATGCCATTCTGCCTTTAAATCGATTCATTTAAAGATTGAATGTTCATTGATTCACGGACCCTAAATGGCGAGATCTAGTGTAAGCTAATTGTTGGTTCACGGACGAATTGAGATTTATTCAGGAGATTAAACGTTCACCCACCGTGAATGGCCTGGCTACCTGACCATAGTGCCCTAAATATCAACACTAAATGAAAGATCAAGCAGGCTGGGCTACATCACATACTTCCTTCATTTCTTTGGCGTGAGAAACGTGAGAAAATCTCCGCCATGCAGGAAAGGAGATATATATCTATTTTTCTGTTAAGATGATATCAAGAAGCCACTCACTATGCACATGATGTCAATAAACGAAAGCGAAAGCACCGCTAGATCACGGTGCTGACCTGCACATTCATGGTGACAAGCATTATCGTTTGATGGTACTTCTGACCTTGTATTTGATTGCAAACCAGGAGTGGAACGATGTATGTAACACAGTTGAAGGTTATTTCAGAGTAATTTCATCTAAATTATTTTGCGTTATTTGGCCTGACTCCATTATCTAACGAAGCATCGGTTGCTCTGGCATACAATTACAGAATAGAACATTTTTCAACTCACTTTGCTTGGGGCCTTTGTTTTTCCAATAGAATTTGAACCATTTCTTCTAATCCTTTCTCGATGCTGCATATTATAATGGCGAGCATAGAAATGGCGACATGACATTTTTCATGATTATCCATAGTTTGAAACGTTCATTATGTTAGACACGTGCAGTAGAGTGCAATTTGGAACAATCAAACAGTCGAACTAGTCGACTACATCTCCTTTTTTTCATTCTCCAAACCCACGCGATACGAATGAACTTTTACATCATCAACCATCCAAACATTTAAAACTCAACACAACAGCTTGTACCATACATCATCGTCATCATTAAATCCCAGTAAAACTGCATGTTGCACCGAACCCATGGACTCCCATAGTTTCGTTGGATTAGGATATTATGCAACGTCAAACCCAGCGCAGCAATCATATTCAACAGAAAGCAGCAACCCATATCAGCAATACTATGGAAAACAGCAATCGCCAAGCACCCCCAATACCTACGGATATGACGTGTATGGTGACCATTTAAGAACTGGTGAAGTTAACTTTGTTCCTATGACTGATGTGACCGCCAATGAAACCCCATCCGATCACGCAACCTTCGCCATTGGGAAGGAGAGCACAGTTCCTCCTGGACTTCCACCGCTTCCTGTTGGTGTATCAGAACCATCTGGGTCCATGCCTGCATATCTACAACATTCCCAAATGCTTCCATCTTTCCCAAGCCCACTGGTAGATGGTCCTCCTCGTACCATATCCATTCCTCAAACAGAAGTAGTAGACACTTCTGCTTTGCAGCAGCAACAGCAGCAAATAGAAGAAGGACGCAATAAGGCGCTGGAAATCTTGAAACAATTTGGAGCATCGAAGCGAATGGAAGAATCTCAAATTCAAAAGGTAGCTGAAATAGGACGAAGTAAGGCTTTGGCCATTTTGGAGAATCAAAAGTTGCAGATGATGAGCGGCAACGATGGCCATCTCCTGTCGCTAGATGCACTGCCACCGGAAGAATGGGCCCGGCGGAGAAGGGTTTGTTTCGAAAAGTTGCAACGAAAGTACGAAAAAGCGATATTCCGGAACTTTGAATATGTCGCTCGCGTCGGAGAAGAACGATTGAAAGCCCAAGCCAAGCAACTCCAAAACACGGAACGCTATCACTCGGAGATGGAAAGCTATCACGCACAAGTTCTGCAGGATCGCGCCAAAGCCTATGCGACGGTACGCAACAAGGACTACTCCTTTACCGTGGCGGGGATTGGGACCCAACAGCGGCAAAAGGCCGAACGCAAACGCAAACGAACTCAGGGACAACAAGATTCCTCGTCCTCTGTCGCCATTTACGTGTCCAATCTACCAACAGATGGATCAGTGTCCGAAGAACTGATGCGAGCTCTCTTTGGATCCTATGGAAGCTTACGAAAGATTCATTTCTACATGGACAAACGAACTGGACAGCCAAAGGGAGACGCCCTGGTGATTTACAATACCAGTATTAGTAGTGGTATGGACGACGACCGTGGTCCGGCGGATGTCAAGTCATCGATTGTCGAAGCAGTTTGTTCTCAGGTGCGTATGTCTTGAATTATTTCTTGGACTGGACTGTTCAGTCCGAATAGTATTCCTTGTGTCTGCTCTGCTGTCAACATTGTGGTGAGACCTTCCGGTCCTGCGATCGCGTTTGTTCATCGCATTCGTTGCTTGTCGCCATCCTTTGGCAACTTCGGTTTGTATGAATGAATGAATCATTGAATCAATCAATCAACCCATGTATGTATGTATGCGCTTTTTCTTCTTTCGTTTCTAACTTTGAACAACATGACAACAATCCATTTTATAAAAGATGAATGGAGCGGAATTGTCCTGTGGAACTTGCATCAAGGTGGAGCCATCCGATCCATTTTATCAACTGCGAAAAAAGAAAGAGGCACCACCAAACTACTATGGAAAGGCCGGTGCTGAGGATTCACAGACAGCAGCACCAGCAGCACCAGCAGCACCAGCAGCACCAGCAGCACCAGCAGCAGTGGAAGAGAACGCCGAAGAATTGGAAAATAAAGAAGAATCTGCCATGGGGGTAGAAGAAGGAACAAGTAAGCCAGAAACGGGAGATGACAACGGCAAAGATGAAGACGGCAAAGATGAAGACGATTTGGATGATTTCTTTGCTTCGTTATAATAATAAGGTTTAAAATTGCAAATGATATTTGCAAGTGAGATGGGTGCTTTTCAATCATAATGAATAGTCTCTTGCCATTTACGCCTTGCTTGGGGCGATACCATATGATACCATATGATTGATTGACTGCTGTTAGGGTCAGCTGTCATTATCAACCATTTTGTTTGTCAGTAGGACTTTTATCTAGCTGCAGTAGCTCTTCAATCCGCAATTTTCATAAAAAAGTTTGGATCCCTCCTAGATTTGTTTTCGAATCGCTGCCACCACCTCTCAAAGATATTCTTGGGCACTACCATTTGAGACGGTCCCGAGGCACCCGAGTCAAAGGAATTCATAAAGTTCAAGAGATCTTGGGCAATCTTTTGGGCTACCAGTGGTCGTTTGGATCGATTGTGGGTGTCGGTGGTGGTCATTGCTAAGTTTCGAACACTGTCCATGGGCTCGATCGAGAGTCCAATAGTGACTTGGGCTGGCTCATTAGGTCCGACGACCATGAATTGAGAGTGTTCACTCCAACCCGTCCGAAGAATTTCCGAAGGCCGATCGGGAGTCAAGGACCCCAGCAATTCAAATCCCGATTGTTCTTGCGCAAAACTCAGTTGCCAGTATAACAGCACTCCATGATTTGGGGGTAATGATTGTGGATTCGTCAGGAAACAGACTAGTTCATTGACCAAAGTCAGTGGGGAAGGCAATTGGCCAGGACTTGAAAGTGTCATGGCAAACTTTGTCCCCGTCGCATCCATTGGAGCGAATTCAGTCAGAACTGGACCGCCAGGGACGATGAGACCAAAGGATGGAGGATTACCAGCGTTTTGTTGTGAAACCGCTGCTTGATTGGAAAAGAATCCCGGCGTGGTACTTGTATCATCAACCATTGGGGCGATGGTTGATGAAGGTACTGGGAATGCGAATGCGGATGCGGATGATGTTTCAACTTCCATTTTGCGATAATGAGGCTCTATCGATGATTGATTCAATTGCCTTGTATACGTGGATAGAAAAGGGTCAATGTGGTGTTGGGCAGTTGTCTTTTACTCTTTTGTGCAACGGCGGGAAGTGCAGTTGCGTGAATGACAAGAAGTTCTGCTCTGTTGTACACGTATTATGTTCATCATTTTCGATGGAAATCCGCACGAATGAAAATAGCAGTCAATTCCGACGAATAGTTCGATTGCTTTTGGTAAGGTTTGTACATACGCGAAAGGCATGAAAAAAGCTATAATCATGGAGCAATTGAATTATATTGAAGGAAGTCCTGTGGCATAAGTCAAGGTTCCCTTGCTTCTTCAGTTGTTGGTATGTTCAAGCTCTGTTGAACGAATGAGTGCGAAGAATTTTGGTTTTCCGAATCATCGATCGATGCAAACACTGGACAACTTCAAACTACTGTAGACGACGGAACGGACTTGGTGTTTGCATTCTCAGGTTTTGGCGCGCCAATCTTCCATTGAGAATACAAGCTATTTCACCCACCACCACATGTTTATCTTTTTTCAACTTCATATTATCATTTTCCACTCACCTCCAACCACTTTTTTCATCTACATAGGTATTTTGCTTGCTGAAAATATCAGTCATGCATTTCTTCAAGGTCCTTCTTCTCATGACATTGCTTGCTGTGGTTTCAGCAAGAGAGCGAATGCGTTCTTCAGAACAAAACCTGGGCCCAAAAGTAAGCTAGCATACCGAAGTGATCATTGCGATCTACCGCTCGAAAATATGTAGACAAACGTCTCACATTGGCCGCTTTTTGTCATTTTCGTCAATTCCATTCCTACGCCTACTACTATCATCAGCATACAGCTGGCATCAAACAAGTCAAGGAACATCACGAACGGCGAATGACAAAGCTTGAAGAAATGATTGAAGAGCGGCGTCAAATGGTGGAAGATCACGAGCGAGGGCACCGCAAATTGAGTCAAGAAGAATACGAAAGGGCTTCGAGGCAACATGGTAACTTTCAACAAAAGCTGGAGCAAATGCGCAAGACCAACCATCATGTAAGTTTCGGGATCAGAAAAATGGTAGATACAGTATACTGCTATGGTAACTGAGATTTAAGGATGGGGAACGATGTTGTATTAAAATATGAGCTTCTAACTCACATTGTCCTATTCACCAAATTCATAGGAGGCTCATATGGACAGAATGCACGAAATGAAAGAACTACATGAACGGTCTATGAGGATTAAGGAAGACCTTTGATGATTCATTCAAGTAAACCTTGCTTTTTCTTGGCTAGCTTCGAGACTGTCATAATACCTACTGTAAGACAAAAGACTTCTATAGATTAGATCAGAAAGACCTTAGGATCCAAATGAAAGGCGCGTAGTCCAATTTTGGTCGTACAGCTACTTATCACTGGGACACCTCCTTGTTATCTATTTTTTTTATTGATAAAGCCAGATGTTGTAGTCGTACTTGAGTTTACGTAGAAATGCAGATGCAGACGGGAGAACGTGGACAATAGCGGCTTGAATAAATCACTTATGGCCGGTCGCCAGCGGGCACTTTTTCTACGCTGCGTCGCGACTGCAGCAAATCTCGTAGCTCCTGCTTTTCACAAATTGACTGAAGGCAGCTCACGAACTTACCGGTATCAGTAATACCATCAGAAGCTTCTCACAAGTCGCCAGTGAACGATCGACGCGCTACTGGGCACCAATTAAACAAGGATAGACACATTGACAAGGTACGAAGACGGCTTTTCGCAGCCACTTGTGACCCTTGACCTGCAGTCCCGTCGTGTGCAGGATCGGGTTTGCATGCGGAATGACTTGGTCTTGTATGGAAGGTTTTTTCTAACAGATTGCTCTCGTTCTCCTTGTCGAATCCTTCTTCATGATATAGTGAAACCATACGCTGATTGACATGGACAGAAGATTCCCCTTCGACTCACAAGGTCGATCTGGCCAAAATCCAGTAAGTTCACAATTTGGATATCCTCACGATTCCAGTCACGTGATCCATACAGGCCTCTGACAACTGTCTCTGCCCCCTGAAACTCTCCTCGTTCGTCCGTTTCGATAGCTACACAATGCACAAATGAGAGCGGCTCTTGGTCTGGGCCAGGTCGACGAATCACTTTATCTACAACAAGATATCCAACGAGATCTTCGTCTCCGGCAAATGTTGCTTGCTGGGCAGCTCGATCAGCGAACTCGATTGGGAAGTCTATTCCAAGAGCAACAATTAAAGGCAATGGATCAGTTCCCCGAGCTACAGCACTACCAGCGGCTCTTGATGAATGACCCGTATCAACAATTACATGGGGAACAAGCGAGTTTGCATCATTTGCAACAAGAAGAACTACGAAGGAGGGCACTGGCACAGGGAGCCACTCAGCTTGCGAATGCGTCAGCGATAGGTGCAGTTGCAACCCAACCAAACCTTGCAATGAGTCCTCCAGCAGCTTCGAAGATACCAGCTGGGTCGATAAAAGATATCGCAGCCGAGCCTCTTGCTGGCAACGCAGTGAAGAAGGATGAAGGCGACACACGCGTGTATGCACAGTCTGATATTGAAGACAGCAAGAAGCGGCCTCGTTCCAATACAGCGGAGAGCACCGAGTCAAATGGGAATAGCAAAAGGACTAAGAATGAGAGTGAATCAGCCGAACATGGAGAAAACGATGGAAAGCCTCCTTCAACGTCACAAGCGAGCTTTGAGGATAGATCGCAGCCATCAGCCGAAGCGTTACTACAAATAGCAGCAGCTGCGTCAAGGATGCCTCAGTATGGTCATCCGGGGTATCCCTTTACTCAGTTCTCCCCTACGCCAATTGTATCTCCACCGCCAGTGAGTCAAACACCCAAATTGGGCACACTAGGAGATCTTCTCGATGCGGGGCAAAATGTGAAGAAAACCGATGAAGCAGCTACAGCTTTGGTGGGAATTAAGGCCTTAACCCAGTGGCCTGATTCTGATTCGGAACACGAACATGACGGCGGATGGGAGGAACGGCAGGCAAAACGAAAGGGGGATACGATCGAGTTACCAAACTTCAATTCCGTATTACCCCAATTGCCAGAAGAACCTAAGGTCAGCGTATTAAAAGACTCGTCTAAGAAACACAAGGGAATACTTACTGAAGATTCAGTGGATTCGAAGCCGAGAACAAAGGCCAGATCGAACAGTCGAACACAAGAGCACGGGAACTTGGAGGCTGATTCTGGAGTTGTTGAGTATCGATTTCCGATTGATACATGGTGGCCATCTGCCAGCAGTGTTCAACGCGAACGAAAAACGACAGGCGAGCTGCCACCATCTACGAGATGTGAAGGTTCGGATGAGGTCCTCGGGAAGGACTCTCCATTCCGCATTGATGTCGACAGGTGCCGAGATGTTCTTACGCAAGCAGTGACACCTGGAGTTCTCGAGAAGATTCCTCATTGTAGAATCCATCGGATGAATATGATGAAAAAGAAGAATCCAATGGCCCCTGAGTTGTGTCACTGCTTTCAAGTCACGGAATTATATCCCAATGAACACATGCTCTGTTGTTCGGTGTGTGGGACATGGAGACATGCTGCTTGTGGGGGACACCACAAACCGGTCTCAATCCGCGAATGCATGGATAAAGTCTTTGTCCCGACTTGTGATCGATGCCATGCAGAGGAGAAACTACTGAAGGATTATCCACTAGCTCGCAAGCGAATAGACAAACAACGTACGGAACAAATACGGCGTGGTTTGGCAACATCAGCTGCAATGCGACAGGCGTCTTTCTCAAAGCACGGGGGAACCTACAAGTGGCCGCTTGGGAGCGTTTCGGCGACACATATCGGAGGTCACACACGCAGTGTTCATTCTCGTCATGACAAGGCTGAAAAGCAATGGATGGATATGGCCACGAGACTCGGGAGTGACGCTGGGGGGCGACCGAATCACAGAGTTAAACATCGAACAAAGGAATTGGAGCGATTGCTGGTTTCGGTGGAAGATGCAGGTAAATGCTTTGAAGTTGGAACGATTGGTGAATTTGTCACGTTGAAAATTGAGCTCACACTGTCATATGCTATTTTGCGATACAGAGGGTCACATGGATCGACATAACATGATGTTATTTCTACTCCAAGACACACTACGGGCGGATCCAGTTGGTTTTGAAAAACACAAACGAAATATTTTTGATCCAGCTGACGATGAGGTTTCTCAAAGTTACATGAAAAATAAGCTATCGAATGACGACGAGAACCTGGCGTCAGAAGAAAGCAACAAAGTTACCGATGACGATGAGACCGATGGAGACGAGAATAGCGAAGACACCGACAATGGTGTTTGCGCTCGAAATGGTTGCAAAACGAAACGAAGATTCGATTCACTATTCTGTTCTGACAGCTGTGGCGTTTCTGCCCTGGAGAAAGATCTCCTGAGAACATTCCAGTATGCAAGTGATTTCCACCCCTCACTGCTCCGCAGCTAGATTGAAAATCAAACGCCATTTGAAGATGCGTTGATCACTGCCTTTGATTTTCCACAAGCGTTTGGTTAAGGGTTAAGGGTATTTTACTATAACACGCAAGTTTGAAGACAACTTCACGCAAGTTTGAAGACAACTTTTAAAAAGAGATAGAATTACGGCTCAATTTCCATTTCACGTTGCAGAAATCTTGCTGGTTAGAAATGCAGTTGAACTCTACAACATGGATGGCGACCTTCTCAAAACAATTAGAGCCAAAGGGAAGGGTTTGGTGAAGCCAAATGATACAATCAAACGAAAAAGAAAATAGGTGGTATTTCAAGAATGCTTGCGTTAGCTGGTGACAACAAATGGACGATAGTTCTTCGTCTTATTGGCAAGGAGCTATTGGATTTTTCATTCTAGTGTTTGCCAGTGTACACAAATAGCTTGACCTGGCAACTGATATCGTGTTAGCTTGACAATAGCATGGCCATTCTTCATACATACGGGTGTGAATGATTTTTGTTTCATGTGTGAAGAGGGAAAAGCTATTTCAGATCCAATTATGTTTACCGCTTACTTCGAAAAAACAATCGAACTAGTCCATTCCTCTTTTATCCCAACGAAATCGGCATCGAGGAATATTTGAAGCAGCAAGGTGTGTAGGCCATGACGATGATGGGACGACAATTGCTCGAGAAATCGTAGAATTGTCGTGACATATAGCTTTAGAGGTTGCGTAAATCGTTGCGAGCAGTATTCTCACTCTTTTGTTTTCTCTTTGCACAGAAATAAACGGGACAAAATGGTGAAAGCATATGAATTGAGATCAATGAACAAGGACGAGCTCCTCAAGCAATTGGAAGAGCACCGCAAGGAACTTTCTGAATTGCACGTCGCTAAGGTCACTGATGGTGCCGCTTCCAAAATTGCCAAGATTAAGTCTGTCCGCAAGTCTATCGCACGCATCTTGACTGTGCACAATCAACAACAAAAGGAGGGACTTCGCAAGGCTTCCGCCGGAGCCAAGTATGTGCCAAAGGACTTGAGATCCAAGAAGACACGTGCCATGCGTCGTGCTTTGAGCAAGGCTGAGCGATCCAAGAAGACACAGAAGCAAAAGAGAATGGCAGCCGCTTTCCCACCAGTCAAGTTCGCTGTTAAGGCCTAAATAAAGAAACACAAAATCAATATTTCCCTTGTTCAGAAATCGTCGATATGATGCACCTGACACGTAGCCTTGATAACCGTGGAGTTGTAAACTGTTGGATCAAGGAAAGTGCATTATTGGCAATTCGATGGAATTTTTTTGTTCTTGGAGATTGAGGCCCTGAATGCTAACTACGTCCCGGACATTGAGGGTTGGGCATATTGGCACAGTTGCACTTCATTCCATTCCGTACAGTGGGTCTTTCGTTTATATACTACAAAAAGTATATCTCTATGGTGCTGTTTTACCATGGTCATTCTTTGGAGAAAAGGTCGAATGTGTTGGGGGTACTACCGAGAATCCTTCAGCTACCTGGAATTGTGTACGCAGTGCCACATCTTTCCCATACTACCTTTAGAAGGATTCACTAGAGTGCGATACCCTGAACACATTACTTTCCTACTCTCTTTCACCGTGTCGGCATGATACGATTACAGTACTACGATATGATACTCCTGGTACTCCCCCAACGTTTTCTCCCCTCCTTCTCTTTCTCCGCGACCAAAAAGTAATCGAGTGATTCGCAACCAACAACTACAGTAACTATACCGGTACCCATCAAAATCTTTCTTCGACGCCTCTTCGACCAAACCATAACAACAACAACAAACATCATGACCCTTTCCCTCAAGTACCTTTCCTCATTGCTGCTACTTATACAGCTTGAATTACGAAGTGTAAACTCCTGGGGTGTTGTCCCTGTTCAAAGATATCCAAAACAAACAAGTCAAATTTTTCAAGCTGGAGGGAACGACGAGGACGACGGCGAATGGGTCGACTATGACGATTTGGAAGTCTTGCAGGGCGACGAAACAGAATATGGAGACAGAGAAGAAGATTGGATTCCTGATGCTGCACGTGCAAAGAAAAAGCCAAAACATTTGACTCCAGCTAACGAGGTCATCAAACCGAAGGAACCAAAAAAGAAAGGAGAAAAGACAAATGCTATGATGGAGGACTCGAGACCGACTCCGTACACTGAGGACGAAGAAGAAATAATTGCAGCAATGGGAGGTAAACAACGGAAGAGTAAAAAGAGAGAAGATGGATTTTTGGGTGATTGTACCCTTGCCGAAATTGCGTTGGACTATTCGGTTCCGATTTGCTACCTTGCAGACGTCTTGTGTATGTGGGGAGTACCTGTGCCCATCGATATCAACTCTCGTCTAGGAGATATGGTTACGGGGGAACAAGCGTTCGCTCTTGTCGAAGCGGTAAACTCTTTGGATATTGGAGCTTTGCAAGACAGATATGCGAATCAAGACATGGTGAAAATGTGTCACGAATGGGAAATAGACATCAGAGACGCTTTTGCTTTCGCAATGAAAGAAGGCTGGAGCTTACCATTCGGGGTACGAACTGTCCTTAGACAGGAACAAGAAGATGAATTGCTCCGGGTCTACTCTAAACTGTACACTGAATAGAGATCTATATTTACGGTTCGTCTGCCTGTCTTATTGCCATTCGGGGTAGGAACTGTCCAGGACAGGAACAAGAAGATGAATTGCTCCGAGTCTACTCTAAATTGTACACTGAATAGAGATCTATATTTATGGTTTGTCTGCCTGTCGTGTAGCGCTGTGTAGCAAGTGAAGAGCAGAGAGTTCCCTTAGAACCCTTTGCTAGCCTCAATTGCTGCCTTTCTCGCACCACTCACAAAGTCCTTCACCTTGTCGTGATCCTTCTTTCCTGGGCTCGCTTCAACGCCCGAGCTAACATCAACGCCCCAAGGACGGGTTGAAGTTACAGCTTCTTCAATGTTAGCGGGAGTAAGACCACCGGCAATGATCACCGGTAGACCAGCATTTTGAATCTTTTCTGCAATGCCCCAGTCGAATGTGACGCCAGTGCCGCCGCCATCTTTCTTTCCCTTGATTGAAGTGTCCAACAAAATGGCAATTGGGTCTGAAGTAATGGCATCCAAGAGAGTTTGTGCAGCTCCTTCTGCTGCTTTTCCAGTTTCCGGGTCGGTTTCGATATCAACTACTCGAATGGCTGGTACGATGCAAATCTCTTCATTGGCAGCCGCCATTCCTTCGGTACCATGTAGTTGTATCATGTCTAGACCGCATTCCTTCACCATTTCACGAATGAATTCAGGAGATTGATTTTGGAAAACTCCCACCACCATCGGTCTTCGAGAGGCATCCTCTAATGATCGTGTGTTGACAAGGAGTTGGTTCAGAGCCGATTCTTGCTTGGTCTTGGAAACCTTCATTTGTGCCGTTCGTTCTCCAAAGACACGGACGGCTTCGACTACTGACTTGGCCTGCTCCTTAGTAACACATCGCTTACTTTTTGGAACGAAGATGACACCGATCAGATTGGCGCTCGCACGGCAAGCCACAACTGCGTCTTCGGCATTGGTCACACCACAGACCTTCACAATCTTGGTGCCTTTGGTGTAGGCTCCGCCCACCAGACTGGATGCTTTCTCGAATTCTTTGGGATCCAAACAGAGGTTGGCAATGGCAATTTTGGGATCTGCAGCTCTCATGAGAGATTCTCCAATCAAACACATGCCAACATTGATCTTTCGGTAACGATCGACATCAAAGGCTGTTGACATACCCGAAAGGGAGCAAATGCTATATTCCGCCGAAGCATCATTGTGGTCAAAGACGCATCCCTGTTTCTTCAAAATGTCAGCAACATGCTCGGTCGTGTGTAGATCCATTTGGAATGTATGCAAATTGCGATTGTTAACACCAATAACCTTTGCACCTGCCTGAAGTGCTACTTCGACTTCATTGTCCGAATGTACCTCTACCAATGGTTCCATACCAAACGATCGCGCATGATCAATCAAATCCTTGAGCAAATGTTGTGGAAGGACGGCTACAATCAACAAAATCGTATCGGCACCTGCTGCCAGAGCCTCCGTGATTTGATACTTGCTAGTGGTAAATTCCTTCCGCAAAATGGCGGGACGAGGAAAGGATTGGTTGGTCGTCTGCAGTCTCACTGAAGTCATATCACCTAATCCCCCCTTGAACCATCGTGGTTCCGTCAACACACTGATAATATTGGCACCTGCACTAGCATACTTTTGAGCCTGTTCTCCAGCGTCCAAATGGACGCCAATGTCTCCCTTACTTGGAGATGCTCTCTTAAATTCGGCAGCCAGTGCCATTCTAGGACTCTGGCCCTTGATTACCTTTTGTAGATTCAAAATTTCGCCGTTTGCTTTCCAGAATGCAGGAATCTTGGCTTTCAATTCCTCTTCTGATGGTGACGTATTGTCGGCCTGTATCCCGACAAAGTTTCGTTGTTAGATGCCAGGAATGGAATTCCATCGTCGTCCTTCACTTCATTCAACTTACAATATAGTTTTGATAGTCTAAAATGCGAGTGGCGGTAATGCTTTGCAACTTGCTCAGCTGATGATTGGCGTCCTTGTAGCCAAACAAGTGTCGTCCATCGAAATCTGGATTGGAGGAACCCTCTAGTAGACTGTTGAGGGCTTCCTTGAGTTGTTCCTTGGTGTACTCGGGGTAGGAGGAGGATTGTTCTGCCATGGCTGGGTTGTTGAAAATAGTCAGAAAGCAATGAAAGATAAACTGGAGTGCAAAGAGCCGAGTGTTGTCACTGTTTCTTGGCAGATGAGGTTTCGTGGATGTGAGATGAAGTTTCATGCGTTTGTAAAGCGTAAATGGAGAGATAGAGAAATAGAAAACACTTTCTAGTCGCGACTTTTGTGCTTAACCTGGCACTGGTACTCGTGCAGTAAACTTCAGGAACAATGAACAATAAAAGCATCTTGAAGTGCGTTCAAATAACCATATCCAAAGTATTTATTAATTACACTTCCAACAAGTTCCGCAGCTGTTTCTTCAGCTTGGATCCCAGTTTGGTCCCTTGCTTTTGCCCCCTTGACCATTTCCAAACCACCTCGCATATTTTGTCACTTTCCTCCTCTGTGACTAGCTGATCCAAAGCCAAGATTGTATTGAAATCGCACAACTCCTCCAATAGTTTGCTGTCCTTGCCATCCTCCAACAGTTTCAACAGAGTCTTCTTGGTCTTATTGGTCAAGTTTCCATTCTTCTTGACGGCACCAGCTGCGGTCTTGCCTGAAAAGGTTCCCGTATGACTCAACATGGCAGTATTGACCAAACAAAGGACAGAATCAACTTGTGTGGTTTCCCGGCCATCCACTACCACTGGGTGATGGGTAGTAATTTGTTTCTTGCTGGTACCAGGTTTCGTCACAATCATGCTTTCGTGGACCATTTGGACACATATGTCACTCAATTGAAAGGCTTCGGTAGCACCAATGTTCGCGTCCATGGAGAGCGTCACAAACTTGGAACCATCTTCGCTGTCATTCCTCATTTTAGAAATTTGCAGCTGGGATCCACATGACAGGTCCATATCATACACCGGCAAAGAATCTTCATCGTCCCCATGTCTATCGTCGACATGACTAAAAATCCAACCCACTGGTTGCAAACCCAATTTCTCGGCAATGGCCAGGACTCGTGAATTCTTAGATAGCATTGAAGACGCAATGGAGTCGTCATATATTTTCCCACTGCTAGTAGTTTGTCCGCTCGGTTCCCAAACGGCCTGCACCTTGGCAACGGTACAAAACTCAGCATCCGAAGTCTGACTCGACAAGGAAGTCCGGGCCTTTCGCGGTTTTTTGTCGACTCGCTCTTTTTGAATGGTCCCAAGAAGTAAACCAACTCGACATTGGACACCACCCGTCTTTTTCAATAGGCCATTGGCATGGAAGCGTTCCGCTGAACGTGCGCACATGTAGACCCGCTTCAGTTTGCCTTCTGGTTGTGGTTCCACCACGTGCAACGACGATTGCAGTCGGGAAATGTCATCGTAGGACATGCCATTACTGGAGGCTCGACGTGTCTTTACTTTTAATAGAGCAGTGCCATGGTCTCTAGCGAGGTCTGGGAAGGGGTCCCATTCACGCTTCGCCGGCTTCATCTTGGCAAATCTGGACTCGGTCGGTTTTGGTTTGCTGTTAGTGGATTGAATGGTAATCATGGATCCGTGTTTGGCGCCCAATTCACTCAGAGTCTTTTTAGGATCAATTTTGTCGCTTCCAAACTGTACTGTAGAGGATTCTTCGTCCACCTGAAACGGATTCAACAAATCGCTGAGTGTCATGGATTCTTCGGCGCCTCGTGGAACTTGGACTTTTTCCATGGAACCGTCCGATAATCGAATTCGAAGGATCATTCCCTTGTCGGGCGAGACAGCTGCTGCCAAAGTGATGGCTAGCAGTATCAATATTGAGGGTAGCTGAGTAGAGGAAATCATGATGAACTTTTGTGATGGTGGTGTTTGTTCTTGTGACTGATGTTGTGATGTTGCCAAAGATCTTGGAAGCGTTCGGATCGGATGATGTCACCACGTGGCGCGCGGCAATGCGCTTGCGTTGCAAATAGTGAACAAGTCGATTGATTCGACCACGAGGTTGCACTTTTCAAAAACCAACACGGAAGAAACCAGGCGGTACAGTACTGTAGGAGCCAGTTTCAAGTTGGCTATCTACGAGTATAGGGACACACGGACACAACGACACAACAAACCATGACTGAAGCCAGCGAAGAACGCTATCAAAAAGTTTTGGACGGAGGCTGGAAGGCCGACTACATTATCAGGGGTCTTAATGAAGATGAAATCGCAAGCTGGGCTCAATTTTGCGCCAGCATTTTCGCCTACAAAGTCAATCCGCCACCAGCGTCCTACTTTGAGCGACACTACTACAATGATCCCAATCGTGGCCAAGCTTCCTTAATTCGAGTGGCCTGTTACAATGGAGAAATTGTTGCGTCGTGTCGTCTCTTTTTGAAGAACATTTCAACGGGAGGCAAGACGATTGTTGGAGGTGCAACCCATCTTAAGGGAGGCGGGATTGGTGAAGTTTGCACGAAAGAAACTCATCGAAAACGTGGCCTTTCCAAAGTTTTGCTGCAAAATGTCATGGAAATCATGAAGGAACGACAACTTCAAGTATCCTTATTACATGCGGCACCATCATTTTTTCCCGTCTACGAAAAGGCTGGAAACTACCAATGCACACTTTCCAAGTGGTCTGTGGCACCGTTGACCAAAGCAACAAGTGCAAAAACAACAACCAATGACGACGGTTCCTTTTCCATTCGCAATGCCGCATTTCCCAATGATACTGATCAATTATGCAAACTACATAAAGCATACTCGGAAGATACATTTGCTGGATGTATCGTACGATCTCCCGAATACTGGAATGACTATCTATCCAAAGAATTGGGAACCTCCTTGTGGGTGCTCACTTCTTCTTCTATTTCTTCCAGTGACAACAACATTGTGGGATGGTTGTCCCTAAGGCTTAGAGGTGATCGAGTCCAATTGCGCGAATTTGGTGTCGATAGCACTGCCATTGGTGTCGCCAAGGTTCTCAACTTGTTACTGCCACATGCCATGAAGGAATTGAATGGAGTGAGTGACAACGAGTGTTTGCTAGTTATACCGACGGAAGTCTTGGATCAAGCCAAAGCCGAATACCAACAAAACAGTGAGCAACTGTTATTGTTAAAGAATCTAGAGTGGGACTCGGTGGTGCAAGATAATGATCAAGGTTGGATGTACAAGATATTAGACGATCAAGTTCCGTTTGATGCCATTAGTGGGGAAACGACACCACATTTGATTTGGCCAGCGGATTCGTTTTAATTTTCTAGAGTCAAGACAGCCAGTATATAGTATAGCATGCTTTGTCGCATTTTGTCCCGTCCTTTTGTTTTCCAGTTTTGCAGTCTTGAAGTTGTAATGGTCTCCCTTACTTCTTTTGTCTTGTGTCTCATACTCTTGTCATTTGGGGCTAATGTACTGTAGTATAGTTGTCAGTCTTCCACATTCATGAATCCATCTTGCATCTTGCAGTACTCGTACGATACCTCTGCATTGGAGACTTGGGCTCTTTTTTTCAAAATGCCGCCACACCACTAACTCTTTTCTTTACCAATGATCCACTTGGCACGATTCGACCGCATTTTTTCCTTGACTTCTCGTTCGACTCGATCTCGCACCGGATCAAAAAAGGGATGCTTCATGGCTTGTTTGGCTGTCAATCGTTGTTGATGGTCATACACTAGCAACTTGGACAACAAATCCAATCCACTCTTGCTGGGCATGGGTATTGGTACCTGTTGTTCTTTGTTTCCATTATTATTCTCATCGTTGTTGTTTGGTCGCGTCGTCACAAAACTGCTCCACTCCTTCTTGGTGCCACCCTCTTGTAGCGTGTACTTGGCAATGATCTCCCGAATCTCCGGTGTCATGGGAATTTTGTATCGCTTCATGTAAAGATGCAAATCGGCAGTTCCCAAGACAGCTACAATGGTCCCTAATTGGTCCAAATTGTCCTTTCCTCGAAAGAAGGGCTCCCTCCGCAACAACAATCCTGCCAGAATGCAACCCACTCCCCACAAATCCAATGCATAATCATACAACTCATATCCCAGTAACAATTCGGGCGATTTGTAATGTCTCGACGCCACCCGCACGTTGTATTTCGTATCGGGCAAATAAAAGTCGGCCAACCCCAAATCAATGAGCATGAGCGTCCAATTGGTCCGATCAATCAAAACGTTTCGAGGCTTGACGTCCCGATGCATGATTCCCTTGCTGTGCAAATGATCCAGGGCTACCAACAAATGACACAAAAAGTATTGAATCTCATATTCTGGCAGAAAATGATCCTTAGAGTGACAGAACCATTGCGAATTGCATCCTGCATGCTCGAGTACCAGACTGGGCATTTCTTGGACGCGGTATTTGAAATCGACATGGTTGTAACTGGCAGGAATGACCACCCCCAAGATGCGAGCCAAGTTTGGCAATTGGGATACATGACTCAAGACGAGCAATTCGCGCTTGATCTTGCGTTCAGCCACTGGTTTCAAACACTTTAATACCACCAAGGTCCGTGGATCAATCGTCGTGGCAGGACCGCCTCCTTTGGGAGACAATAATTTCGTTTCCAATTGGACGTCGACTGCTTCAAAGACATCACTGAATTTTCCAGATCCCAAACGACGAGTGAGCATGTAATCATCAGTCGTCTTGATGGGGAAATCGGGTGGAGGAAAGGGATAGTTTTCAAAGTCGTAGTAGGTGCGATCTTGTTGCGAACATCCCAACGGATAGGCTCGTTCTGCAGAGACTACTGCAATGATTATTGAGAGCGTCTGTGCCATTAGGAGAATGACTGTTGGCGATGCAAGGTTTCTTTTTAATATTCTCATGATTTCTGTGTGTTGTGTGCACTGTCAGGTACCGGTATTGTATGCATCAGCTTTTGGGTAGGCGCAGTTCTTGTTGTTGAGACGAGTTGAAAATGAGGTTGTGAGGCTCTAGATTTGATTTGGTATGGTATGGTGTCATTCATTCGTCGACCAAGCCGACTGGGGTAGCATGTTTCGACTAAGCCGACTTCGATGCAACATATCACATACTGTATCTTTCTTTCATTATCACTGAACCATACTGTATTGTCCATCATTGTCATCATTATCGAACCTCACTAGCGATCTCCACCTACTGTACAGCATTCGTACCCATCCATTCATCATGAGCAGAATAAGCTACTTTCTATTGTTAAATGCATTTTCCTTCTATGTCTCGTCCTGTCAAGGATGGACGCCCAAACCCAATCCGACAATTCATCATTCAATGACGTCACAAGATCCATCGTTAGAAAACAACAATGATATGGAATGGAGATCTATTACACAACGGAGAAAATTCCTGCAAAGTTCGTCGGCAGCTATATTAGCAACAACAACTGCTGCTTCCACTTTTCTCCCATCTCCCTCTCATGCCGCCGCACCTCAAGATGCCGGAGAAGCCATTCGACGATCGGCAGCTAAGATTCCCGGCTATGGTCCCACCGACGTCTTTTTTTCGGACGCCGTTCAAGGAAGTTGGAAGGCGACTCGACAAGTGGAATTCCCCGGTCGGTCCGAACCTTTGACACTCCAATATCCATTTCGATTTGTCCAATCCATTGAAAACAATGCCGTCGTGGCCGATCGGGGAATCAATCAAGCCGAGTTGGAAAAGGCACTGGTCGAAGCAGTATCAAAGAGTAATGGTGGTAATGCCGTCCGACCATCCTATGACTGGACCATGACCAACCCCAATGATTTGCGCCTGATATTAGCAGACGGATCCAAAAAGGAAATCAAAGTGACCAAACGGGCCACGGAAAATACGGAAAACACGGTTACTTCGTCCGAGTTTCAACGCATTACACTCGAAGAGAGTAGTGATGAAAAAGGTTTCAGTGTGCCTTCCGTTTCGGCTCGCAGGGTCTTGACCAAGTGGAAGATTCTTCTGGATGAGAATAATTCGACTACGATTGAAGCTTTGGAAGTAGTGTACAATGTGCCGACGGGAGGGGATCCAATGGCGGCAGGTTCCTCCAATGCCCAACCGTCCGTACTGTCCAAGTCACGGATACTACTCACGCGCTAGAAATGAATGTCCAGTAGATATTTTCATAAAACGATTGACTATATTTCGGCTTTTTGAGGGTAGAAAATAGAACTCTTATCCCGCAACAGATTCTCCATATCTTCAGAGATGCCTGGCACAAAGCCAAAACGGGTGAAAAATCTCGAATATGGCATGGTTTCCTCTTCTTCCGATCGGTATTGATTGAAGAGTTCCGTACCAGTTGGAATGTCACATCTCGCTCGAACTTCAACAGTCCCATCAGCCTTGCGCATGGCGTGCCGAACATTGGGAGTGTCAGAGTGTTGCAACATGTCCAAGAGTGGGACTAGCTTTTCTTCGTCGTCGTTTCCATCCTCCTTCTCATCCTGAAAGGCTCGCGTTAGCAAACAAACAAAGGCTCCTTTCATTGCTTCGGGAAAACCCTCTGGTGGTTCTTCCGGAGTGGGTGGTTTAGCCATCCATGGAAGCATTCGGTTGATGTTGAAACCACCTTCGTCCACGTCTTCTCCTCGAGCCACCCGAATGCTGGGACCCAAGACCTTGTTCATGATACTGGTAGCTAATCCCACTTCGTCTCGCAAACTCTTCGCCTCGACATAGCACGTACTACCTGTCAGGAGCTCTTCAATCTTTTCTTCTTGCCAAAACAAGACGTGCTCTTGATTGTTAATACCCCGTTCCCATGGAAGAGTATCGAAATATGCACTCCAGGCACTAGTGCCAGTCGCATCTTTCTTGCCCAGTAAACGTTCCTTGGCCATGTATCCGGCCATGACCACAGTATTACCACCTGGTCCAGCCTTTTCTATCAAATTCTTGAAAGCCTTGCCAAACTTGTCGTCGTTGAGAGCGGCCTCCAAGGTGAAACAGGCCTTGCGGGGAATTTCAAAAATGATTTCGCCTTCCTTCACTTCGCCATTGGTAAAGGCGCCGTACCCAGAACCTTGGGATGACTTTTGAATGGTAATCTTGTTATTGATTTCACCTCCATTGGACTTTACCCAGTCAAGCAAGACTTCGTATTTGGCACCGTCAATGCTTTTTTCAGGAACTGCATATTGTCGAGAAAGTTGTTGTCGGTGTCGATGACTCTTGACAGTAGCACTGTGTTGAAAACCTCTGACTGGCTCTTGTTGTAACAGGACCAATACGACGATTAGTAGTGCCAAGTTCCAATACATGGTACACTGTTGCCTTTGCTTTGAGGAGCAGTATGCCGATTATGTTTTCTGTTGGCAGACGACTTGATGATGACTTGAGCGACTTCAACGTGGAAGGACGAAATTTCATTACTATCTATTACTACGTTATGGTTGTGTCTACTTGCATTTCAACACCTTCGTATGATGGCCCTTTTCGCCGGGAGCATACACCTCCTCGCATGCTAGTGACAATCATAATGGCCCCTGCTATTCCAGATAGAAATGCAAAGGCAAAGGCAACGTGATCGGGCTGTATCACGCCCGCATGATGCGCTGGAGTGGGTCCATTTCCGAATTCATCCATGTTGGGAGTGGCGAAGATATCTCGACAGAAGGATGTCAACTTCCAACAGGATTCGGTTTCAAAGGACGGTTCAAATAGAATTGATTCCACGCATTCCACATAATTCCATCCCCTGGGAAAGCAAAAATATGATGAGGTGAGTTGTTTTTGGCATGAAAGAGTCAATGACGACCAAATCCAATAACGTACCATCCATCATTGTTCAAAGTCAGATCATTCGAATGATGAATTTTCGTACAATCATGCCAGCAAACCTCTCCTGACATTCCAAGCTCAGTGTCACAACCACTTTGTGTCCACAAGTTGCAAGCCGCCTCACAGGCTCCTGTGTAGTCGGAATCGGTTTGGATGGTAATCGAATCTGAACACATTGCATTGCTTCCATCTGCTCGACAGTCTGTATGAGCGCCAACGCCAATCTTGAATCGCATACCGTCCTGCAGTATGTAGTGACTGTTGTCATGAGGACCAATAAATCGCAAGTCGTCCATAGAAATGGAGAGCTTGATGTCCATGGATTGACCAGGTTCTAGGAAAACTTTTCCAAAGCCGCGAAGACGTTTGTATTCCGGGGTTGTGGATCGGAATTCGTCAAAGCTGAAAAACAAGACAGTTTCGGCACCTGCCACGGAACCAGAGTTCTTCACGTTTACGGAAACAGTCAGGCTCGCCATATCCTTTTCATTCATGCTGAATTGCAATTGCTTGGAATCAATAGACAGATTCGAGTACTCAAATTGGCTGTAACTATGACCATGACCAAAGGGCCATTGAACCTCACATGGCTCGTTGTCCCAGTGCGGAAGAGGACCTTCTTCGTCTTTCGTACACATATCCGATACAGCATGCAAATACGGAATACCTCCACCATCTTCATATTTTGGGTAAGTGATCGGCAGCTTCCCACTTGGATTAGCTTCACCAATAATAATATCTCGCATGGCTTCTCCTGCATAAGGACCAGGGAGAAATCCCAAGAGGATGGCATCGGCATTTTCCTATTGATGAACAGGAATGGAAACGTCAACAGGAATGGAAGCGATGAGGACCGTAGATTCATTATACCTTCTAAATCCCATAAAACTTACCACAATATCACCGAGCAAACGTGCTCGGCCGCTAAAGTACTGTCGCACGAGATTGGATGTTGCGAGGAGTGAGTAAGCAGTAAATGGGATATCGTGGTCATCACAAAACGATACTCACAATAACAATAATCCTGGCATCTGGTGCCCTCTTCCTCAAGTTCGATACAAGCTCAACTTGACCGGGTGGCAAATGTAAGTTCCGAATGTCTCCGGGTTTTTCTGCATTATTCTCTTCTCCAACACCAACAATAATGACGTCCATATTCGCGGCAACATCGAGAGCTCCATCGGATGAAGCATCCGCTGCATCGTCACTGCAGTCTTTCCCAAGGATATTGACTCCACATTTGTACACAACATCCCAACTTGAAACATTCTGGACAGCGTCAAAGACGTTTGATCCATAAGTGAACCACGCATCTTCTTTTTTCAATTCCACACCTTGCCATTGAAAGGTCCATCCTCCAGTTTGATACGATTGCGATCTACTTGTGGGGCCAGTGACCAGGATTTTAAGGGGATCATCTGCGTTTAGTGGTAATTTGTCGCCTTTATTCTGAGCCAAGATGATGGACTCAGTAGTCATATGCAAAGCCTCTCGCAAGTCATCCACACTGGGTCCATCATCATCGACAGTGTCGTCCATATTGAAGGCTTCTTCGAACATGTTTAGCTTCTCTTTGAGCTTCAGAATACGGCGAGCGCTTTCCTCGACCCGAGCCTTATACTTTGTGTCCTTCAATTCTTTTGTGGCCTTGAAGTATTCGTCGGGCTCCCTTGCAATCATACTCATGTCGACGGATCCCTCCTCCAATGCTTGTTTCATTGCATCGGTTCTATCACTGGCAGTGTGATGCCAGTCGTTTAGGTTGAAAATCTCGTGATAATCAGTGACGAGCATACCCTCAAACCCAAGTTTACCTCGGAGCAAGCGATTCAATGTGTAACGGTTGGCGACATTTGGAACTCCATCAACTTCGGTGTAGCTCTCCATTATCGTATCCACATCATCGACAACCATTTTCCACGGAAGCAAGAAATATTGATACAAGTGCCGAATTGGAATCCAGCTGGGGGCTCTATCATGACCATTGTGCGGCATGGAATAGCTTTTGAGGGAGAAAAAAGTTAGCAAAGAGGATCGTACTTTAGTCATTGAATCATAACCAACTCACCCCACCCAGTGTTTACCACACGCTGCAGCCCGTGATGGGACCAAAGATGAGTCTTCATCGATGTTTTGTATACCTTCGATCATCGCTTTGGCCATATTGCCAACGACCACCGGATCTTCCCCAAAAGTTTCGAAAACACGTGACCAATGCGGTTCCCAACTTAGACCTAAGAGTGGGCTAAATAACCACGATATACCAGCTCGTCGAGTGTCCACACTTGCCCATTTTCCAGCTACAAATGATGCAGTAGTCTGTGAATGATCGTGGGTGTTAGGTTCGTCACAAGAGGAGAAAAATGACTTGTTCTTGATACTCACATTGAAGGTTGCTGCTATGTTGATTGCCTGTGGAGTTGTGATTGTATTGTACAGATAGTTCGCCCCATGCACGCTGTCTAATCCCCAAATGACAGGTGGTCGTTTATACTTCGGATAGAAACGTTAGATTCACTTTTCCCCTGCAATCACGCCAATATGATCGACAAAAGAAGCCTACCTTTTGTGCAGTCTGTTGAATTTGTACCGCCGCGGCTCGAAAATCGGCAATCGTCCAGATTTTTTCTCCTTTCGCAACATTATTCAACACACTTCCAACCCCAAGTTTCCCAATGTAATGGTCTAATTGATCTTGTACAAGTGCTGTGCCGTCCTCATTCAATAGAACCGCGAGATCAATTTGAGCCATCTGTCCAACCATGTCGTCCCAGCTCATCCCAGCCAGCGTTTTTTCCACAAGGGCAGAATCTTTTGCATTGACGATACTCCCAGCTAGCGCTAGAAGGAAGAATTGTATTGCCAGCCATAACATTATGGTGTCCATATCGATATCTTATCAACGACTCGTTCACTCCTTGTTTTGTTTCGGTTCTTATTTGGGTTGGGTACTTACTTAGTGGTGCAGAAAAAGCACAATCGCTACATTTTAATAGACGATCACCTCCGCTTCAATGATGTTGATTGATGAATTCTAGCGTTATACCCCTACCACAATGAACTTCGTCATCATATTTCTCACTCATCCCTATTATTACTACGTCAGTTCTGATGTAAAATAGACACGTTTATACAATATTCCAGTGATGTTCAATTCCCCCACAAACCCGTGAAAGAGCCGACGCCCCACTTAGTGGGTATGAACTAATGCTCACCATCTTTTCGATATATGGGTGATCTTCAATGGTAATATGCCCCGTACTCATGGCACCAATTACGAGACAAGTAGGTGGCGCGTTGTCGGATGGCTCAAGGGGGACCAATGCCTTGGCAAGTTGAATGGGACTGTACAGTGTGCCCTGACAGGAAAATCCATAACAGCGGGTTCCAGCGGGCAAATGTTGGGAAAAGGGATTCTTGATTACCTTCAACAAAGCGGTAGATTCGTTGGCGGCCTTAATTTTCATCTTGTGCAAGAGTTGGACCATCAACCCGGCAAATCGCTTGTACGTACGGGGAATCCGAATGGAAGGATTGACTTCAATCAAAACTTTCGTGGCGGTATGGATGTATATCTTCAACATGCCCGCTTTGTTCAGAGGCGAGTCCAACAAGGCCAACAATTCTTGGTGCAAAATATCTGGACGGAAATCGTTAGGATTCTTTTTCAGTTTCTTTTTGCAGATTTCGCGGTGGTCGTCGCAATTGAGCAATTCGTAAATGCCCCGGCGGTTTTTTACTGTCTCCAAAGTCGCTTGATCAAGCAAGACAATGATAGGTTGTTTGCCATGCTTTATCTTGGATGTGTCGACAGTTTGTTGTGTGGCGGCTTCCAAAGGTTGACTAGCGAGGAAGCTTGTCTTGGCCTTTTTATTGGGAGGCTGTTGAGTGGTTTCTTCTTCGGACCCTGATTCTTCGGAGCTAGACGACATGTTGACGATTTGTGTGGATTGTTGGTACAGTACGAGAAATGGACGAATGAATGTTTGCTGCGTGATTTTGTTCGAACTATGATGTGAAGTCAGTTTTGGTTGGCTTTCGAGTTGACGGACGACGACCAGGTTTTGCGAACAATGGTCACTGTGCTGTTGCAATCAAATGAGAAGAATCGCCATAAAATCGACCTTTGGAGCCCAATTGATGTCCCAAGTGGCGAGCTAAGCTGGCTCAGGAACAGCTCTAATCAAATCTTTGCCATTGCGATGGGCAAACAACTCTTGCAAAGGAAGCTGAAAAATACCAAGCAATTGAAACCGAATCTCATTCATGACCAAGGTGAAATTGCCAAGCGATTTCTGACGCTGTATAGTGAGTCAAGAGGAGCAACAGTTCATAACGCAAACGTAATGCTATGATTGCATATGACTCTGACTATGTTCGTATCAGTGAAGAGATCGTTGCCCACTAAAATATGAAGGTTCCACTTAGGCAAACACAATCGTATTCGCTCCACACCAGTCAGCAGACAATCTTTGCCACAACAAGCAGACACACCCTAACGTTGCCTACATGTCGCTAATAAGCGGAGTGTAAGCGCCACCTTTGTCTTTTAAAATATGTTTGCACCAAGGGATATGCCAACTTGCACAGGGAAGCAAAATATGGAGTTTCAATGCCATTCTGCAACTGACCAAGTGCGTCAATCGATTGTGGTCATATTGCTCTTGTAGTACTAGATCATGTGTGCTTGATTCGAATTTGTTCGGGATTTGACAACGTCAAGAAATCATACAATCGGAATCATGGGACCTTGGTCGTTCCTTCCGTCTCTTCGTAGTTTTCCCCTCCTTACTCGCCGATTCGCTCGTTTGATCTTCGGCATCCTCCTGTCGCATCCATTCCATAAGCTCCTTGGTCTTTACTGTAGACGGATGATGCGGTCCAAGAGTTCTACAGTAGATAGAAAACGCCCTTTGGAAGAGTGCCTTGGCTTTCTCGCCTTTCCCTTGTTTCGCATATGCTCGTGCCATGTTGTAGTAAATTTCCGCCGTTTCGGCCGAGGTGTCTATTTGATCAGGTCCAAGTGCTGTTGATTGAATCTTCAGCGCCTTTTTGTACACCGCTATTGCTTGGTCCGGCTTGTCTTGTTCCACAAAAGCAAGAGCAATGTTGTGGTAAGCATGCACTGTCGTGGATGCCTGATCAGGTCCATCATCGTCGAGCTGGTCATTGCCTAACGAATTTTCTTCGTCAACTTTAAAATCGAACTCTGACAAAGACAGCTCGTCATCAGATAAAGACAGATAATCTAGAAAGGAAGATGAGAACCCGTGAGAAAGCAGTCCTAAAGACGAATACTGTTCATTCCTTGCTGCCCGTCGACCATGCGTGTTTGTCACTTACCCGACGCGTACGATACTTTCCGACCCTCTCCGTCGTCTTCTTTCGGTGGATGCATCTTTATATTGGTGCCTAGAGAAATGACACCGCTTTGATTACAACATCAATGAATAATATCTTTCCTTGTTGTTGTTATTTTCGGTTTTCCATTTTCAGGAGTCATTTCTTCGATTCGAAGAGGTCGAAAGCTCGACTCCGACGAGCCCGCTCACAACAGGCACCGGACGCACGCAGTGCAGGCGAATCCAAACAAAGAACCTTGCAAGTTGATGGAAACTGAGAACCCAAACCGAACACAACAACAGCAAAACCAGATCCCTGACACTTGACAGCAGGTACCTGGTGCACGTCAGTAAATCAAGAAAAGAAAAAAATATTACTATCAGATAGAAGAGACCGATAGCTGTACCATCATGTTTTCCGGAACTTTAGTAGTGAGAAGAATACGGAATGGCTGGCCGAGTCGCTACTTTTCAACAACCAAAGGTGGTGAATCTTTGCGGATTGCCATTGTGGGTGGCGGAGTCGCAGGCTTGTCTTCGGCCTTGCATTTGGCTCCACTCGTAGCTTCTGGTCACATTGAAGGCCCCATTGACATCTTTGATGGTGGTTCTAGTAGTCAAACTGGCCGCGAAATTGGAGTTGGTATTTGGAGTACGGCCATGGATCCCTTTGTGGAATCCAAAGAAGAGTCCCATCAACTGTTAATTGACGAGTTGGAAAAGAATGGATCTTATTTGCGGGATGTGGGATACCGAACACCCAAGGGGCATTGGTTGGCAAAGAGTCGGCTGGGTGGAAGCCAGCCAGATTTGTTGTTTATTCGGGAAATGGACTTGCTGGGATCCTTGAGAAAGGCCCTGGACGTGGAACAAGCGAAAAATACCATTCGCTTGCTTTCAGGTCCAGATTACAAAGTGAAATCCATCGCCGAAGATAGTCCGGAACCCTGGTCAGCAACTTTGAAACTAGGAGACAAATCTGTAGACTCGGAAAGGGACTATCACTTGGTAATTGCTGCGGATGGTATGAATTCGACCATTCGACAGAAATACGGAGGACATCTCTGCGAACGATCCCGATTGATGGGTACCAATGCCTTGAAAGGCCCTCTGGATTTGCCTCAACACGGCGAACTAGTGAAGGAAAATTGGCATACCACGGGTCATGTTGTTGCCACCGAGACCCAAGACCGTGAATACACTGTCTTTCGGGGGAATGCCAACGTTAGTGGGATGGACGTTGACCTTGAGACATCCTTTCAGACGTGGGGAGAAGGACAAAGTATGCGATTTGCAACGGTGCCAATGTCCTATCCCGATCCAGACAATCCAGACAAACGAGAGGAGCGGGATGTTTGGTTCATTACAATTGAAAACAAAGAAATCAATTCGGAAAGTGATCCTGTCAAGAGAAAGGAGCTACTGTTGGAGGAATTCAAAGGATGGCACGAACCCATTGGGACTCTAGTCAGGGCTACTCCCGCGGACGAAATTCTCATGGAACGGGCATTGGCCCATCGCCACAGTATGTCGCCCCTGGCCAACTTCAATGAAATTGTCACGCGGATACTAGGCAAGGCGGTTCCCTCTCGTGGTAATGGACCCGCTATAATCTTTATTGGGGACGCGTTTATGTGTGTGGATCCCATTTTAGCGCAAGGATTCACCGTTGGAATGGAAGGTGCAGCTGCCCTGAAGACTTGTTTGGAATCATCTCTTCTATCGGGTTCGGATCACCCCTATCAACCGCTTGCCTTTGATCCCATTTTGTTGCGGCAAGAACTGAAAGAACGACACGACAATCGCTTGCACCGATTGATTTGTCTGTTGCGTGCGACAGAAATGGTCCAAGCCTTGGGACAACCCATGACGGGTACCTTGGCTGGGTTTATTTCGAGAGATGTCATTCGACCACTAATGCGATTGACGCCGGGATTCATCAAAACTCCAATTTTCAACGCGGTGGCCAAGTACTCGTTGGGGCTGCCACAAAGTTTTGATGGTAACAAATCCAGGAATTCATAGTAGTGTAGCAGAAATAGTATAGTTGCTAGAATGAATTGTACAATTTTGGTTCTTGGACTATGCAACTTTTTTAGATTAGAAGATGTTAGCACTATCTAGACTTGATTCTGATGAGTTGAAGTACCTTGCACCAATGCCAAGTGTTCGGAAAGCAATTCTTCTACCAAGGGCTGCCAAGGATCGTCGTTCTGAATCTTTTCGTTTCCACAATTGAGAACTTCGTGAAGGAGCGATGCAATATGATCTTGGGCATTGGAACCAGACCGATGGTACACCTGAGAAAGTGTGGTAGCTTGCAACGCGCGACGAAGAGAGACCTTGTAGGGAGTGCTGGAGACTTGTCCGCTCAACCACTCTTTGGTTTGGAGAGTCCAAAATGTCTCAGGATATTGAAGCATTCGCAGAATAGTCACCACCACCATGGAACTGGAACTCTCCTCCAAAGCAACAATGTCGTTGCTAGTCGCCATGTACGTTAGTTGCCACAGCGCTTCGGTAGCTGCAAGTTGCATCTGAAGGCGAACCGGATCTTGCTGGGCATTGTCGCTAGTGGGAATTACCACGCTCTCCAGCTTCTGTACCACAAAGCACGTGAGAGCCTGCCATAGAGAGGTCAAGATGCCACCAAAGGACATTGCCAACAAGGGCGGATTTCCGTCGTCTCGTGGCATGCACAATTGTACACAGTCCGTGGCCACGGTCGAGTATTGAAGCGTCATCATGACAGTATTGATATCCATCTGATTGCTATTATTTTCGTCAGAACCGAAATCTCCGTGAGCACTTTGTTCTAGCAAATGCAAGGACGATTCGAACAAGAAAACACCGAACTGTTCCAAAAGTTCCAGGTATTCTCCCACAACTTGTTTTGCCTCCATAGGCGATGCATTTTCGTGCTGCAACACTACTTGCGATTGAATCCAGTCTGGTAAGGTTATCTTTTGTGGTGGAAGAACATTGGATGCCAAGTGATTCAGTAGGGTCACTATAAAAATGGAAAGCGATAGAAAGGACGTTGGTTCCGAACGATGTTTCTGCTGATGACTGAGGACGGTCTGAAGAGTGATCCAACAATCTAGATCACTGCCGTCAAAGATTTCTTGCAAGCGTGGTGGTGATAGGTGCTGGTTCAACAATTGCAGGAGGGAATGGACTACTTCATCCGTGTTGGAAGTTTGTAACAGGCAGAGGACTCGCGGCAAGAGCTCTTGAATCTGTTGCGTCGACAGCTCACGACCGTAGTAAGCGATCAATTCTGCGGCCCGTTGAGTTATGATGTTCACCATCTCCAAAATCATGGGATCTGCGTACTCGTCATTGAGAATCAAGAGTGTCATCAAAACTTGGGTCACTTCGTCATTGTCACTTTGGTCATATAGGATATCTCCTTGTTCAGAAAGCAAGCATGCCTGAATTTGTCGAAGGCAGTGTCGAATATCGTAATTTCTGACGTTGTTGGAAGATGCCGCTGCTGTCAGTAGAGCCTGAAAGTTGTCAATTTGCTGACGAAGGCTGGAGAAGGAGGATGCCATATGTGACTGAACTTTATCTTGAGTGTTGGTCTCGATTCGATTTCAATGAAATCTGTGAGGTAAAGGGAATGTCGTCTGGTGGTAATGTGTGAATTAATAATGTACGGATGATTAGTGATATTGGGAGTAAATTGCCTTTTTGTTGTGCTGTTTGAAAATTGTGAGAGCTTTTCTGGTGTCATCTATGTTCTTGGCGCGCCAAATCGTGCAGCGTCACTGGAATTTATGCTTCTTCACAAAAGTGGCCTCAACAATGCCATGCTATTCCACTCAGGAAACAGAAAATATGATAGTGCAACCTTCATAAAAAAGGATGGACCTTTTGTATGAAGCGGTGAGATGTGAATCTTTAAAAGGACCCTTGGCCTGATTGCATCTGACCGTGGTGGTGACAAGAACGACTCCTCGCTCCTGTCCCAGCGCAAAATCATGCTCGATTTGAAGAGAGGAATTCGGCTCTGTTATAGTTGGTGAATATTCGTTTCGCTTTTGGGCATGGTGACCTATTCATCATTCCATCATTCTCATCAGAGAGTGTATGTATGGTGCAACCTGCAAGATGGAAAGGATCTGGGATTTCGATTTTTAATAAAAAAGAGATTGGGCGGTCGAATGAATCAAACATACGACCGGGCCGGAGACCGCGCGCAATCTCGTTTTACGAAAAACCCACGTGAAATATGGTCTGTTGTATTTTTCTAGTCGCACAGTTGTCGGGCCCGCGATTGAATACTGAGGTCTACATGCGTAATCCAGCCGAGCTCAAAATTCAGACATCGATCCCAAACGTCTAAAATCGCGGAAAATTGTTTGTCAAATACCATCACTCACATTCATCAATCAAGAACCTCTTTCCTTACTCCCTGCTTTCGAGAGAAAAATGGTTACCAAACAGCAATATCAAAGCGGACAATATGTTGCAGCCGCAAGTCCAAAGTACCAACAGACTACCAGAGAACCTCAACCTACAAACAACGTGTATGTTGAGGGTAGAGAAGATATCGAAAGTCGAGATGGGACGACAGCCTTGATGGCAAGCGATCACTCTACTATTCGAACAAGAGATGACATTTCACTCCCCATTCGTCACACTCCCGGTAATCTTCCAGGCTGGGCCCCAGCCTTGGCCGCACAGAAGCCGCCAGTTGTGATCGAAGCCACTGCTGCCCGTGGGTCCTCGCAGAAGACACCACGAAGAAATGCTGAACCCATGGATTTCATGCAGAGCGACAACTCTTTTCAAATTGTCGCTAGTCTGATTGTAGACAAATTCGAAGAAGCTCTCAAGAACAGAGCAGATCACATCATTGTTACCCAGGACATGAAGGATGAAATCGAACGTGTCATGCCAGAAGATGCCAAAGAGAATTTTGTGGCTGCCCTTCGATTCCGTCTTGCGGAAGCGCCCGAATTTTCCAGACTCCCAATGCACACCGTGACCCGAAACTGCCACAAGCTTGGTATGACTCGATTGGATGAGCAAAACATTCTTTTCGCTCCAATTGGAACCACCATTAAGCTCGATGTAAGTTGACAACGCAATATATGAATGACACGGGTTTTCTCAACAAACAACGACGCTGATCAACCATTTTCTTTCTACTTCTACAGATTCCACCAGATACAACAAAAAGCACGGCTTCCGTTCGCAGCTCTCGCAGCACTCGCAGCACTCCTCGTGGTGTTGACAACAGTGACGTCAGGAGTGTTACGTCTCGTGCAACTACTGCAGTTGAAGAAGAGAGTCCTGAAAGCATGGCCAGACAACAACTCTTGGCCGAACTTCAAGAGGCATCCGCTTTAATGGCAGAATCTGTGACACCAGAAGCGGCTCAATTCTGGAAGAAGCAAGTTGTTGAGCTCCAAAACAAGTTGAAGGCACTGCAACAATCTGAGGCAGAAGAAAGAAGTGTTGCTTCCAAGAGCGTCCATACAGCTAACACTGCTAATACTGCACAGCTCTTGAAGGAGAACGAACGCCTCATTGCAAGCTTGAAACAAGGAAAGGGATATGTCGAACCAACAATGGCAGACTACGTCCCGCCATTCACTCCCACTGGTCATATTTCGGAAACACCCAAGGTTAACCCAAACACTTTTCCTACAGTCGAAGTTGTTGCCCCAGCTGATCTTCCAGGGGGCTACATGTTCGAAGCTGAGATTCATAACAAGCGTTTCTTGGCAACTGTACCTGACGGTGGTGTCAAGAGTGGCCAAACATTCACAAGTACCATGCAGGATATCAAGAAAAAGACTGTTGGAATTCCTTCCGGAAGATGGCGTGATGGCCTTATGGATATCTTCAAGCACGGCAAGACCCATCCATTGGTTGTATACTCCTTCTTGTGCCCTCCTATTGCCTTGGCTCAAATCATGACCCGAATGGGATTTGACTTCCGAGGTAAACCAGCAAACGTCCCTGAGAAGGGATTTTACTCCACCTGGGGAACCATTCTCTCCATTTTGTTCATGTGGGGCTTCACAAATTACATTGTTCTTGACCAGCTGTCCGCAAAGGCTGCCACTGGAGCTGTTCTATCATTCTTCGATAGTTTCTCTCTGTATGTTGTGAATGGTGGACTGATTGCCTACGTTGTTTACGCAACTGCCAACTGTAGAGCGAGTATTCGCGAGTACTCTGGAATCGAAGAAAACCCTCTTTATGTGGGTCCCCGCAAATTCACCCGGGGTCAGGACTACCTCTTGTCAGCCTTTGCCATGCCATTTGTGATTGCCCAAATGGGAAGACACACAGCGTCATATGACAACTTTGAGGGATCCTTTTGCTCTCATCACGGCCTTTCTAGAAAGATGTCAGTTGCAGATGTGCTGACTTGCAACAATCCCACGATGCTCGGTTGCGACAATCCCTACACAGAAATCGGGGCCGTTGTATAGTTTTCAACCACTCAAACCTACACATACACCACACCATCACTCTCATCAAATGTGCGCCTTCGAGGCGGCCGAAATCAAGTTGCAGCGAATGTAACGTGTAAAAGAATAATGCAAATATCAACACTTACAATAGTATTAAAGGAAGAAGACAAAGGTCGACCCCTCAAAGACCATCCCTAGTTTTAGGCTACTGCAGTGAGCCACCACGCTTCATCTCTGACGTCAGCAGTACTTCATAGCATCATAATCGAAAGCCCCGGCGAAGCGTATGATACATCCATTCAAGCCATCATTAAAAAATTTCTGATTTTCTAGAGTTTACGAGTAGTATAGTAAAATCCCCACATCGATATATTATCGAATTCAATGCATGTTTACAGTAGTTTATTTTCGTTTCAAAAAGTATCTTTTGTAGCATAGCGTCCCAATTTCCCCGTTCCAATAAAAGCTCGTGCCCCCAACCCAGACTTGATTACACACACTGTCTTCATTTAGATTTATCACATGCAAAGCAACTCTCGCTGATTCCCACTGATAGTTGTACATAGAAATCAATGTCTGCTCCCTCCCCTTTTCCCTCTTAGCCCTTGTCACAACCTAGTTCGACACTGAACATAGGGGACTAGATGGTGGGATGTACTCTCGGAGGGGCTCTGGGTTGGAGAAACCGTCAAGTTGCAATGAGCTTACGGGTTGGGCGTCAGCCGCGTTTCTTAGCTTGAAGTCAATGCGAATTCTAGCTCGGCACCGAGCATGATCAGAAGTATCAGGAAAGAAAGAACGACGCCGTTGACGACCACTACTCTTGGCACTAAGTACATTGCCCTTTGATACTGACGTTTGAACAGGTGATAGGTGCAGATTTTTGGGAGTCTTCAAGGGGGTCGGAATGTTCCCACCACCACTCTCCGCGCTTGGTTTCTCATAGTATTGATCGGTATTTTCGAAAACTCCTTCTCTCTCCAGCGTGCTTTCTCTCCACATGGATTGCAATTCCGGACTAAAGATAGTACGGACTTTCTTCGCCAGTTCACCGACGGGAGTTGCATTTTCAAGTTCTTCATCTTGATGGAGATACATGTTGGCGTTGCGAAGGTCAATGGATTCCAGAAATGCTTCTCTTTCTGTCGAAGTAAAGATGGTTGCGTTGATTGCATCTCTCACAGAAAGTTCCTCTTCTTCATGCTTGTAGATTAGTGCATTGGCAACCGCAGAGAAAATGTCGTCGTTGTCAAAGATGGTTGATGTGACCAATTTTGATGGACGATAACAATGCCCGCCTCTCTTGCTTATTCTCGAGTTTGCGGAAGCTTCGTCCCGTTTACGTCCTACAAACTTTTTAACAACGTTCATTGCTGGAAGATAATGCTAGAAGAGACCAATGAAGGGTTGCTTGAGGAGGTGGGGCACAGTATGTCGACAGCTTGCAGTTTGCGTGGCGCCAATTTTTCAGTCGCAAATAATTCGCTGAAATCAATACAAACCTCATGAATGAATAAAATATAATATATTTAATTGCTCGCCGCTATTTCTGGTGTCGTTTGGATGTCGCACGAAGAATCAATCAGATCATCACATTTCTTGACAACACGCAATGACGAAGAAACCGACGATGCGTTCACAACAGAAGGATTGGTACTACAAGGAAGAAACGGAAAATCCCACCAGCTCGAGAAATCGAGAATGATCCACGATGCTTCAATCTTAGTTTTACTTTCGAAGACAGTCACTTTTCCTTGAATGGAGAAATAGCTAATTGTAGTGAGAAAACGAACGAGATTGACACAATGAACAAAGCAACAAAGAAGGCCATGGGATTTCTTCTAAATCCCTTGCACAGTTTGCATCTCAGAGGAGGAGCAGTTCGTGTCGAAGGAATGATAATGAGTAACACACCAAAGAAGAGTTTTACCATAAGACTCGGCGGCATCTTCCGTTCGTGTCGTAAAGGTTGCCAAGTGGAAGTATGCGACTCTCCAAGCGCTGACGAAACCAGCACCTTGAAATTGGAAGGACTGGAGATTCTCAGAAATATTGCTCTATTGAAGGATGGGATGGATAAAATGACCGATGCAGAATGCGACAGCCATGTCGCCATCGTTTATCAATCGTGGGCGAGACTGCAAATTCAAGCACTTTACAAACGTCTCGACGAGATCAAAGAAGAAGTTGAGCAGGAAGTAATATACCGGTAGTCTAGAACCTTACTGTAGATGGCTCAAGATTTGAAAGAAACTGCAGTTCGATCTTGACTAAAATTACGCAAATATAATGATAAGAGTCGAAAACAATCACTACCAGTAACCGATAGTCTTGCGAGAGAGCGATTTCTCTTGCAAGGTTGAAAGTGTATAGCAGTAATCACCTTGAACTACATTATTGCTTTTTAAGTAAAAGAAACAATATAAGTCTAAACCACTAATATTTCCGACCTCCCAGCGAAAGTAAAGCTTCCAGCATCTCCTCCTCGCTCTTTCTTCATAGTTGCACAGTAATTTAGGGAATGCTGGGCTGTAATTTCCAGAGCTGAGACTGCATATGGAGTAGGCTAAGAATAGTCAAGCAACAAAGGAGAAGAGGTGAAAGATCAGAGACACAGTCGAGTTCGAAGAAGTTCAAAAGATCATAACAAGAAAAGCACTAGTACTGGTTTAGTCTCTCTAAACTGCACGGGTAAGAAAACGTGGTGCGAGCGATCGTTCTTTGTTTCTTTCAACGATGATCTCACACAAGTCCATCGCAGCAGTTCATGAAGCAAGAGTTTGAGATTGAACAATTGATCCCTTCCAGTGACCAACAAACCAGAAACAATCCTCTTAAGAAAATGGTGTACCCACTAGCTGCTCTTGGAGGACTCTTCCTTGTGTCTACGGCACTCATGGCCGGAGTTGTCGAAGCTCGAGTCCCGTGCGAACCTCCGTGTGTTCCAGGTACCGAAGCAATCATGAGCAAGAAGGAGCACGGAACTTCCCACACACCTGTCCAAGAAAAGTTACGATGGGATTGTGATCGAGACACAGCGGATCGCATTTGCAATTTCAATCGAGTAAGCAGCAGTTGATTATGCTTAGCAACAATCGCCAATTTCAAATTGTCGACTCAACATCCTTGTAAAAAATTGCAATCTTAGCACTATGCCGAATATGCTGGATACTGGAAATCTACAACTTTTTTGGATGAGATTGACCAAAGTGGCGACGAAGAAGTGACGTTCTTTGATTCGAATACTGGCAAACCCTTGTTCAATGCTCCCAAGGGACGTAATTGGCAACAATGGATCAAGGAAAGTACCCTTCATGGCTGGCCATCTTTTCGCGACGACGAAGTCAACTGGGATGTTGTGCGTGTGTTGTCAGATGGCGAGACTGTGTCGGTAGATGGAACTCACCTTGGACACAATATTCCCGATAAGTAAGCTTTTTGTATTACCTGTTGCGCATTGATTGGTATTGATGAATCATTTACCTCAGAGCTCACGATCAATGTTCATCAACTCTCCCTTTCTTAGAAATGGCAACCGATACTGTATCAATCTAGTTTCTGTTGCAGGATACCCTAAGGGAAGTGCCAACAACGGCGAAGAAGAGGGGACTCGGAGGTAAGGACTGCATGAAGGACATTATACTTCACTTTCATGTTAGACACCTGTCATTCATTCATCGATGATGATACATTAGTGATTTATAGCAAAAAATAAGAAACATTAAAAAGGAGATTTGTAGTTTACAGTAGGAGATTCTTGAAAATCAACCTAGACAGGCATGAAGGAATTTCTTCCCTTACTGCCATCATCACCATCGTGGTCCATGCTATCTACTATTCGTTGAATCTCATGTTGCAGTTTGGTGCGAAACTCAGGGAGATCCTTTTGCCATTGTTGCAAGACTGCAATGACACGGACTTTGTTTTCCTCCGTATCCGCCAGAATCCGATAGGCCAAGGCTAGGGTCTCCGAGGTGGCAACCTGCTTCAGCTCTAGAACTCGTTGGGCATCCTCCAAGGCTTTGCCTGGCTCTCCAGATTGGAGATGTAAGTCAGCCCTTACCACCAGTGCTCGCGCCATGGCAGGTGATGCCTTATATTCCGATGCTTCCAATTTGGAAATGACGCTATTCAGATATCTCAATCCTTCTGCCGAATCTTTAGATCAATAAAAATGAAAAGACAAAAACAGGTGAGAAATACATCTCTTTTTGCATTTTGAAAATGTAGTAGATCCAGAAGCTCTAAACGACACAGCTCCAACAAGTTGGATTCACCGCCAGCCCTTCCCTTGACGTTCCTCTTGGCTACAATTAGCACCATCTTAGAAACGGTGTACATTCTAGATGGCGACTCTATATATTGTAGCCGTTATTGCAAGTTGTTGCAATGGGTTCCCGACATAAACTATATCATTGATGACTCACCTAGAGAGGGTACCTGCTCCAGAATTTTGGAAGCGGCAAGAAGAATCTTGGGAACACTCATTTCCGTATTCTGTTCGAGCAAAATAGCGGCAGTCGTGACATCTTGGATTCCATTCAATATGGTGGCATGACCTCCACTTTCCACTTCGATGTTGGGGCCGTCGTTACACTGGGAGAGACAACCCGACGACTCGACTTTGGCCTCAGGAAGGAGTTGCGAGACACATTGTTTCAGGTTCGCATAACGCTTTTTGCAATATTTGTTCTGGCAGACCCTTACTTTGACTGGTTGGGACAAAGACTGCACGATACGCACATTATTACTCAACAAGAGGAGCAGCACCCATGAGAGTGAGCTGTGGGCCATCTGTGGACTAGCTAGTACTGGAGCAAAGAGGTGTACCTGTACCGGTAGGTCGGCAGGCAGTCGAAGATGATGTGGTTGACATAGACACATCAGCACTTGGATTCATTCTTCGTACGAGCAAACGGGCAGACATTATGCACATGGACAGACGCCGATCTTTCTCCAAAATTTACAGGTTGAAGTTTCAACGTGGAAGCGACGACGAAACCGTATTCGTTGGCATTTTCGATCCCTGTCATCTGCACCTTGTTTCTCTTGCAGCCAAGGTCTCTTTGGGAGAAAACGATCAATCCACAGGGGGAAAAAATACAATCTACAAGAATGGGAAGGTTTGAAAAATACACGATTGGCTGCTTGATGGTCGCATGTTTGGTCGGAGAAGCCATTGCCTTTTCAACGCCACAACAAACGATTGTTTCTAGCACACAACTCAATGTTATTGGTCAACAAGCCGAAAGTTTTGGGCCTGCACAAGCCATTCGAAAATTCAAGGATGCCCTTCCCCAAATCGATTGGCTCGCCGAAGGACATGGAAGCCCCGACAACAAGGTCAATATGCCCAACTACGTCAAGAAAGTCTTGGCCCAACCCACAGCACCCAAACGCGAAAACGAGAGCGAGGACAGAACTCACCGTATTAGGAGTCGTTACCAAGAGGCAGCTGCGGATGCTGCTGCTTTGAAAGGTATGTGCGTGGGGGAAAAGGACGAACAAGCTTGGTGGAGACAACCCATAGATATTCCTGCTGGTGGTCGTGCTGTCACCAAGGAGGAACCCCTCCGTGTCTTGGTAGCTGGAGGTGGTCTTGCTGGTTTGGTCACTGCCGCTGCCTGTCACGCCAAGGGGATGAAAGTGGCCATTTTCGAGCAAGCATCTTCTTATGCCCCCTATGGAGGACCCATTCAAATTCAATCCAACGCACTTCGTGCCATTCAACGAATCTCGCCCAAGTGTTACGAAGAGTTGGTTGAAGCCGGAACTGTCACTGCCGATCGTGTTTCTGGACTCAAGATTGGATACCGCAAGGGAAACAAGCTGGCAGGACTTTATGATGCAGGTGATTGGTTGGTTCGATTCGATACCATTGGACCTGCTTTGGAAGCTGGTCTTCCGGCCACTGTCGTGGTCGATCGTCCTGTCATTCAACAGATCATGGTCAAGCATGGCCTTCCTGAAGGAACTGTTCGCATCAAATCCCGTATCCAAAGCTACGAAGACTTGGGTGATGGCAGAGGGATTGTCGCCACTTTGGAAGATGGCACCAAGGCCTACGCTGATGTGCTTGTCGGTGCCGATGGAATTTGGTCGCAAATACGCAAGATTCTTCATGGTTTGGGAGAAGGGGCTGGTGGATTTGCTGCTTCTGGTGCTGCTGGTGGTGCCATTGACGACAAAGAGGCCCGCAAATTGGCCCGAGATACTGTCAAGATTGCCGCCCAAGCCGATCGTCGATTCTCTGGTTTCACTTGTTATGCCGCTCTGGCACCCCACCGCGCGTCCAACATTGAAGATGTTTCGTATCAGATTTTGCTTGGAGAAAAGAAGTACTTCGTCAGTACCGATGGAGGTGGTGAACGTCAACAGTGGTTTGCACTGATCCGAGAACCAGCCGGAGGTGTCGACCCCGAACCAACCCCAGAAGATCCTACTCCCAAGCTTACACGGCTTCGGAAGGAGTTTGCTGCTATTGGAAGTGGCGGGGATGCTGATGGAAATGAATGGGACCCCTTTGCCTTGGAATTGATCAACGCTTCTTCCGAAGAAGACATTAAGCGCCGAGATTTGTATGATGGAGCCCCACTATTGGCTACCCCCGATGTCCAGCGTTTGTGGAGTCCATGGGCCAAGGGACCAGTCGCGCTTTGTGGAGATGCCGCTCATCCCATGATGCCAAACCTTGGTCAAGGTGGTTGCCAAGCCACCGAAGATAGTTTCCGTCTTGGAGAGGAACTTGGTGAGGTTACTCATACCAAGAACATTCCAGGAGCCTTGGGCAAGTATTCCCGAGTCCGCGTGATTCGAACAGCCATTATCCAAGGCTTTGCTCAATTGGGAAGCGATTTGCTAGTGGATTTTGACTTGATGATGACCATTCCGTTACTGGGACCCTTCTTCCTAAAAATGACACAACTTTCCATGCCATGGATCTTGCGATTCTTGTACACTTCCGAATTTTAAAAATTACATTACTATTATTATAATGCCTGTTAAGTATTCAACCAAAAGTACCGACGGGTAGGTACCAGGTACCAGGTACCAGTACTCGTACTCTACAGTATGGTTGCATGTTCGCTTTTGATCAGAAGTTCGGTGCAGCAGACCTGAACTACCATGGCACAATTGCTGTACTTGTATCACAAAATCCCTTCCCGACTTGGAGAACTGCTGCCGCCTTAAAATCGGATGTTTACTTAAAGTACACCTATGACGACGAGATATTGATCGCGCAATTGCATAAATACAGAAGCACAAAAGGCATTTATTGTTCGACTTCATCGGTGAAAACTGTTAACACGTGTTTTCCACTTATATGTCTAAGAACATAAAACTCTCGCTGACCAGATAAAAATTCCGGTAGATTTCCTAATCGTAAGCACATGACCACATTTTCTTCCTGCCTCCGTTCTTGACCTTTGGTGACAACAACATCATAAATTTGAAAACAAGGAAACACAAAAAGTCCCAGAAGATGAAACTACTCAGCCGAGCCCGTTCCCAAAAGATTGCCTTTCTCTCAGCGAGCAAAGAGCGCTCTTCAGATACAGAACCCGAGGAAGCATCCTCATCTTCATCGAGTTATGGCGAGGAGAGAGAGCTGTGCCACGCACAGGTAAGAGAATTCTGCCGAAAGGAGGGAATCACTCTTTCCAGACAGCAAATGATTCGGTTTGAACACTTCCATTCATTCAATGCCATCGCCACTCGCGAGGCGATAAAGAATAAGCATGACGATGCCTATTTGAAGCTGCGAATGGAAGGAGACCTAGTTTCTCAATTTAAGAAGAAGATGCTGTTCCCTTTGGAACTACGAACCAAGAAGGAGAAAGCACAAGTGCTCTACATCCGACCTTCAAGATACATCCCTTCGCCAACTGGGAGCGACGCATTCATTGAAAACTTTTGTTATGTAATGAACGACATGAGCCAAACAGAGGAGCAATGCCAGAAAGGTCTTGCAATCATCGTCAATCTGATTGGCTACAGCAGTAAAAACATTCACCGTGAGAACTCGAAGCGAGTATTGCAACTTTTACAGGGAGAGATGGTCCCAACCAAGGTTGCACTTGTCCTTTTTGTGGACGCTCCCAAGGTCTTTCGGCAATTCTGGCAAATGTTGAAGCCCCTTGTATCCGATGCATTGTCTAAGAAAGTTCACTTTATTACCAGTGATACTATCGGTAAATACTTTGATGAAGGGTACCAGGCCCATCTACCACGCGACATGGCCTCTGGGTGGGCTAGCTCGTCAGAATTGGTGGAGGATTACATTGATTTGAAGTTGTTTGAGGACAATCAGAGCTAAACGGCTCCCAATTTTGCCGAATTTTTTGTTGTATATGCCTACAAATGAAAGTAGGTCCTAATTTTGTAATATTCAAATTTTCCATTTTATTTCTCGCTTCTACAGCATGGCAGCCGGGTTGCCTACAGCATCCAAATTCCAGTCTGAAGTAATCGCTTCAGTCGAATAGGTACTGTTCCAGCTTTGTGTATTTTGCAGGTTTTCGATCCCTCCGATCCAAAAGAACCTCGATGATCCAGAACGAAGCTGGGTCGAAACGGTCGGATCATCGACAGTGCCTTCCTTTCATCACCTGAAGCCTGAAGCAGTGCTTGATCCTTCTGTTTGGCAAAGAGCACGAACAAGAAACATAATCTAATTGGAAATGAGCGACACCAACGAAGATGAAACGCGGCAACAACGCGAACAGTCGGAGCGAGAACAGGTTCTAGAACAATACCGATCCAAGATCCGAGAGCATCGGGAAGTCGAAGCTCGTTTGAAGCGCATGAGGGAAGATGTGAAAGGCTTGGCGGCTCGTTATCAGAAAACCGAGGACGATTTGAATGCCTTACAAAGTGTGGGTCAAATCATTGGGGATGTATTGAAGCGCCTGGACAGTGAGAGATTCATTGTCAAGGCTTCCAGTGGACCTCGTTATGTTGTTGGATGTCGATCTCGATTGAGTCACGAAAAATTGAAGCCTGGAACTCGAGTTGCTTTGGATATGACCACATTGACAATCATGAGAGTGCTTCCTAGAGAGGTCGATCCTACTGTCTTTCATATGCAAGCTGGTGAGGAAGATGGCGGTGTCTCCTTTGCTGATGTTGGAGGTTTGAATGAACAAATTCGAGAGCTCAGAGAAGTAATTGAATTGCCTCTTACCAACCCTGAGCTATTCATTCGCGTTGGAATTAAGGTTAGTATCTTATTGTGAGAAACGTGTTGTCATTGAAATGGCTATCTGATCTGATAGACTAACCAATGCACTTTCTGCTCTCTTCTTCAACGTTATGCAACAGGCTCCAAAGGGTGTCTTGCTATATGGACCACCAGGAACGGGAAAGACTCTACTTGCTCGGGCTTTGGCAAGCAATATCAACGCAACATTTTTGAAGGTTGTCGCTTCCGCTATTGTCGACAAGTACATTGGAGAATCCGCACGTATCATTCGTGAAATGTTTGGCTTTGCCAGAGACCACGAACCATGTGTCATTTTCATGGATGAGATTGATGCCATTGGTGGATCGCGTTTCAGTGAAGGTACTTCCGCCGATCGTGAGATTCAACGCACCCTGATGGAACTTTTGAATCAAATGGACGGTTTCGAAGAACAAGGAGCCGTCAAGATGGTCATGGCAACCAACAGACCCGATATTTTGGATCCTGCCCTGCTACGACCAGGTAGATTGGATCGTAAGATTGAAATCCCAGAACCCAACGAGACACAACGCATGGAAATTCTCAAGATTCACGCGCAAAACATTACCAAAAAGGGTGACATTGACTACGAAAGCGTTGTCAAGCTTGCTGATGGTTTGAATGGGGCCGATATGAGAAATGTTTGCACAGAAGCAGGTCTTTTCGCCATTCGATCAGATCGCGACTACGTTCTAGAAGAGGACTTTATGAAGGCAGCTCGTAAGATTCTCGACAATAAGAAGCTGGAATCGAAATTGGATTACAGCAAGGTATAATCACACACCATCTGAAGACTCTGTCCGTAAAATCATCGATAAACAAGTTACTCTCAAACCTCTAGCAACATTCTTCGATGAATACGTGATAGTTAGATTTGTTTGTGCACTATTCGTTTATCATTGTGTCTCTCTAGATACGTGGTTGTGCTTGGCACTGTTATTTTCCAAGCACAGTGCTTCAACAGTTTTTTTTTAAAATATAGTTGCCGTTCGTTGCTTGTCACTTCAAACGCGTGTTTGACTGCTTCGACTGCTTTCGAAGAACAATTCGGAACGAACCAGTTTTCATTCTTGCCGAGAAGTCACATTTTTTTTCACTCCAACAAGAACTCCGACATACCAACCCAAAGTCTTTTTCATAGTTGCCACTGTATTGCATAACAACAACGACTATTGACCACCAGTATGCCAATCCTTAGAGGAAGTCTATTTCAACGTCGGAACCGCAATTGGTTTGGAAGAGGCAAACAAGAAAGAACCAAGAAACACGAAAGAACAAAACCAGACGCGTTCACCCTATCGACCATCACTGAAACTGAAGATGACGATATAAATTCCACCACGACTGAAAACTACAATGATCGCCTTCCAACATGTATTTCCTTCTTATCCAATGATGATACCGACCACCATCGCGAGGGCCTCAACCAACTTCTAGAAATTGTCCGAGATAAAAAACAGCTTTCACAAGATGCCTCCATGTCACTGATATATGGAGAGAGTGACGTAGGAAAGAAGCTGCAGCTTGTTTTTCTACCATTTCTCACTGCTAAAGATAACGATGATGATGACGACGATGATGAAATTGAGCTAAACGACGAGGTCAATGCTAATGATTATGAATCGCCGTCTCTGTACTTTTCGGAAAGCTCTGAAGAGTTTGTCTATGAAGATGAAGATGACTTGATTCCACGCGGATTAGGATCGGGGAGGCATCATGAAGCAGCACTTTTGATTCTCCTCTATGCTCTCGGAACAGTATCCATACTGTCTGACGCGAAGAAGAAGAGATCCATTGATTTTGCATCTCCATTCTGGCAACCGATGATACAGACGGTTATTGACAATATGGAGTCAAATTACACCGAAGGGATCACAACAATGACCCTATCTTGCTTACGAATATTATATACACTGGAACCAGCTGTTGTGGGGCCATTCCTGAAGCACCTCCTACTACCATACATATCATCTCTTCGAGAGTATGGACATCGACACGAACTTCCAATCATGCAGCGCGAAGCGTCAAGCTTACTATCGTTAACAGCTTCAAACTTCTCACCGCAATAGCTAGGAACGGGATAAGAATTGCAACGAAAGAAGGGAAAAGCGTTTGCAGTATAATAGTAATAGTGCTGTCTTTGTAGAACAATCAGATCAATCAATCAATCATCAATCAGTCGCACCATCATTTCGCGCGTCAAAAAAAATGTTGAAGACTCACTCTGGCGTGGGAAATCCATCTGTCAATTGGAAACACCAATCGATCCGCATCATGCTTCTTCATTTCAGTAATAGAAAGAACACACATCCAAAAAATAATGAAAAGAAAGGCTGACGATAGCCCTTCTTTGTGGCGTGCCAAATGTATCGAAAGGTTTCAGCTAAAGCCCGTCCCAGAGGGATGGAAGGATGCCGTTGCCGGTGGCACTGAAACTGCATGGAAAAGATACTTCGAGTATAGAAGCCAAGAGGAAGAAAAACTTTCAGTGTACGATCCTGACCATGATGATTATTGTTATGACGAGCCAAAGTGTGATTTCATGAAAGAGTGGAAGGCCAAAATGCGTTCGGTAACGTGCCGTGAGCCATGGTTTTCGTGGACACCAAAATTTGGAAGATTGGTTTGGGTAGATGAAGACGAATATCGAACTGCAGAGTATTACAGTCATATTTGGTCTCCATATGCTATCCCACACGCACTAGGGCTGGAGCATTATTATCACCACAAGTAAGTTGATGAGTATGGAACACATGGCTGTCGCTTTGAACGTTTGAAAAAAATGCTCACTTATATGAACAACTTTAATCTTCACAATGTCCCACTGCAGAGTCACTTCTTTCATAGAATTCCGATCCATTTGGAGCTACCGTATGATCGATTTTGAAATCGATAGCTCGCCGACTGTCGAGTGTACCGAATTGTGTTCAAATCACAATGACGACGTTGACACGTCGAATTTGAAAATGGCAACCGTCAACAAGCTTCGTCGATTCTTGTTTGGAAGTGACAGTGAGGAATCCAAGATCATACTCTGTGATAATCATAGATTCCTGGGAATCCTTTTCGGATCGATGGGTACCATGAAACTGGTATCAGACACCATGGGAGACATGGGAAATGTGTACTTGGGGTACGTGTGGTCCCCAGATGAAGAGCTCCGTAAGAAGCTTTTTGAAGAAGGAGTTTCCGCTGATGACTGTCCAGATGATGATGATGAACCACCAGAATCCTTTGACTACTACAATCCACGTGAGATTTCTTGGCTTGAGCATCGCGTCATGGAAATCACTGGCACGCTGGGTCCAGTGTCAACACACTACGAACATCCAAAAAAGAAGAAGGAGCCTTCACGTACATTGACTCCCCAGCAATTTCAACAACAAGCAGGTGGCCTTATTGACATGATGGAGATGATAACCAATGAAGGGAAATCTGAAGAAGAAAGAAATGATAAAGAGTCCAGCAAAAGATTCGAAGAAGCAAGAGCAGTTTTGAAAAGTTATGCAGCCAATGGGGATGCGGTTGCGGCGCTGCAAACTCTTGAAGATTTGAAAAAAAAATAGAAAATAAATGTCCTAAATGATATATTGGAGTTCAGGTGCCATAATATCGGCTTCATTGTATGGGGCTTTGGGATGGAGACTGGATGTGAATGAATCATGGACGAGTACAATACAGTAGTAGTGTCTGATATGCCAACGGCAGTCACAATAACAAAGTCTTCCATTTGTTATCCATTTTGCAATAATGCAGCGCGAAGTGTTGAGCTTACTACAGTTAGCAGCTCCAATTTCTCATCACAATAGCTAGGAAAGGGATAACAAATGATATTGTGATCGGTGCTTTTGTGTGAGATTATGGGGATGGTGAAGAAGACGACGAGAACGAGGAGGGGCCATGTAGGCGTCTTTGTAGAAGTGATGATGGGTCTGATGAAAGGTCTGGTGAAGAAGATGGGGACGACAAGGAGGGCGATTTTGAGCATCTGTTTAGAGTCCTTCCCAAATCAGTTCGACCAAAATTAATAAGGTTGCGCAAGAGACTCGAGGAGGCCGAGAAGCTCGCCAGGGAACGGCAATCTCAAGAGAATGAAGCTGCATGTGGAGAAGGAAAGAACCATGCCTGTGATGTGGGAGAAAGAAAGGATAATGAATCTAGCAATAAAGATTCGGACAAGTGAGGAAATTGGAAACAAATATCAAATACAATAAGTGATGAGTGCTTTTTTTTAAAAGTTGTACTTCTAATGCTAATAAAGTTCATTGTGTCATAAAATAGTGAACTCTCCTTCATGCAGGGAGCTTGAGTAAAGCCGGGTTCAGCGTGATTATCTTGGTATACCTCGGTCATCCCCGCATCAGACGTAGACTACGAGGACGACAGTCCATCTGAGGGAGATTTTCAAGAAGAGGAGGACGAACAAGACGATTAACAAGACGACGACAACGAAGATCCATATGATCGTTTTTTTAGATTGGCAGACGACCCGGAAGCTCGAAAACGTTTAGAAAGAGTTCGCATAGCATGCGGGTATCGCTCCAAGGTAAATCCATCTCTTCCGAACGACGCTACAGTTGGAGAAGGAGAGAACCACGGCGATAGAATGAAAAAAGGATAATAAATCCAGCAAGATTGGATTCTCTTTTGAACGATTTTGGAGCAAATGGGGCTACATGCAAAATGCTGACCGTTTGTAGTGTTTCCTCTTGCTGCTTCAGATTCGAATATGAAGAGTTAGGAAATTAAATCTCAAACAAGGTACTTGTTAACTTGTGATGTTCAGTGTATATATGCCCTTCAACGCCTTGTAGATGGAGAAAAGAGGAGTCAAGAGTATCGGAGAAACAAATGCTATGTCTGGCATGCGTACGTGTACGTGTCAATACGTGTACATGTTTCAACTCTTCCCCGTCTCAAACAACTGCTGTTGCTCAAACACAACAACCACATTGTCAAAACAATAACAAAGAGAAAGAGATGTTCAGGTCCAGAACTCCACCATCATCCTCAAGATCTCGATCTTCTCGTAGTACGAGATCCGCAAGAGGCTCCACCAAAAGTCGACGGGCTGGAAGTCGAGGAGGCTTTGCAGACCGCATACGCCGTGCAGCGGAATCAGGACCGACCCGCAAATGGGTCAAAGTAATGCGATCTCCGGCTCCAAGGATTCGATTTCAAGTCACCAAATGGATTCCTATTAATGAGTTGACGGAAGAAGAGCGTATTGAGTACGACAGGGAGCAAGCAGCGATCCAAGAGGAAAAGCAAAAGCAACAAATGCAGTTGCAGCAAGAGCAGCAGCAGCAGCCACAAGGGGACGAGCACCAGGACCAGAAGGAGAACGAAGTCAAAGAAGTAGCATCCACTCCAGAGAGTTGTAAGAATGGGGCTCCATCATTTGAGGCTAGAAATGTGGACAGCAGCGTTACAAACCCCCAGCTCTCAGAGGAGCAAACTTCAGCGGAAAAAGGTGAGTTTCCACACTCGTCTACTGCGCCAGCTGACGAACCCCCCACCAAAAGAACAAAGTTCGACGAGCAAGTCCAAGTGGAAGAATTCCCATTGTTTTAAGCTGCCGAACATGCATCTTGGTCCGATTTTGCAAAGGAATTAGCGGAAGGTGAAGGCAGACCATCACTCAGCTGATGCTGTTGTATTCAGGTCGGAAAGAACGAAATTGCGAAGTTTTTTGCCACCGTGAGCTACATTACTTGTCGAATATGATGTTAAAGATACCCGGAAATGTATGAAAACGGACGTTCTGATGTTGAATGATCAGAACAAGCTACGTCCGAGTCTTGAAAGCAAGCTGCGTACTGCACGAGTCTTGGACGGTATTTTAATAACACTCTCCACAGTTATCAACTCTTGGATCAAGTAATGCAATCCCACGATTGCAGCGGAGACGTGTCATTTATTCGATTATCAACCAGATATTATAATAACAAAAAAATCTCATTTTATAAATTCAAACTAGAAAGTAGTTTCTGGTTTGCTGCATGGCTGGTGGGACAAGCAATGGGATGACCGTTGCCTCTCCTTATTCGAAAAATCTAGTAGCAATCGAAGGTTGCACATCCCACTCCGCTTGTTTCCGACGGTTTGAATCCTGCATGTGGGATCGGTCAGCGAGGTGAGCGAAACCTTGACAGTTGGAGTCTAACCAGTTTTGTCGACGTCGTGTTTACAATTCGACGTCATGTACAATTACTTATGTACTCACGATTGATGCGAAAAACCTCGTGACGCATCGGGGACTTACAATGCGAATCTTCCATCACAAAGCTGGGAACAAACCCATCACAAATTCTTTTTAAAACTGAAACGAAACCCATCCACACTCCAAACAATGCGGCCAAAGCTGTTGCTATTGCTCATTTATGCCATTCTCGTTTGTCAAGCAAGCGCATTTCTCAGATGCAAAGAACAGCGCCCAGTTCAAAGCATTCAATCGCGATCGGGTACCCATCCTCAACTTGGGATGATGGAGGATATTACGGCTGTCCACTCCGCGTTGCACGATTTGAATCCCGAAGTAAGGGTGGAAATGATGACCGATGTTTCACATGTAGCATTGGATCTCACCGCATTTTTTACGCCATCGCGACTGCACATTCTGTCCTTTGCCATTCTCGGACGAATTCTCGTGCTTTACACGGACTGTTGTGTGCCTGGACACAGCAGCGTACCTCCTGAGGAACTTGCCGTCCAAGCATTCTTGCTGGCGACCAACCTTAAAGATCTGGTCAAAGCAATAGCCGAGAGTCGGTAATCGATCGGTGATCGAATGAGAGCATTGCTCATTTCCACAAACAAATCCAAGAGTTGCCCTTCATCAATGCAACATAGATAGACATACATAGATCACATATAGACATACATGAACACTTCATAGATCACATAGACATAAACATAATCATATATGCCAGAGGAACTTTGCAATGGTCGCAGTATGTGCTAGTGGTAGACTTGCAGCTTCACTCTACCTTTGACTTGTTCTCCTTATTCTCCGAATCCTTTGCACGATCCAAGTACTTGCTCTGCTTGTACGGCGTACACAAGAAATTTCCACCAATGTCTGTGGTCCTGACTTCATGGAAATATGGCATGCCGTTCATGGTTGCCTCGTTCTCTTCCAAGTAAAAATTATGTTGGAGAGAGTAAGGGACGGGAAGGTGAATCAAGTTGGATGCCTTTCTTGCGTCGGAGGTGCATTCTTGCGGCCCAAAACAGTACAGTCGTCCAGACTGCTTTTCGGCTCTCTCACTGGTGAACAATACGCCTAGTTCAAAATTGGCATACTTTATGGTTTCGTCCGGTGTCCCTTCTTTCTCCACCTTCCCTTGTGCCCCCAAGGAGAGACATGCGCTGGTCAGTAGAAACCAGGAAAACGTTTCCTTCCGGAGTTCACTTTTGCAAACAGTTGGATCCTTGCATATTCGAGTGATTGATTTGAAATGCGGAGTCAATGGTTCACTCGAAAATTGACAAGGATGGCTTGTCCGAAAGTGGGCCAGCCGATGTACGCATTCCATATCCAAGGAATTGAATGTCGCTGCGGAAAGAAACACAAAACAATCAAAGTCTTCCACCTCTCCTTTCTCGTATAGTATTTCGCTTTGGTTCCTCCTGGGCTCTCGTTTTGGGGGTCGTTTGTCGGCTACTTTCTCCGTGAACGTGGCCAAAAACTCCCACGAAGGCCAAATTATGGACATGCGGCCCAGCACATCATTGTTCACCTCACTTTTAGAACAATTCAAATAGGATTTCCCGATATGAGCTAGTGGGCCGATTTGCATGTTTTGGCCAATACTGGTGGGCTGCATAACGAGACAATCTTTTGGTGTGCTGTGCAAATCTTTCTCCAATTTGCTCAAGATGCTCTGTACGCGATGCCTTTTGATTTCACAGGCAGCAAATATAGTTGAATGGTTGTGAGGACTGGTACTACAGTACGTATGCAGAACGAAACGCTGAAAGAATAAACAATAAAAGCTTACCTTCCGTACTTTTGCGCAGAGCCATCCTTGGTGCGAAACTGACCTGGAAGGGTGGGAACCAAACAAACACTGGATTTTTCAAAGTGATAGAGCCCAAAGAATTCCCCTAGTCTGATGTTCATATATTGGTTCAAAAAAGCATCAATCCTCATTCCACCTTCCTCACTGGCCTTGCCCAATTGATGCAAAAAGTCTGCCAACGAAAATCCAAAGTTGTTTGCTGGAGAAAATCGTTTCCTATTCCGCGGTTTCCCCTTGTACCTTTTGAATCGCTGAATCCAAGACCCTTCCAAAGTAGCACTAGGAACTAGATTGGCCGTAGACACGACCACAATAATGTCCCCCGTCGTTTCAAACAGCAAGAGGAATTTTGGGTGGTGCACACCCGCTTGCCATTTTCGATTATTCTTCCCTTTGACATTTTTCCTTTCTTCCGTAACACCTTTGATAGAGCCATCACTTGTTGGTAGTACTTGAGTGGCATGAAAACTCTTGCCAAGGTGCAAGGATGTAAAAGGGGAGGGCTCGTCTCTGTGGTTTGGAGACTCTGGATCCCAGGATTCGTTTGAATTGGCCTCTTCTTCTTGTAGCAGCGGAGATGGAAAAGTACCGGACTCATTGTTTGTTCCGTTGATGTATTTCAGACCCTTTTGACCATGCAAAACCAACGTTGGAATGTTAGCGTTTGGCCCCACCAACTGAGGATACTCGTCCCGCAAAAATTGTAGACTAAAAGTAAAGGTACCCATGACAGCAGCTTTCAGCTCATTTCTCTCTATCATTTCTTTGAGTAGCTGGTCTCGATCAAAAAGAGGTGGTGGATGACATGACTGAGCGCCACATTGACAGAATGGATTAGGAGACGCGTCATTGCTGGGCGTTTCGGGTGTGGTTTCTCCCTTGGGGGGGGGTCCGGCATTCAAGTAAAATCGATCACTCTTGTAGGAAATTCCTCCGATGATAACCTCTGAGACTTTATTGCTGCTATGATTGTGAGGCTGTCGTGGGGACGTCTCGTCCCGTCGTCGTTTCATTCCTGCTTGAGCCATGGCTTGAGGGGTTTGAAGTTTCAGTCTGTGTTTTGGTGTTCGTTTTGTTACAAAAGGAAAGACTAAACAAGTACCTAAGGAACTTGTCTAGTCACAATGAATGGTCCGGCGTGCGAACCTCAAATATAAAAAACAACACACTTTGAACTTCCGTTTTCAAACCGTACTCACAAACCTCGTCTCTATTATAGCACGTCTGAGAGTGGCCAATCCAGTTCCAAACCCATCAAATCTATCTTTGAGAGGATATTCCTTGCCTAGAGACGACAATAAAAGCGAGCTATAGTTGAAAATGGCGACTGCAACCGGTTATGTGGCAGATAGCGACGATGAGAATCGGGTCGCATATACTCTGGCTTACAATGAAGTTTCAATGGGAAGTGATGGGCAAGTTCTGACCGATGATAAGAAAAAGAAACAACGAGAGAAAAGAGGCTACTGCTTGGAATGTCGAGGACCCCCAATTATGCTGTACACCATTAAAAAGAGCCGGATGAATCCTCTATTCACGACTAAGAAACCTCTGTTTGTGGATGGACTCTGTGGAAATGGGTTCTGCTTTCTATGTCACCCAGATAAGGATCCCGAGAAGGACAAGACAAGCAAGAACAAGTATATGAGAGGGAAAATGTCACCAGTACCGATCGGAGGTCGACGCAGTATCCCAGTTATTGGCAGTCAAACCTTGAACCAAGTCTTTCAAAGATCTCCAAAGCCTTCTCCTCAATCCACACCGCTTTCATCTCCTAATGCGCTTCGACGAACCTCGGATTCAGTAGTCAGCCAACGACGAGTATCTGATCCAGCCAATAATCGATTGAGTAGTCCAATCTCGCTAGGTCGCAAGAGTGTTCCAGCAATACCAACATTGCCCAACCTATCTGCACCCGTGTCCGACGATGACGACGAAGATCCTGCGGACAGCAAACCACGAGCACCCTCGAAACAAGAATTGGAGGTGCCCGCCCGACAGGTACCTCCCTCGGAGGTGGATGGAAGAGCCCGGCAGTATTGTAGTGACAGCGTATTACCTCGTATGTCCGTCATGGACGAACCGTCTCGACGACCAAGCAAAAACAGTGAGGGTGAATCGTCTCAAGGTGGTGAATCGCCACGGCAGAACCAACGCTTGGGTGAATCCATTCGCAGCAGTGATTTTTCGTTGAATGATCGCATTGCAGATACTAGTTCTCCTATGCCATTTCAGGAGTCATTTCCAAGTATGGGAGGTTCGGCATTTGCGGAGTCCATAACAGAGGAGGACGTCCAACTCATAATAACCGAGTTGGATTCCTTATTGTCCGAGTTGATGGAGGTACCCGGGGCTGAGGAAATTGTGGCTCAGAGTGTGGTGGGCGCCATGCGAGAGCATCGGACAAAGGAAGATGTCTTGATTTATTGTTTACGAACCATTTGGGAATCTTGCAAGGACAGTGACAACATGAAGCGGGAAGTCATGAAATTGGGCGTCTCGGAGGACATTGCGAATGCCATGACGAAATTCTCCAAGTCGGCTGTATTGCAAGAAGTGGGATGTGGTGCAACCTGGTCATTGGCCATCAAGGCTGAGAATCGACAAGCCTTTATCAGAAGAGGATCTTGTGCCCTTATTATGGCGGCGATTGAACGATTCAAGACGAAAGAAAATGTGGTTTGTTCGGCAGTGGGTGCAGCACGGACCTTATCTCCCGAAGATGACGCCCGGGAACCTCTACGGGTAGCAGAGGGTTCCAAGATGGTGGCCAAGGCCATGCAAGCACACCCAACCTCGAGTATCATTCAACGGGATGGTTGTGCCTTTTTGTCCAATGCGGCAGTCGACATGAAGCAACAATACGTGACGGTTGTGTCGAAAGAAGAGCTGGAAACCGTGCTCCAAGCGATGCACCATCATCGCAACGATCCTGCAGTGGTAGCAGGGGCATGCTTTGCGCTAAAGAATTATACCGTCGACGAGAACAATTGCCGTACTCTGCGCAAGATTGGGACTTCTATGGAACTTATTCAGCATGCAGCTGGATTCATGGCATCTCCCTCGTGCATGGAAGATGCCGAAGATATTTTGGAATCCATGCAATTTGCCCAGACTTTGGACAATTCCATTGAAGATGAAGCCTATGTGACATTTTCTAGCACTGTGGAACAGCAAATTAGCTTGCCGGGCTTTGTGAATCGAATTTTAGATTTTATGGAGGAAAACGACTGGTCTGCGAGACTGACAGCACTTGGGCTCCAAACCTATGGAAGTCTTGCCTTGAGTGATTCCAGTCACAGCGATCGTGTGTACAACCAAACAAATTTGTCCCGAATCGTTCAATTTGCCAAGAACCTCAAGGAAGAACAATCCGTGTGCATGGAAGCTTGCAATCTCTTTACCATTTTGGCTGCGGAAGAGAGCAAGCGGCCTATACTAACATCCGTCGGTGCATGCGATGTTCTATTTCACAGCCTCACTTTTCAACGCAACGAGGCCTTGATTCGAAATTGTTTGCAAGCTCTCGAATTACTTGCCTCTTCGAATGCAGGTAATTGTATTGCCAAGATCAAGCCGCAGAAAAAAGCCATTCGCGAAGCTTTGGAAGCCAATCAAACGAGCGATTCTATCATGATGAGTGCCATGACGATATTGTCACTGGTGGACTAGCTTTACGCTTGATATCCAAAACAGGCACTCATAGCTTCACTTTTCAGCCAATCTTCTCTGGACAATACAATAGATTTGTTAGAACAAGAGCAACTTGAAACCACATAGCACCACCACTAAAAGCTCCAACTTGGTAAAGGTATCTGGTGACATGCTAAGCATGATTGGTTTGGCACAATATACACCAATAATAGCAACCAATCCTAAACCAAACGCCAATGGCATCATGGGCCATCCCAGAGTCCCCCCAACGAATCGCATTGGAAGTTTCCCAACGTTCAAAAAGCAAAAGAACATGGCCCTTGACCCAATATAGGATTCTGGCGGCAACTTGCGAACACTAAGCAAATAAACATTAAGAATTGGACCCATTGAATTTGTCAACATGGTAGCTGCTCCTCCAAACAACCCCACGATACAAGCCCAGACTAGTGTTGATCCTTGTTGTGACGGATTGGACCCTGTTGGTGTTTCATGTCGCATCAGGGGAAGGCTTCCTTCCACCTTTTCCTTCTTGCCAAAGACAGAGGGGACTTTTGAGGCAAGCGAAGAAGGTATCATATCCTTGATGCGCAATATTAAAATGGACAGCAAAATGGACCCCACAATGATTCTCGCCGACCGATCCGACAAGTATTGGTCCAACTTCTGCCCCAAAAACATTCCCACAAACGACAATGGCAGTAGTTGCCAAATGGACGACCAGTCCAGACACTTGCGGTGCAACCAGGCCGCATAAACATCAATCATGGTCAGAATAGGCACCATTAATGCCACAGAATACCCCAAGCCACCTTGAACGTCTCGAGGGGCTGTGGCAACCACCAAGGCTGTGGCAACCGTGGCAAAGCCTGGGACACCGCCTTTTCCCAAGCCCATGATTGCCGAAAGGCAGATCAAAATCATAATTTTTCCTTGGAAATCAGTGGCCTGTTGCACAAAGTTTGCCATGGAGTCTTCCTTGTTGAAAGCCATGGTGGTGTTGGTTGAATGAAATTGAGGGTGGCTTTTGGGCTTTTGTTTCTTTTTGAAAGTAAGTTTTCAAAAAAGTGTGCTTTTTGGACACATTTTTAAAAAACGGGGGTGGTCTGATGGTCCCCAACAAAGGAGGAAGTACTGGAACAGTCCCAACGTTTGTAAGCCACACCACATGTGGACATCGCAATATGTATTGCATATCCAAACGCTATACGCAGTACCAACCCATCTTTGCGGCTTCGTTAGGGTGTCGATATGGTAGCAATGACTAGCAGTAGTAATAGCCAAGAGAGAAGGGCTGCTGAAGATGGTGAAATAGAAGATGACGCCCAAGCCCTTGGCATTCAAGGCCAAAAGGAAATATTGAAGCGTCCTCTTCTCAATCCTGGAGTCTACATGCCTCCCGCCAAACGCAGGATGCTTCAGCAACAGCAAATGGAAGAAGAGGAGCAAGGAGAAGTTTCTGCGGCTTCTTCACTCCAGAAACAAAAAGAAAGTTGGCAAGCACAAAAACGTGTCATTCATGGAACCATCAATCGTTTGAATGCGGGCACGATCAAACCGTTGATTCAAGAACTCTTTCAACAGGTCAATTTGGTGCGATTGCGGGGCGTCCTCTGCAAGAACATACTGCACGCTGCTGTGACTTCTCCAAAATTTTCCAATGTCTATGCGGCCGTCGTGTCTGTCGTCAATACGAAATTACCAGAGGTTGGAGAGTTGGTCATCAAGCGATCCATCTTGGCCTTTCGGCGCTACTACAAGCGTCGTGAAAGAGCCTCGTGTCAAGCCATTTGCATTTTTTTGGCGCATCTCTTTCATCAAGCAGTCGTGCATGAGCTCATTGTATTGCAACTCTTGAGTGTCTTGTTGGACGGAGAGCCTACGGACGATTCTGTGGAAGTGGCCATTCAATTGTTGCAAGTAACGGGACAAGCTTTGTTGGAAGTCAGTCCGGCTGGAGTGCGAGCGTGTATCGAACGACTTCGAGCATTACTTCATGAAGGCAATCTCAACAAGAGAGTCGAATACAAAATGGAGCAGCTCTTGAAACAGCGCAAGAATGGCTTCAAGGAGTTTCCACCAGTCATTGATGAACTCGATTTGGTGGAACGAGACGATCAAATCACGCACGAAATTGAACTTGACGACGAAGATATTAAAAAGGAGGAATCATTGGATATCTTTTCCTTTGACAATAACTTTGAAGAATCCACGAACGAGTGGAATGCCATTCGGGCCGAAATTCTTGGGGAAGGGGACAGTAGTGATGACGATTCAGACGATGATTCGGATGATAATAATGATGATGATTCTGACGACGACAGTAGCAAGAGCGATTCTAGTGCAAGCGAGGTGGAAGATCAAGCGATACCAGAAACACCCTCGCAAAAAATGCAACAACCCATTCAAGATCTCACAGAAGCCGATCTGGTGCATCTAAGACGAACCATCTACTTGACCATCATGTCTAGTGCCACCTTTGAAGAATGTGCTCACAAGCTTGCTAAAATCGAAATTCCACCGGGTCGCGAGTCGGAGCTCATTAACATGTTGATTGAATGTTGTTCTCAGGAGAGAACCTTTTTGCGGTACTATGGATTGATTGCAGCTCGATTCTGTTTACTGGATGATCGCTGGAAGGATGCATTCATGGTTTCGTTTGGGGAACAGTACACAACGATTCATCGCTTGGAAACAAACAAATTGCGAAATGTTGCCAAGCTATACGCTCATTTGTTGCACACGGACTCGATGCCATGGAGTGTGTTGTCCAATGTCCATTTGAACGAGGACGAAACAACATCTTCGTCTCGTATCTTTCTCAAGATTGTGGTCCAGGAGATGGCAGAAGCCATGGGTATTTCCAAATTGAAGAAGAGATTCGAAGTAGAAGATGCCGAGTACCAAGAATGGTATGCTGGAATGTTTCCAAAAGACAATGTTCGGAATACGCGCTATGCCATCAACTTTTTCACGTCGATTGGTTTGGGTCCTTTGACCGACGACCTACGCGAGTTCTTGAAGAATGCACCCAAGCTTCTCATGCAAAAGGCCAAGGAAGCTGCGTTGGCCAAGAAAACAGACGATTCCGACTCTGACTCCAGTTCGTCGTCATCGTCCTCTTCTTCCTCCTCGTCGACTTCCAGTAGTTCCTCCAGTGGCTCTTTTTCATCCAGTTCGAGAAGTTATTCCAGCACGAGCTCGTATTCCTCGGCATCACGGCGTAAGCGATCCTCGCGGCGCAGAAGAAGGTACTCTAGTTCTTCTCGCAGCTCTAGCTCTGGAAGCTCCAGTTCAAGATCGGATTCTCCGAGTCGCAAACGTGGATCTCGCAGCAAACGAAAGGTCAGTCGCTCACGATCTGTTTCGCCACCGAAGGAGATTGTACGAGCCGAAATTTCTGGCGACAAATCCAAGCGTGATGACAAGGGAAACAATCGCGATCGATCGCCTTCTCCACTTCGAGATGAAGTGGGTCGAAGTGGCAAGCTCAATAATCGAGACTCTCCCAGAAAAGGACGCAGCCGTAAGGACCGATCTGTTTCCTCATCGCGGAGCCGTGATGGCAATAGACAAAGCCGAAAACGCCGTTCTCCTTCAGAAAATTCGAAATCGTCGGAACCAAAGGAATCTAAGGGGGACAAACGAAGTCGAAGAAAGCGTTATTCCTCATCCCGGTCTCGCTCTTACTCCCGTTCCAGGTCTCGATCTAGGAACTAAGTTTCAACCTGCAAATTATTCAACAAGGAAATGATTTCGATGATATTCCAGCAACTTCAAACTACAGTAATTAAATGATAAATTTGTCAAGCTACGTCACGCATGTATTTCATAAGAATCACTTTCTCAAAGCTTCGTCTACCATCTTCAAGGAACCTATGGCATCGTGCTCTCCAGTAATGCCCGCAAGTTTGTCTACGGAGATGGAGGTGGCAGCATTCCAAAATCGTTTCACTTGCTCGATATTGTACACAGCTTCTGCAACTGGATCCGATCGTTGTGGGAAAGTATCGAAATAAAAGTGACCATCAAAGTCACTTCGGTAAAGCTGATACATGATCTCAAGAGCCATGGATGGATGAACTGATCCAAACATCATGCCATCTTCAGCGGCTAGCCTTGTGTAACCATCGTTGAGCTGGACCCCAAACAACTTCTTTCGCTTTCCTACCATTGCAATGGATTGTCCCGGATTCTCACCGGACATAAGCATATGGCCTACGTCCAAAGTTAAGCCCATGTTTGGTCGGTCGATGTCTTGCACCAACAAGAGGGCTGCAGCAGTGCTTGGGACAGTGAAGAAACGTGTGTTCTCATCCGTTGGCTTGTATTCCAACGAAAATTTGATTCCTGGGAATGCGTCGCAGATTTCTTGAAAGGCATCGACTAGTTGTTGCCACTTTTCATCGTAATCTACTGTGAATGGATAATCGTAGCCATCGTATGCAGACCAAACAACAACTTCCGAACATCCCAAATCGATGGCGGTTCGAGCAGCCTCTTTGGTTAATTCAATTGCTTCCTTTCTCAAATCTACATCTGGGTGATTCATTGCACCTCGGGCAAATTTACTTGGATACCTTAAGCATACCGCACCAGCAACCAAACCTGCCTCGTCTAACGCAGCCTTTGCCTCTTTGTTGCTCCATGAGTGAAAGTGTTGCGGATAGTTGAAGTCGACACATGTGAGACCAGGAATAGTTACCTGGCGCTTCACATAGTCACGTGGATTCTCTAGACTGTGTGCCCACAATTCCGGGCGGTCCTTCATTGAATTCAGCCGTGACCCGATGAGGAATGGAAAGTCATCATTTTTGTAGCCACCTCTTGGAACCACTAGGACCCGCTTTGTTTGCTTGCCCTTGGTAACACAGTAATCTACCTCGTCACGTGTGGGCGTCGATGGGACAGCCTTTGGGTTATTTGAAAATAAAAAGTATGAAAAGATTTATTCAGTCGATCCCACACTTGGATACATCTACAGATTGACTTACTCCATTTACTTGGACGGAACAGGCACCCGCAGCGCTTGCAAACTTCATACATGCCTGCAAGCTTTGACCTTCCAAAAGAGCTACAGCAAACGCTGCACGGTAGCAATCTCCAGCTCCAGTTTCGTCAATTACATCGACGGCTGAAACAGCAATCGCTGGCTGGTATATCAAAGCGCCATCTTCCATTACCAACGTCGAGCCCTTGGATCCTCGTGTGACTAGAACATTTTTGGCTCCCCTCTTCTGCAGTAGCCTTGCGCATGAAATGTAATTGTCAGCGGTAGCTGATGGATCAGGAAAAGATGCCGCTAGTCTATGCAATTCACTTTCATTCGGCATCAAATAGTCGCAGTGTTGCAACATCTCATCCGAGATAGGTCTATCTTCACCACCGACATCTTGTATTACTGTGATACCCCCCTTCTGTTTGGCACGTGATGCAATTAGTAGATTCACATACTCGGGTACCTCACGTTGAAGCATTATACAAGTAACACCTTCCAACAGGCTGTCGATCTCTTCTTGGGATATTGGCTCTTTCGAATCCTCAGTCCATTCTGACCAACCTTCGATGTTACTCCCTCCGCTCACAACAGCGCTGACTGAACCGCTTTCTGTCAAGAAGACATACCCACGCCCAGTAGGCAGGTGCCTGTGACGGCGACAGCCCTCAGTATCGACCCCGGCGTCCTGTAGAGCCTTGATCAACACACTACCCGCATCATCCATCCCGAGCTGTCCAACAAACTTGCAACTCTTATCCGTGAGCTTGGATACAGCGACAGCCTGTGTGCACCCTTTGCCACCAGGAAGATCGATTTGAGGGTGTTTGCCTGGAAGCAGCGTCAGATTTTCACCCTCAGTTGGAAGTCTAGCAATTGGAAGGAATGTGTCAGCATTTGCAGAGCCGATGACTAGAATATTCGAGTGGGCAGGGCAAAGAAGAAGATTTAGCAGAAGGCATGGGAATAGTTTCCAATTCATGTTGAGAAGTCGTTTTTGTTGTTGATGATCGATTCTTACAGATCTTGATCTTGTTTAGTCTTTAAAATATACAGCCTGTCAGTCGGCGGTCTTGCCTCGCAAAGGATATTTTTAAAAATACCGGTATCGTACACGTGTACACGTCATCGGAAATGTCAGGGCATCATTTATTGCCAGAATTCATGATGGTTTTATTCTTCTTCCAAAACGGCGAAAACACCATTATGATGCGGTGTATTGCAATTCAGAATGATTTCATGAAGCAAGCAACAAAAGATTTCCCTTTCGATTTCGAGTGCGATAGCTTCGGTTCAGTTGTCGACGCCGATCAGATTTTAGCGCTTGCAACGAGAAGAATTCAGAACCCGAGACAGTTTTCTGTAGATAACTTATCGACAACGAAATCGGTTTCTGGCGCTATTGTTCGCGTATTTGATCATTTTTCGAGACATGGCATCTTGTGGGAAACATTAGCAGTCACGATCGACCGCGAAGATTCTTCTGCAGAGCCTTATGAATTCACCCACAGTGTTATCAGGAAGGCAAATTCGTCAAGTCTGTTCAAGTGCTTGGAACTGACTGCTGAATCCGTTACGGCTAAGACTGGACCAAGGGGAACAATCCTATTTCCGGACATCACGAAAAACGAACGACTTCAATCGATTTCCGTCCACTTCTGCGACGGAGCGTTGGCACTTGGGGACTCTCTTGCGCTGAAAGAAATGATGGCGACGTCACAAACACTCAAAGAATTGCGTCTTTGGGATATGACAGAGTTCGACCAAGATTTGTTTTGCGAAGGTCTCACTGTAAACAAGTCGCTTGAACAATTGACGCTGGGCCTCGATAGGTGCAATATCTCAGATAAGGTCATCGCTGATATCATATCAACTGTGGCAGGACATCCGGCGTTGACAAGCTTTAGTCTTTTTGTTCGGGGTCAGTTTGGACCGTTATCATCACAGTCCATGGAGGAACTGCTTTCAAGGAAATCGAATCTACTTTGCCTTAAACTGCATGATCGTGGAAGGGACGAGACAAGAAAGCTGTGTCTAGGCCGTTTTGCCAAGGGTCTTCGGAAATGTGATTCCCTGAAGAAACTTGATGTACACAATGTATTTCATTCTGATGAGTCCTTATCCAGACTATTTGTCGCGTTAGCTGAAAGTTCAGGAATTGAAGACCTCTGGTTTTGGGAAAAGACATCGCAAAAGGAGTTTGAAAAAGTGATTGCTATGGATCGACTCCCAAAACCCATTCGCCTCTACTTGGATCACAAAATCATTAAGGACTTTCCGAAGCACTTAGAAAAGATGTTGCATGTGCACCCTGAAGTACGACCATTTCCTTTCTTTGGGAAGAAAAATGCTAGTATGGAACGTATATGCGATCTGAACTGGCATGGGAGGTATTTGTTGATGCGGCACGACAACCATGTGCCGTTGGGCATTTGGGCGCCAGTGCTCGAGAAAGCAAACAGGAATCCGTGCGTAATACATCAATTCTTGAAGGCTGGTATTTTGTTTGAAAGCTGGGTCTGAGAGTCGGAGGTGTCTGCCGCAATCCTTTGGGTAGTAATATTGATACTAATAGTACTACGACATGATACGATTGACAAGTTATCCTCATCCCCCATTTAGAATTTGTTCCCCGTATTTTGTGATCTGACTAGTCATTTCCAATTTTCGCTTGGCTTCTCTGCCGATCGCCACGGGCGATGGTGTGAAAACAAGAAGGTCTCACCTGTGAAAAGATTAAGCAAAATGGCGTCAGCAGCAGTTTTACCAGCGGCAAGCAATGCAATGGTACGTTGATAATCATACGTTAAGAAGTCCGTTTGCCAAAGAACTGCTGGGCCTTGACATTAGGCTGGTGACATTGAAATATGGAGAATCAATTCTTTTGCTTCCTGTGTCTGACCTCATTTCTCTCTTTGTTTGGATATTAGGCTGTCGATGAAGCGGCAAAAGCTGCTGTAGAAGAAGAGCCTCTTAATATGTATCAGGAAGTGAAGGGCTTGGAGAAGCAACTAGAGTTTGTAGAGCTACAGGAGGAGTACCTGAAAGATGAAATGAGACACCTTCAACGTGAACTACTCCGTGCGAAGGAAGAGATTCGTCGTATTCAATCAGTGCCTCTCGTTATCGGTCAATTCAACGAAATGATTGATGCGAACTATGGGATCGTCTCCAGTACTGCTGGATCCAACTACTACGTCCGAATTTTAAGTACTCTTGACAGAGAGCAGCTCAAGCCAAACACGAGCATTGCTCTTCATAGACACTCTCACTCGCTTGTGGATATATTGCCGCCAGAGAGTGATTCGACTGTAAAGCTTATGGCTGAGAAGCCTGACGTTTCATACAAAGATATTGGTGGTATGGATGTGCAAAAGCAAGAAGTTCGAGAGGCAATTGAGCTTCCCCTCATTCAGCACCATCTATACCAACAAATTGGAATCGATCCTCCTCGTGGAGTTTTGCTGTATGGTCCACCTGGTACAGGTAAAACAATGATGGCAAAAGCAGTTGCGAATGCCACGGAAGCAACATACATTGCCATGGTGGGATCAGAATTTGTCCAGAAGTACCTAGGTGAAGGACCCCGGATGGTTCGTGATGTGTTCCGCCTAGCAAGAGAAAACTCTCCATGCATCGTTTTTATCGATGAAATTGATGCCATCGCGACCAAGCGTTTCGATGCTCAAACTGGTGCTGATCGAGAAGTTCAGCGTATCCTTCTTGAACTTCTAAATCAAATGGATGGTTTCGATCAAACAACGAACATCAAGGTGATCATGGCTACTAACCGAGCTGATACCCTTGATCCTGCTCTATTGCGACCAGGACGATTGGACAGAAAGATTGAATTCCCGACGCCAGATCGTCGACAAAAGCGTATGGTCTTCCAAGCGGCGACCTCCAAGATGAACCTAAGTGACGAGCTCGACCTTGAGGATTATGTGAACAGATCCGAGAAGGTCTCTTCTGCTGACATTAGTTCCATCTGTGCAGAGGCTGGTCTTCAGGCAGTGAGAGAAAATAGATATGTGGTCCTTCCTAAGGACTTTGATGCTGCATACAAGAAGGCTGTGAGCAATCGTGAAAGGGAGCTTGCCTTTTACACGATGTAAATTCGCATCATTGAAGCTGCTTTGGGCACTGGGAAGAATCATCATACCGTAATACAATTGACGAGTAGTCATAAACTTACTCCACGGTTCACTAACAACATCGGCAAAGCACACATAAGTTCTCATAGATGGCAAAAAAAAAGAATAACGTAAAATATCACCTACCACAATCAAGAAAGGTCCCTACTGGTATTAATATGCCTATTTTCTACTCCACACATCACAAATGGTAAAATCTTCTCATGTAGAGTTCAAAATGTGTCTTGTGAGGGGCTGGAAGCAAAATTGAAATCAGAGCAAGTTCGATCTGAAAAGTAAAAAGTTTATTCCGCCACGGGGACTCGAACCCCGGTATCCTGCGTGAGAGGCAAGTATGCTAACCACCTACATCATGGCGGAATGCTTCACAGAAGCGGCAACAAAAGAAAAATTTTGGATTACAATAGGTAAGAAATAATTTTTTACTTCTTTTAAAATCCTATCATACTGTAGTATTACAATTTTTCTCCCCAAGGCAAGATCTCTTAGATTGATCTCCGAAGGGTACTCATAGACTACAAGTACATCCCTCAGGCTTACCTGGAAGCAGCTCGTACGGATGATTCCGCTTATACCTCATCAATACGATACTATAAATCAATACATCAGATCAGCTATGAAAGAAGTCACAATGATTTGTAGTATCAATTGTCTAGTCAAGTTTAGGCTTTGTCAAAATTGTCAGGAGTATTATGCCAGCCATCCCCCAAAATACTCCGAATGTGCACACTATCATGCCAGTCATGATCGGTGACATTCCACTGAGAGATTGTACCCATCTGAAAGTATCTACAAACATGTGCCCCAAATGAACTAGAAGCTGCTGTAGCTGACCCATCGGCCCCATAGGTGATACGATGAACGGAATAGCCTCTTCTTTCTTGTATCCGCCACGAACAAAGTTCATCAGGTTTGCTTCACTTCGCTTCCCATTGAATTCATAGACTGAATATCCATCCACCACAAACAATGTCGGAAAACCAGTGACATGGAATCGATTCATGAGAGACTTTTCTTCGCTACAATCAACCTTTCCGACCCGAATCTTTTCCTCAGGAGAAGAATGAAAAGCCGACGCTATATTTGCATATGGTTTGGAAAACTCTTGACAATGGGTGCACCTGAAAATGTGTTTGATCAAATGAGTTGACATAATAAAATGCGCCCTTTATTCGAAGCAAATACCACTTACCACGGTGTGTAGAATTCGATCAGCCATACATTGCCATCTCCAGTATATTTTGAAAAGTCTCGCGAGGTCAGCTGAATCGGTCTTCGACCCACAGCGTTTGCATTTCCTGAAGTGCCACCTTCATTCGTAGTCTTTACACTTTCAGTAGAGACAGTGAATATCCTTGATAGCAAGAGCAGGGAGACTGTTACCAATGATGCAAAATTAAAGCGGCAGGCTACTAGCATGTTCGTTCAAATGCTCAGGGTTTTGTGAAGGCTTAACTGCGTTTTGTGTTTGAGTCGTCGCAAAATTATGCACGTGCAAGCATCCACACAAATTCCAAAAAGCCTAAAGAAACAGTGGACTATGGCCCCGAAACGAACGAATGCCGCTGATAATCAAAGCAGTAAAAAACAGCGAAAGACCAAAAAGAAAATAAAAGCACCACCTTCTTTTTTAGATGCGACCACACTTTTGCAGGTGGTGGACTTTCCTTTACAACAACAGCAAGAACAACAACAAGCGCTGCCAGAACATGATACAGTAAAATCTGATGTTGTCAGTGATGTTATTAAGGAAGTCTTCCTCGATCGCTTTGTCAAGGAAATAGTAAAACCATTTGCTCCAGATAGGAATAGCAACAGTCAGTTTGTAGTGCGAAACTGCAAGCTGCGGAAGTCGAATCAGAATCAAGCAGGCAAGAAGACCGAAACAAATTCCATCTGGAATCAACGAATAAGAATAGGAACGAACCAATGCCTACGGATACTCGACGCCGCCATGAATGGATCGGCGAATCCGAAACCTCTCCTTTGCGTTTGCGCTCGAGATGTGTATCCTCCTACAATGTTGACCCAAGTCCCCGTCGTTGCGAAAAAATTGAAAATTCCGCTTGTCATTCTCGGAGGGAAGGCAACTACAGAACTTGGTGAAGCAATCGGTCTCTGCAAGGCTTCAATAGTAATCATCTTGGAATCATCAATTGGAACTGACGAATCTCACGGTGCAATTGATTCGTTCTGTTCATACGCTCGGACATTAGTAGACTCTTGAACTTTTAATGATTCTTCATTTTTTAGTTTTACGGATGTATGTTAGCCTATGTGAACAGGGTATGACAACGCATGAAAAGGTATTACCAAATACCTGTGGATAGACACGCTGAAGCATTCCTGCACCATCCAAATCATAAATAGTTGTCGAACCAAAAGTGCCACTTCAATGGGCCTTCCAAGTTCGATATACTTGGTGAAGAGTTGCTATCACTAAGACTCGTCCAACCAGGACTGCTCCACAATTTCTCGAACGCGACGATTGTATTCACGTCTATTCTCATTGTACAGTCGACTTGCTTCTGAGTTAGCTGGAGACGCTGGATTCGGGTCACACAGTAACGATTGAATACTCGTCAAAATCGCAGATATATCGTAAATTGGGGACCACTGGTTCTGTAAAATGTCCAAACAGATCTGACCATCGTTGTAGATATTAGGGTGGAACATTTTAGTGAGGAACTTCACTTGTGGAGCCTTGTTTGGATAATCCTCTGAGAATTCCAAAACAAGCTTGAATGTGCCACCCTCCCATGGTGTGTCGTCTGGCCCAAAAATGACTGCTTGCCACACCATAATGTTGGTGTCCATCGGAGCACCGGTTACACCAGAAGGAGGATCATTTTGAAGTCTTTATAAAAAGAGATATATATTGCGTTGAGACAAGGTTGAAAAACCCAAGAATTGCTTCATCACCGAAGTCTCTGTACACCCTGTACAGAAACTATCCGTTGAATCGGCCTTGTATGCAGAGGGAAGAATGCAAAAATCATGGGGCGTAGTCTATTAATCTTCGCTCTATATGATGCAAACAAGAACTATGACCTACCTCTTGAAGTCTCTTAATAGCCGACGCCTTGCACTGGTACTCATGATACAACGCAACACAAATTCTTGGAAGGCAAGGTGTTTCCACTATTTACGCTTTCACGCTCTTTCTTGTTCCGAAAGCCGTACGTAGAAATCCTACCGATATTTGAGCCGTTGAGAGTTTCGTACCGACGAACGAACGTTGACATCATCCAAGTCAGGAAAAAAGGCAATCGTACGAGTATGGGACTGTTGTGGGCTGAGAGATAGAGGTTACCTACTGAAAGCATAATTTGAAAAGTATAAGTAGCCTAGGCCTCCAATAATTCCTGCAGGCCAAGTAAGCCACTGTAGAGTGTGCTTGCTTTCCCCCTCTGATTGCAGTCCATACATGCACTTTCCCACACAGGAGAGAACCCAGAATAGTTTTTGGGGGTGAGGGGAAAAGGAGACACGAAACGGAAGCTAACTATACTTTCGAACTTCTTGTGGTTTTGTCGTGAGGAGATGGCTGTACCGCATTTTCCTCCCGCCCGCCAATTTCCTAATGTACAGTACAATTCAGTAGAAGGAATATACCACGTAGAAAGAAAATATCACGTTATACTCATATTTTTTAAAAGTCTCATTGAAAACTACAACATTCACTATCTCTTAAACTCGACCTGCCTTATTGCTGTCCAACGAATGAGACAATGGGGCAGCCCTACTTTTTACTGCTTCTTCGCGTCGTACATTTTCATGCGACCTGCTACTAGTACTAGCAGAAGTGAAAGTTCCAGAAGCCAAGTATCCCTGGAAATTGCAAACTTCATCTTTCGAAACGTAGTACATCTTTTGTCATCTAGAATTTGGAGACGTAAGATGAAGATCAACCGTTAGCCCAGGCATTTTTCAAGCCAATACAGATGATTCTTGAACATCCACAGAAGATTCTTCGGGAAGTTCCTTGCTAACATGTAACATATGGGTGATTTCATCGTTTGCACTGTAAAAAATAAAGAGAAAGAGGTTTAGCTTTTTGCCATTGGAAACCAGCAAGTAAATGCAAGTAAAAATAACTTACTTTGTCAATGGATAGGAGCAAATGAAGTCGACGAACTCCCGTCCTTCCTTGTCGAAGTGAAGCCTTGTGGCGCACGTGCATTGACCTTGGCTTACATCATCCAATTCATATGGAACATTGCTCAGCTCTCCAGCATCTGCTTCCAAGTCTCCTTCAAGGATTTTGAAGAGTTCTTTTCCTTCTGCTTCCATCTGTGTGTACCGTGTCAGTTTGGTCCAGCTCTCGTTGACATTGACGATTTTGTATGGCTTCTGAGCCAAAGTGATGACTCGGGCTTCTTGAGCGTTGGGTGAAAGAGCCATTTCCAAACTCCCTGGAATGATTTGAGCTGTCGTCTCATTACCACTTGCCCTCTCAAGCTGCTGCATGAAGCCCATGGCGTCATAAATCAGCTCGATGCTCTTCAACTTGCTAGTATTCGAAAAGTGAGCACGAAGCATGCCAGTCATGACGCATTCGGCGAGAGCACCACACTGCACAGCATCTTGAGTCCTCATGACATAAGGAGCCATGAGTATGTCGTCCATCAAAATAATGTTGTCTTCATTGATATGAAAACAAGCACGAGTATGAGGACGGTTACTAGAAGAATTGCTCGAAGATGTCTCAACATCACCAGATATGATGATTGCTGGTCCATTATGAGTTCCAGCCGCGCTACCACTAGCAGAAGCTGCAACAGAAGCATCTGCGTTTGGAATTGGCGGCAACATTTCTCTGGCTTGTGAACCCTCTATCGAAGTAGGTGACTTCTTTCCAATCCCGGCGAATGGCGGAAGCGCAATCGCTGGAGAATTGGATTGTAGAGGATTCTCGGTGGACACTGATGGCACTCCACTTGAAAACATTGCGCGGACATTGTGAGAAATACCACCTGTCTTCGCAATGTTGTGTGGCAAATGAGACTTCAGAGCAATCGACGTGAGAGTCGCGCTGTTTGTTGGGAACTGGGTTTGTTGCGGCACATGCTTTCTTCGTTTAGGAGGTCGAGGATCTTTGATTGCTGCAGTAGAATCATCGCCTGAGGAAGAATCGGTGCTCACACGCTTGGTGTCATCAGCACTTCCATTGGAGTCTTCTGCTGGAGAGTCCTCTGATGTTTCATTGCTACTGCTGCGTTCCGAATCGGCAAGCTTCGGATCTGGCAGCGGCTTCGCGTGATAGTCATGAAATTCACCAGCGTGATTTCCTTGCTGTCCGCCACTGTCACTACTCCCGCTCGAGTTGCTGACCTTCTTGACCCCGTTCGAAGGGTTCGGAAAACCTTTTTTGCTTGCCTCTTCACAACTTGATCCAGTATTGGAAGAGTTTGAACTGGAAGCTGATAGACTAGATACAGCATGTTGAAATTTTCCATTTTGGATGCTACGAGGCATTCGTTTTCTCCCTGTTCTTTCTTCTTCTCGAAGAAAGAACTCACGGCGTTTGAAATTCATCCATCTTGTGCTTCTGGATCCAACACCTTCGATCATAACAGCTACACTTGCGGCATCAGCAACGATTGCATCAAGACCTCTAGATATTCGACTCTCCTATAGTTGGGAATGATGCGAAGAAGTCGGGTGTGAGCAATCGATATCGTCCAAGAATATACAGTAGAGAAACATTCAATTGCACGTACCTTTTCGATTTCACTGCGTCGGAAACACCGGTATGGAGTCACAGGTTGTTTCAACCAAAAGTCATCTTCAAGAATTGTTGACCACTTTCTTTTGTCTCTCTCAGAATTACAAAGAAAGCGAAGAAAGTTATGGATTACCTGGCGGCGCACGTTTTGCATATCAGCTAGTCGTTGAATTGCGACTCTTCGCTGCCTCACTTCTTCTGTCCGCTCAGCTTGCATTCCTTCCACAAGCTCCTTCAACTCTTGGATGTAAGCTTTTTTCCGTAGTCTTGTCGATTTTGCATGCTCTCGATTTCGATCACGATTCCGTCTCGCTCGTTCTGCAGGACTGAAATCCCTTTTCCTCTTCCCCTTTTTCGAATCTCCTGTACCGTTTGACTCGCCGCTGCTGGCTGCATGATTCGGAGGAGCAGCCATCATGGCCATTTGTCCACCCATACCAGCTTGTAATTGATATCCGCCAGAGCTCAGAGCTTGCATTTGCGCGGCTTGTTGGCCAAGCTGATATTGATAAAACTGTTGATTTGACATGGGAACACCAGTCTGAGCATTTAAATGTTGAAGAGGTATTCCACTGGTGGCACCTCGAGGCGTCAAACCTGCACTAGAAGTGAAGACATCAGGCATAGTGTACACAGCCCCAGGGTTGGTCATCATTGCAGCTGGGGGAAGCAATGGTGATGCCGCTGCTGCGGCTGCAAGACTTGGGTTCGTCATGAGCTCCAGCAAATGCTGTGGTGTCAATCCTTGAGCACCCATGGTATCCATTTGTTGCGGGTTTGTTGCGTTTGGGTTTGGTGCTATTGGAGCTGGAGCTCGGCCGCCATGTTGGCTTTGTTGTTGGTCCATCGTTTGTTTGTTATCTGGTTCTTGTTAGTTGTGTTGCAGTTTTGCAACAAAGCTCGGTTGATGCCAGCTTTTCTTTAATTGTGCATCCTGACGATGAAGACGTCAGAAGAGGTCAGACTTAATCCAATAAGTATTTCGGTTTTTCTGCAATGAGCTAAAAACTGTACAGGTGGGACGAAACCAAAACGTACTCTAAAAACCACTAAAACACCACTACGCACGCGCATTAATTAAGCAAACTGATGTCACAAGTTACATTGGGCAGTTCGATCGAGTTTTCAAACTGCTTTGCCACTTTGATTTTTGTTTTTGCTTGCAGATACTACATTTTGGTTTTCTAGTGTAGCTAGTCAATCTCATCTATTACGTCTTTGTTGAAATCTTGACCTCTCTCAGGTCGTCAAACCCATCAATACCGAACACCTAACAGTACAGTACAGTTTTTAAAAAGAAACTCAAACGTGGCACGACGAACTGTAGTACGCACCTGAAAATGATGTCATTTTTGCACGAGTGATGTCAGTAGAGAAGTGAAATCACAACCAAACGAGTTCTCATTGTCCAAAAACAGTTACTTATCCTCCAAGACTCAAACCTCAACATCTGTCGGTTTTGCCATCTCTATTTTTCTTGGTCTTCGTCCGAGTTGTGAAATCACCCCGAACCAGTTATTATTGTCTAAAAACAGTTACACGTACTTGCTTGTCAAAGCTTCAAGCGCCTTAAGTACTTAGCCCGACCAAGTGCGTGTATGCTTCAATCGCCTTAAGTATTTGGCCCATCCAAGTACGCATCGTCTTTCGGCTTGCAGTCGAAAGACAGGAAAGGAACGAACCCCAGTAAACAGGATGATTCCCAACTCTCAAGTTGACTTTTGAAACAATCAAATGATAAAACTATAAAACGATAATGGCGCAAGAACATCAGCAAAACAACAACGCAGCAACAAGAAATATATTTTCCCAATCACAAACTCAGACTGCATCAGTGTTCAACCACCATTCACACCTACAGCATCTCCCTCCTGGTGTCGTGCTGCAACAACAGGCACCAGCGAACGCATCGACAATGAGTGTGCCAAACCACATGAACGGGATCACCGTTCTAAACAGTGCTGGTGAATCAATGCAACCGCATCAAGTCATCATGACTTCTTTACCACCTCCTGGGGCCACGAACAATGTCCAAAGGATACCAGGGTGGGTTTCGAATCATCATATCCTTCCTGGACAGCAACCTTCTGCTTCCTATCAGTATTCTACACAAGCCGTTGATCCACAAAGCCAACTCTCATCAAGCGTGGTCAGCAGTAATCAAGCACAGGTTTCATTCGTTTCAGATACGCCTCAAGGGCAAGGAAATACTGGCAAACCCCAAAAGAAGTCTGGCAAGAAGAAGAAGAAGAAGGGGTTCTCACAAGAGTCAAAGGAACAACATAATCGTGAGCGGAATCGAGAACATGCAAGGTCCACAAGAATGCGAAAGAAGGCATATGTACAAGAGTTGAAAGAGATGGCTGATGGGCTTCGAGAAATTCAAACAACAGAGATTCGTCAGAAGAGGAAGACTGTTCAGAAGATGATGGATGTCAAAAAGTCCCGAAGGAGATTAATTCAAAGAGTCCTCGGGTTCCATGCAGAATATGAGAGCGATCCCAATAAGTGGAGGGCGGTCGTGGAAGAATCCTTTTGGTTCAAGCAACCAGTCACACCATTTCGATCCTTTCGTCGCTCCGAAGTTGAGAAAGTGAGTACTCGTATTCTCCCCGCTCTGCTGTCCTGTAACTTTCCTGCCATTGTTTCTCACTTTGTTATTGTACCACCATAGGATTGTCGCATTGTTCGTGGTATTGACGCAATGATATGTGATGCTGCCAGTCTTTCAGTAATGGTGGAGCGAATCGGTTTCCGCAGTGCTCGTTGGCATCAGATCAAACGCCGGAAGGTTGCTGATAAGTTGACGCAGACATCACACATACATATTAATAACGATGTCTCTAGAGAGACCGAGTCCAGTCTTTCTGGTGAGTCGAGTACGGATGGATCAAACGCAGGCTCTTGGAGTGACAATGTCAAGCGAAAGCGTTCATCGAATGAGCCCAATCGCTGGACCAATCCACAAACTGATTCCGCAAGAGTCATCTCGTCTAGTGACAGTGGTGGTGAAATGAAGACAACCATGTCGTTTGGCAAAGAAGCATCCTCTTCCGAGGAATCGAAAACAGCCGAAGCAAGTCAGTATGCCGGAGATTATCAAGCCCAGAAGCGTCAAAGAACCACCACCAACACACCTGGAACTGCGAACCAAGCTCAACAAGAACTGAATCCTCCTCTCCCTGGAGGTGTAGTCCATCAAGTGAGAGCGAACAACGACGCCCTCCGATTTGAAGGCGATAGGGCCATACCACTCCTCGATGGGAGGACGCCATCCTATTTACCACATGCAAATGGCTCTCTTTTTGGTATTGACAATGAAATTGGATGTTATTATGCTGTCAACGAGGACGATATGGAGGCCGTTGAGGATTGCCTAATGTGTCCCTTCACTTTTCGCTCCAAGAATGCAGTCCTCTGTGGAGCTCTTGCCGACTGTGTCATGCCTGGAATGCTACGTGCCACTTTTTCCCCTAGCAATAAGGTCCAAAGTATTGAGATCATCTTTGATGCGATGGGATTTATGCAACAACTAGATGGAGCCAATGGCGGCGATGTCAATGCACAAGTCATACCGGGAAGTTTGGAAATGGCACTGATGCATTGTGCCTATGAAGCTCGAGTGCTTACGGAAGCTAGACCACCTTATGCAATTGTCCATGTCAATGAAGCGTGGACCAACTTGACAAAATATTCGCAGATGGAAGTGGAAGGACAGAGTCTGCTTCCTTTGATTGAAGGAGGCGATACTGACCCAAATGCTGGGATACGGGAGGGACGGCCTATTCATCGACTGGAGTCTGTGGCACAGGGAAGAGCTGCTTGTTCCACCAATGTTCACTACGACAAGAACGGAAACTCCTTTATCGATTTCATGTCATCTTATCCGCTGACAAAGTAAGTTTATATCACGGCGCACAGAAACAAGTTCTTGCTGATGAATGTATGGTATCCTCACCTTGTTCTATCCTCCTTTTTTGTAGTGCTTCGGATGAAATCAGTCATATCTTGCACATTAGTAACGAGCTTCCCAAGATATCTCCAATACTTTCATAAATGCTGACCAGTTGTTGTAAAGATGAACTGCTGTTTGCGATGAAGAGCTGGTGCGAGAGGACAAGAGGACAGCCAGTGCGGTACTGTTGATGAAGAAGATACTGTATGAATTACTGCCATGTCGGCGATGATGAGCTGACAAGGATACTGTAGATATAAAGATCGCTTGTATAGACTACAAATATACCGGTAATACCTTTCATACCGTATTTCAATAGTAAGAGCTTCATAAAAGGGTGTGTGGTGTACTGTTTCGAAAGCATCAAGGTGGCGCCAACATGATTGATTGTCAGGCTTAATAGTAAAAACGGTTCGTACGTTTCGTACGTCATTTTCGGGAAAAATTTCACTTCTCTTCTTCCCTTTTCCAAGTAAATTGAACCAATGGGTACACGACTTCGTTTTCTATTTAACGTGTTTGGTGCCAGCCAACTGTCCAACCAAAATTCAGGCACCCACGATCGACGACCTTCGCGTGAGAGAAAAACATCACATCAATTTTATTTGTGTGCATTTGCGCTTCGTAGATACCAAATCAGAAAAACACTGACAGTAACAAGCAAACCAAGTTCTCACTCCAGCAGCTACATAACCAAGGACTTTGACATCACAACCAGTCCAACTGGAGGAGAAGAAGGACTTGCGCGTCATTTTGCTTGTGCTCCCTCAAACTTCGATTGCATTCTGCAACGTACAAATTGTAGTACAATGGTACGTATCGAATGGTCCTTGTTTTCAACACGATGCCGAAAAGACTCACCGTGGTTTGTCCGTTTTCGTTGCAATTTACCAAAAGACCAAGAACATGGCCAATATGTCCAAGCATGGGATTACCTTGCCGGAAAAGTCAGCGGCACGGCCTGAAACTACAAACATGGAACCATCATTCTTTGGTGGAGCATCCTCCTCATCACATTCGTCATCGAACGACGACACTGATTTGGATTCTCAACAATGTGAATTCAACAACTTTATGACTACCCAATTGTCAGGCAAGAAGCATACACCTGGAGAACGACTACAACGAAGGTGAGTTTTCGTACATCCATCATTTTAACATTCCGTGGACAGCTGCCATCGTGTGCAAGTTTCCAATTTCTTCGCTTCCACCAACCAGAAGGGCCAAATTTGACTGTTGTGACCACTTTTCGTCAATTTCATTGGCGCTTTTTGTTCCCTGCGTTGTTCCAATTTTGTGCCAACTGCTTCGGCTCTGGCAGCTGGCTCGAGCGAAAATTCTAGTCACTGATGACCAATCAACGTCGAGTTGAACTGCGCGTCACATGGTTCTTTTGGTCCGTCAAAGTACTATTTCTACTTACCCAGCATTGGGCCTTCTCTCGTACCATTCGTTCGTACAAAGTTGAAGAAAGAATCGAATCGGAAATCGGAAGCCATTCTTCGTCATACTTCACAGCATTGATTGATACCTTTTTTCTCCTTGTGTCACACCCACCCACCCATACTCATCAATATCTTTCCCTTTCCATTCTACAACGACCACAACCACCAAATGCCACGACAATACCAATCATCGACCTTTAGCCGGGAGCGCAATCGAATTCATGCACGAAAGACTCGCCAGCGAAAGAAAGAACAAATGCAAAGTTTGCAACAACGAGCTGGTGAACTCAAACAAGAGCAGATTCGACTCAAACAATCCATCAACGAGAAGGCTACTGCTAGCATTTTGGTCGGACTCTTCTCGAAGGACGCTTCTTCGGAGCAGATGGAAGATCCTCGAGTGGAAGAACTCTTACGAAGACCCATTGAAGCCATCCCAGACGCTTCCAAGTTGCCAGAACTCCCGGCATTGATTCTTCCAGGACAACACAACTCAAAGAAGCACAAGCCAACTTCCACCGAACCCCTCCCTGGCAAAGACGATTTGCCGAACGATGGCATTGACTATGATTTGCTTGGCAAAGATAGATCCAAGTGCACTCCCACCGAATTGGACCAAATTCGAAGGGAGAGAAATCGCATGCATGCCAAGCGAACTCGAGATCGGAAGCGACTCTTTATGGAAGAAATGGCAGAAATGTGCAGCAAATTGGAGCAAGAAAACGAGCTCTTGTGCAACCATCTCGGAGGAATCAGTGGACTCAATCAATCTCCTGCTGGAACCCCTGAACTATCTTCGCAAACTCCAAACGTGACTCCTCTCCATATGGGCGAGACCATGTCTTCGCCCTGCATGACTACGTCCAAATCTGATAAATTGAGTGATCATGGAGTCACTTTGGATCAAATCAAGACCCTTTTGGAAGCTGCTGGTACTTTTACCACTTCGAGATCATCCAAATCACCCGCATCTGCATCCACTAGCGCTTCCGAAGGAGGCAGCTTCTCGGACGATCAAGAGGATGGTGATAGTAGCAGCTACTCGTCTCGCAAGCGACGAAAGCTGGACACTACCGTCCCACAATCCATCACGGCAACGAGTCCACCAACTGCTGTTGGTGTTTGAATTCCCTGTTTATGACGCATGTCACATATCATGACGAACAGGTGCCATTTGTATGTCTCTTATTATCACCGCACACATCATCACATCACCGCACACACTTTAGACAATAGTACACCCCACTGCCATTTGCAAAAAAACATAATCACTTTGGGAAGAGATTTATTTTGGAATACTCCAACTGGATTCATGCATTCGAGAAACACACTGTGTTTTACGCAAACGCAAGAGCACCAGATCGTCGAGAGGGTATCATCATGGCTGCACTGTACTAGTAGTACATACCACAACACACACGCAAACGCACACACACACACAAGAGTCTTTAGACCTTGGTGGCATTCCTTTGGATTTTTTTTGCCCAGTAACACTCATGTCGCCTTTACAAAATTTTAGCTTTCATATTTATTGATCACAATATTCATACCAGCTTGACTCTAACCGGTATTACTGTAGATTTCTATTTTCGAAGTGTTGTATCATGTTTTGGTCTGTTTTGATATTCTGGCAAAGATTTTCATGATGGCGGATGCCATTGTTATGCAATCGTATAGAGCGGCTGCCAAAACAAGTTGCTTTCTCTCTTTTCATAAAAGAGCTACAGTACTAATATTTTCCGGTCTTTCTCTAACGATACTACTCCCCACCCACGCCTCACAAGGGACTGACTCAATCTGAATCGTGCATTTTTCCAAGTCCTACGAATCAATCATACCAAACCTGATGGCAAGGTTTCAACATATTGATCCACGTGGAAAGCACATCAAGTACGAAAACTACGTTCGAAGCGTTGGTTGGTTATCCATCCACGGTCTTGTGGAATTCAACCGAAAACAAAACTTGTCGACACGTACTGCTGTAGCGACGACAATATACAACCATATAGGCAACCACCCCCAACACCACTATGTTGCAGTACGATAACAATGCGTTTTATTTTGTTGCATTAAGCTTTATCACCATTTATTTGGTGCCTTGTAAGTCGGACCAAGCAAAAGAGAGAGAGAGAGAGATGCGACAGAGTCTCCCTTTTTTGCAAATCTTCTAACAGGCGCATTTCAACCCATTTTTTGTTTCCCTCTTTTGTAGCTTGGATTCACATTCTGACCCGTGCCCAGTCGGTTCTATTCGCAAAAGATGAAGCCATCGGTGCCATTTCCAGAACTTCGGCGGAAAAGCAAAAGGCTGAAGAGTTGAAGAAAGAATCCAAGGGACTTGCTACTTTGAAAAGGTCCAAGCCGTTCATGATCAACTTTTGGATTACCATCTTTTTTACAATTATTTTCATGTGGTTGGCTGTTAGTGTTTCTACTGATGGAGAAGTCAACTCGTTTGACCCTTTCCACATCTTGCAGATTGATTCCGCTAGTGATGCCAAAGCCATCAAGAAGGCATTCCGTTCGCTTTCCCTAAAGTACCATCCAGATAAAAATCCTGGAGATCGCGCCGCCGAGGCCAAGTTCATGATGGTTTCCAAAGCCTACGAAGCACTTACAGATGCAGAGTCCCGTGAGAACTGGGAAAAGTTCGGAAACCCTGATGGAAAGCAATCCTTGGAAGTCAGTATTGGTCTTCCCAATTTTTTGTTGGAAACTGGAAACCGCAACTTAGTTTTGATGGTTTACTTGATCATTATGGTGGGAGTCATTCCTTTCTGTGTCTGGACTTATTACTCAGATTCGTCGAAATTTGGAGAAAAGGATGTCATGTACGATACATACTCTTGGTACCATCATGTATTGAGTGAGCACACTTTGATCAAAGCCCTTCCAGAGTGTTTGGCTGGAGCTGCTGAATTCCGAAAGCGCAATGTTCCAAAGTCCGCATCAGACAAGCAAGCCATTGGTGAACTCATGGCCGCTGTCAAAACGCAAATGCAAAAACCAAAGTACAACCACCCTGTTTGCGTCAAGGGCAACGTCCTTATGCATGCCCACCTGCTTCGTGCCTCGGAAAAGATTTCTGATACCCAACTCAATGAAGATCTCAAATATATGCTTCGACGATCCACTGCTTTGATTGATGCCATGATTAGTGTCTGCCAACATCAAGATAGCTTGCAAACCGCCACCAACTGCATTGAATTCGGACAGCTCATGACCCAAGCCATGTGGGTCAAGGACTCTTCGCTGCTGCAGCTACCGCATTTCACCGAAGAAGAAGTGAAGCACTGTTCGATTGGAAAAGGAAAGGCAACCTCAATTCTCGAATACCGTGAGGTTCCAGATGACCAGAAGAAGGGAATGGCCAATTTTACAGCAGAACAAAAGGAAGATGTTTCGAAATACTTGAAAATGCTACCTGATATCTCTGTCGAATCCAAGGTGTTTGTGGATGATGACGAGGATGATAAGGTGTACGAAGGAGATCTGTGCACAATCCGCGTAATCATTACTCGCAACAACTTGGAGAAGGGTGAAAAGGCTGGTCTTATCCATGCTCCACGATTCCCATACCCCAAGCAAGAGGCATGGTGGATCATTATGGGCACAAAAGAAGGAAAGATTGTTCACATTGAAAAGGTCGGAAATCCCAACAGAATCTTCAGTCATGAAATCAAGTTTTTGGCTCCTCGTGTTGGAACATATGAATTCGACCTTTACATTAAGTCCAATGCCTACGTCGGTTTGGACCAAGAGCAAAAGGTCACCCTCACTACTCTTGACAATTCTGTGTTGCCAGAGTACAAGATCCACCCTGATGATGCTGAGCTAGATGACGAACCAACTCTCTTTGAAGAGATCTTGAATGCTAATATCGAACAAGATGATTCTGATTCCGACGACAGTGATGACGAAAGTGACGGACCAGCAATAGCGGAGAAGTCGGATGCCGAGATGAAGAAGGAGAGACTGAAGAAGGCAAGACAACAGACAGATGATGATTCTGATAGTGATGACGACGCCGAAGAAGTCTACACTGACAAATAAGCCTTTAGGGGAAATATATTCATTTTCACATTCCTAGTTTTGTTTCTTTGTTTTCTTGCTTCCTTGCGAGAGTAGGGGGATGAAATCTGGCACGAGGCTGGCGAAGAAAGTAATATGACGACCTGCAATACCCTGCCAAGAACCATCTTTTAATTTCCAAAACTGTACTGTAGAATCTTATTTTCTATCCAGATCAAAAAGAGTCAGATATTACCGGTCCTGGCGTATTGGTACCGGTACAGCACATTGAACATATATTAAAGCAGAAAGCCGGTCTCACAGACTTTTAAAGTAATGGTCTAATCTAGTACGTTCCTCCGTACGTTTGTTGTACGCAAGACATTACTTGTACACTTTCATTTGGGTGTTGGGACAAATGGCTAACCTAAAGACCTTGAACAGACCAATCCATTGCCTTTGAAAGAAAATCAACAGTACCAAGCTATTTCAAAGCCTTGGGTTAGACGGAATATTGATATCTTTGGCAAAATTTTAAAAATCAGCACAATGCCAACTTTCAAGGTCTCCGTCCCCGCGAAAGGGAAGTTGGGCATCAAACTGAAAGATGGCCCTGAAATGGGGAATGTAGTTAGACTCTACAAGATTCTGGACGAGTCGGTGATGGAGGGTAAGATAGTTGAACCAGGTTGATTCGATATGTTGGGGTCGCTCATTGGTATCTCATTTTGCGATAACTGTTCCGTTTTCATAACATTGGCAGGGAAACTGTGCGTGGATGATGTAATATTGAGTATGGGGGGCACAAAAGTGTCAAGAATAGAAGAGCTCCTTCCCTTGGTCAAAACGTTAGAAGGCGAGTCTCGGTACTTTATGGTGGAGAGGGAAGTTGAGCAAGAAGATGAAAGGGACGCCGAGCCTGAAGTTGCGACCGAACCTGAGAAAGATCTTGAACCTCAGGTTGATCCGGATATGATTCGCCTTGACGAAGAAACAGGGGTCGAAAAATTGAAGATACCACAAGGGTCACTCGGGATTCGTCTCGACAAACGGCACAAAATATTGGGGGTTCTGCCAAACTCAGCATTAATGGACATGGTTTTTAAAGATGATCGCATCGTCAGCCTCAATGATACTGATGTGTCAAGCATGTCGACAAAAGAGTTTGTGAAGTTTCTTTCCGAACACAACGTCGAAACTAGAGTGCTAGGTATCAAAAGGGCTCCCAACTCACCACGACAAGTACCGGTCCCTCCTGTAGCACAAGTTGGGCTTGTACTAAAGAATAATTCACGTGGTTGGATTAAGTGCCTTGATCTCCTTGACAGTTCCCCTCTAAAGGGAATAGTTTTTCCAGGTGACAGAGTCGTTGGTGCTAATTGTCGCAAGGTGACAACAATAGAGGAACTAATGCCGTTGATGAAAGATAAGCAACATCGTGTCCTTACAGTTGTCACTCCAAAACAACCGGCAACCGGAAATGGTAGCAACAAAAAAAGGAGTCATCATAGGACGTTAACTACAAGACATCCGAAGAGTTCATTAAAGGCCAAATCTGTCTCAGAAGAATCTGCTATGATTACTTCCTATAAGACTGTAGGTCAAGAGGTGTTTGTCAATGTGGTTGCTCCGAAAGGGAAACTAGGACTCAAGCTCGGCAAAAATCACGAAGTGGTGGATCTGTTACCAATGTCGCCACTTGCTGGAAAGATTTTTAAAGATGATCGTGTCGTCAGTATTGATGAGGTCGACATTCGTGGAAAGGATGCTTCAAGCCTTGCGGTCCTGCTGATGGCCTCTCAACATAGAGCACGGGCACTCGGTGTTCGAAGGAAGTCAGGGAAGACCATTAAAATCGCGGTGCAAGAAACAAGAACGCGATCAATCGAAGAAATTCACAGAGAAGAATTTGAGCAACGATTTCCGACTTTGTGTGAGTTTGATATGCCTATGGGGGGAGGGGCAACAGATACATCCACCAGGTGCAAAATCTTGTCTGAACTACTGGCCTTTCATGAATCTATTGGATTGCCAAACGACATTGAAACAGAAAATGGCTCATTTTGCCACGTCATCAAGATACCAAAAAAAGGACTCAGCAGAAAGGGGGAGCTGATGAACAGTCTCGATGACGTGATGGCAAGTTTGGATTCCATATGTGGTAGTGATAACGATGCATCTGATTTACTCCTGGAATTCTTGGCCAACAGAAGCCCCAACTCATTTCTGAAACACAAGAGCATTGCCGAATCGCGACCTACGAAGCGAAGGAAAATTGAAGAGTCAAAAATAGACCCCGATCTTCCCTTTGATGATTCGCGAAAACGGGCTTCAGGTGATGATGCAACAGATTCCCTGGCACGAATAAAAAATGGACACCAGCCAGTTGCCCAAGTTGGAGAGGGTGTAGCAGGAGTAGAAAACTCCGCTGAGTCACTGACCGCCAGAAGTGGCGAGGGTGAACCAGATCCAAACCCAACAATAGAAAATGACACCGGCTCAGGTATAACAGATTCCACAGCGATGGAGAATGACAGCGAGGCAACAAACCCACTGAAAAGGACGGAGAAAAGTGCCGAACTAGGTGTAGGAAAGGGTGGAAGAGTGCCAGATCCACTGGAAAGGATAGATAAGGGATCCGTAGCCAATCCGTTGAAAAGAATAGAAAAGAGCACCGCATCGGGGGCTACAGGAGGTGAAGGTACGAATGGTACCATCGAGTCAAATGCTGCGAGAAATACCAATGAGCCACAATCAAAAAACGTGGACATGGTTGATGAAGCGACGGATCCAATTACTGCATCCAGCAGTCCGCAACAAATGATAACAAATTAAAGTGCCATTCTGAACTTGTACAGTACCAATCATCCAGAACTCCAACTTCAAACCTCCCTCGCCCGCCTCCCGACTAGAAACCTCAAACGTACCGCACGGATTCTGCGCGAACGCCGAATCTTTCGACTGGTCTCATCCAGAAATGAAGTTTGGTGGTGTCAATTTGAAACGTTGTATCGAGAAACAATGGCAAACTATGACGAAGTCAACAAGCTGCGACCTGGCGATCCCGAATCATTGAGCTACGGGGCTACATCTAGTGTCAGATTTGAAGAAGAGGGGTCACCCGAAGAAAAAAGATTGTTGAATAAAATAAATTTGTCACGGGGAAAGACAAATCACAAGGGCGTTCAACACTATGCTTACTGTGTTGTTTATGCACTCGTGAACGTTATCATTGGTGCTCCCGCACTGTATGGATATGCAGCAGTCATTTTCAACAACCCAATTTTCGATGGCCACATGAATGCATTGTCAAAGTTGGTCATATTTTCATCGCTCATGCATCAGCTAGGATTCACCCTTTTCTCGAATCTCGAGTATGCCATTGGAATGGTTCAGGATGCTGGCTTGATTTTTCTATCTCATATGGCGAATACAATCGCTGATCGTATGGTTGATGATGGTCACAGTGAAGAAGAGATTTTGTCAACGACTCTGGTGTTGTTATGCTTAGGTACGGCTGCGTTGGGTGTTGTACTGATCCTGATGGGGAAATTCAGACTCGCCGATGCGGTAGCATACCTCCCCATGCCAGTTGTGGTACGTCTCCTGTTATTTACGGTTGTCGAATTTATTCAATTTCATCAGAATGACAAACATGATATCTCACAATCCTTCCTACTACAATCGTAGGGAGGCTACCTTGCTTTTATCGGATACTTTTGTCTGCAGGCGGGGGTTGCCTTATGCATTTCCACACCAATGATGAATCTCTTGGATTGGGGGCATATATTCGACAAAGGCAATTTTGTGTTGGCTGTGCCAGGCTTGCTTGCTGGCTTGGTATTAACGATGACATCTAGGCTTGCAAAAAGTAGTGGGGCGTTACCAATGGTCATGATTGTGATTCCTGCCTTGTTTTACTTGATAACCTTTTTGCTGGGCTTTTCTTTGGATGACCTACGATCAGCTGGTTGGGTTGGAGCACACGCACCTTCAGTTCCGGTTAGCGATCTCTTCCGATTGGTTGACTTCGGAATGGTACGGTGGGACTTGGTTCCCGAAATTCTGCCGACCTGGGTAGGGATGGTGTTTGTTGTTTCATTTTCCAGCTGTCTCGATGTTGCTGCAATCGGTATCGATAGGGGAGAAGCTCTGGACACAAACAAAGAATTGGCAACCGTTGGAATTTGCAACCGTGAGTGCTGGCTGCAATAGAAACGTCATATCCTCGCATCATCTCATCATGTGTACTTCTATATGCGGACTACAGTCATGTCAGGGGTAACTTTTGGTTTTACTGGCAGTTATATTTTCTCGCAAACTATCTTCACTTATCGCACTGGAGTTCACGACAGAACCATTGGTGTTTTGATCATGGTTGCTTTTCTCTACATTGTTGTTTCCCCGGTGAATGTGCTGGAAATCTCTCCCTTGTTCTTCCTTGGTTCTACGCTGATTTTTATCGGTTATGATCTAATGCTGGAGTGGCTCTGGGAAGTACGCCACCAGGTCTTCCTCACGGAATATTTAATCGTATGTTTCACATTTTGTGCGATCCAGGTTGTGGGGATCAATTTTGTAAGTGATGCGTGTCAAAGAGGATTACTCGCTTGTTCGAAGTGTACCTAATCCAATATACCGGTAGGGTGTCGTGGTTGGTGTTCTGGTTGCGATTGTGGAGCACATATTTTCAACAGCACATAATACAGTTGTCAACAGAGTTGAGAAGCGATCGAACGCAGTGTGGTCCCCTTCAGATTTAAAAATCCTGAATGACGGAGCTTATAGTGGCGGCTCTCCAAGAATTGTGACACTAGAGGTGATCGGCCCGGTGTTTTTCGGTTCTGCTCTGCATCTACTGAATCTGATAACAGATGAAATTGGGCTCGATCAGAGTGATGGAGATTTTGCTGGGTCAATGTCGCCTGGGACGCCCCACTCATCATCCGTCATCTTGACAAAAAATCAATCGTTTTATATGAAAAGCGGGAAGAAGCCTCATATCCGCCCACCGTCTTATCTTGTTTTGGATTTAGCAGGAATGACCAATTTAGATGCATCAGCAGCGCGTGGCTGCTTTTTGCAGCTGGCTAAAATGTGTGCCAAGAAACGGATCATGGTATGTGCAGCTGGTGCTTCTAACAAGACCGAGTGGATGCTCCGGAGCCACGATGTTTCGCTTGTCGATGTCGAAGACGAACAATTGGTTAAGGAACGGTTGCTCGACCCTGAGCTTCGGAAAGGTGCAAAATCGTCACTTGAAAAGATTCTTCTATTTTTAACGGCCCAAGAGGCGCTTGAGTTTTGCGAAACACCAATTGTCCAGTCCTCAAACAAATCGAAAAGATCATTATCCTCCTCTAAGCTCGTCGGTTCTGAGGAGCAATCCATTTCATTTGTGCTCGCTTACATTCTTGGGTCCTCAAACGAAGAAGCGAAGGTGCTAGGTCGTCTGGAAGACAAACGCTTCCATGAGAAAATTGTGTTAAAGTCAAATGAAAAAGTGTTCTACAAGAATACATATCCGGACGCATTCTATGTTGTACTAAGTGGGTGTGTTGCACGGCAAACCACTTCGCTAATTCCCCCAGACCCGCGATCAAAGCTTGTGCTTACTGGCGCAGGTCGCGTTGAGCAGAAAAATATGAATAGTGCAATTGACCTGTTTGATGACAAGTTTATAGCAGAGCAAAAAGATGCACTTAAAAAAGGTGTTGTAGCGGTCTGGCGCATTGGTGGCATCTTCGGTTACTTGGATTATTTGATGGAGAGACAGAGAGTATTTCAAGCTGCAGCAACGCAAGAAGGAACTATGATTGCGAAGGTCACCCGCTCCCATATGGATGTTTTGAAATCAGAAGATCCAGAACTACATGCTTTAGTACAGAAGGCTCTCTTATATGCATGCACGATGGATCTCGCTTACAGATCGTAATGTTTCAAGCCGATGATAGCGTCATACTAATCGATAAAGGAATATCATGGCTTCGCCGAAAATGGGTAGCACGAACATCATCGCTTTGTCGAAAATGGATAGCACGAATCCAAGTATGTGTTTGCGAAATCAAAGTCAACCTGCTGTTTTTCTATCTGCCGCCTTGACCAGTGCCCTCCAATGCCGCTCACGAAATCGGGCCGCACTATTTTGAACTTGTGTTTCAACCATGAGTGCGAGTCGTTGCCCTGGGTGATGTTGTCACCATCAATTCGCAGGACGATTCCTTCCACCGTGCCACCATCCAAACGAAACTCAGATTTGGTTTCAAGCAGCGCCAGAAGCTCTTTGCGAAATTGATCCGCTGTCTGACCGTCTGATTTGGATGGATGGTAAGTTCTTGCGGCAATTATTGGAACAGCTGGTATTTGCGTGTCTTGCAAAGCAGAGTGAAAACGTTCTCGTGAAAAGAACTTTCCAGTCGCTTTGCAATATATGTCAAAGGCAACAAAGTAGCCTGGGAGCTTTTGATATGGGATACTGTGTCTCGCCGCCAGCCATTCCCCGTAAACGATGAGGTCTCCTTCGCCCAATACGCTTATAAGCGCTTCTCGATGCTCCCCTATCCACACAGGTATCATTGAGAATTGTGCATGTTCTCCTTGTGTGATGTAGTGGCTACGATTCTGCACCATTATTTGACCAGAAAAAGGACACAGGGATAGACCAAGGTTGGCGCCGTCCACCTTCTCCTCGACTATGACCGTCGATTTTCCATCGCAAAATGTTGGAATGATACAGTCCAAATCTGGGAGTACGAGGTCATCGACTGTCGTGGCTGTTCCGCCAGAGTCAAAAAGATGGGTGGTTCTTGGATATTTCACCAGCTTTGGAAGTGGAGGTGCTTTCCCGAGACGTCGATAACACGTTTTCAAACATGCATCTACCATTTTTCTTTCCGATCTTCGTTGGTCATTTTGATGAATTGGCGATGACAAATTGTCTCTATGAAGCTTCGACTGTTCTAAGCAGTCTAATGCCTCCGAGTAGAGCCCCTGTTTTGCCAGCGCAAAGCCTTTGTAACCAAGAACTGTAGCCATTTGATTATTTCTTCGTTTGGACATTGCCTTTTCTCCTTGTATTCTCTCGCAAAATGCATCTGCAACTTTGACAACTACTAGGCCTTGTTGTTAGAATCCTTCGACCTTGCGATCTAACGATTGTCGTCCATCGCCGACATACCTTGATGAAGATCTCCTTTCTTGCCAGCACTTCGACATTGCCGAATCATGCTGGTTGGGTCTGTACACACACTTTGATCCGACATAGGCATTTGTCTTTTGACTTAAAGTGATTTTGTGAGACTGCATATTGATTTTGGATTTCAGATTTTGCACGCACGTTTCGAGACAAAGGTGTAGTCACTAAACCCTTCTCTGTGCGCTTATTGCACTCGCGCAGCGTTCGCAAATTTGAAAATTTATATTTCGCGAGCCGACTGGATATTCGGAACGGGAGTAACGACAAAGGCTGCACCGAGATTCATTCTTCTTTGTTGCATCTGTTTGATCTTTGAGAGGCCAACAACACCAAGAAACTCAAGAAATATGGGAAACAGTCCGTCAGTCTTACCGACTGCGGATCCAGCAGTGTTGAACGACGACTATGAGTGGCCTGAGAACCTGTATCTCGAACTGAGGGATATGGCGAACATTTCCTTCCTCGTGTACACATTTGCCTATCTGACGGATGTCGCTCGTGAATTCGGTCTAGAGGGGATGGTCATCAATGATGAAGGTCGTATTGGAATGCCGACTCGTGATCTCCCTCGAAGTTTCAGCCCAGCTGAGATCATCGAGATCATCGAAAACAACTTGGACACACTAAAGTCTCGGTATCAAACATATTTTGAAGGGTACCGCTATGAATTGCTCATCGAGAAATTGAAAGTTCTGCAAGGTAAGAATATTTTTGCTCCGCCGCTTTGATTTTCGAAACGACATTCTTTGGTGATGTATCATTCTCACTATAAATATTTGCAGAAAGAGAAGAACTGTCTGGTCTTGAAAGACCGTTGACGCTGGAAGAGTATGACGACAGGCACCAAAAACATGACTTGGTCTATGGGGTTACAAAGGACGATATCAATAAAAGACTGACACTCGTCTTTCGAGGGACGGAAAACGAGCTAGCATTTCGATCGAACTGGTTGTCAAATGCGGCCTTCGTGAAGAAGGAGTATGATCTGCCGCCCGTCCTTCAAGCGAACGACGTCGTCGATTCGATGCGGTTGCATAGTGGGTTTGGAAAATACATTTTTGATTATACCTTTGATGAAGATGATCCAGTGACATGGAGAAAATATGATGAAATTTTGGAGGACGTCAAGCTTCTCCTGCAAGAATATCCCGACTACAAAATGTGTGTATGAGCCGAATTTCGCCGATTTTGCAATGCTGCTGATGTGTGCTGACTTTGTCCTCCACATTTATCATTATAGCTACGTTACAGGCCACAGTCTCGGGGGTGCGCTGTCAACTATTGTTGGGTTATATCTTGCATGTGACCCAGAAATTCCAAAACCTGTTTCCGTCATCAATTTTGCAGCGCCAAGGGTTGGTGGTCGACACTTTCTTCATGCAGCGAGATGGCTAGAGCGAAAGAAGTGGTTGCGGGTATTGCGAGTTGTGTAAGAAGGGCTGTTTATACTTCAGATCTTATTTATTGTGTGAATTGGACTCACGTACTCTTCACAATCCCCAAAACCCTGTAGCAATGACGGTGACACCATTGCTGCAATGCCAATGACAAATTATCACCACATCGGAATTCAGCTTCGTTTGTTTTCAGATATTGGTAAAGAGCCCCGATTTTCCTATCCGAGCCCAGAGGAAACGTACAGGAAGTATATGGGAAGATTGTGGCAAAATTCATTGGGAAAGAGCTTCAACTTAAGTTACGATCACGGGGACTATCGGGAACGCGTCGACAAGGATAAACTATTTCTCCTCAAATATGATTTGAACAAACTTTACGATGACAACGAGTTGACTGGACTCAACACTCAAGATAGTACGCAGGTCATCCATCAACGAGTCTAATAGGCAAGAAGTCGAATCCATCTGAATCGATGACAGTACCATAGTTTTACTGGTCCGCTACATCGATAGAAGCGTGATTTGTACACAACAAGACTCGGATTTTAGAATCTCTTACTAATTTCAGTATTCGCCCGGTAAAGGAACAAATGCTACATTGTTTCACCATCTGTTTTTTGTGGACTTTGTCCATTGTTTTTGAACGAAGGTGGAGCATTCTTCATCTCTTCCTTCGCTTGCTTCATCAACTCCTGTTGATCTTCCTCAGTCATTTCTTGTCCCTGTGCCTTTGCCATCGTTGCCATGGCTGCAACGGACATTTTTGCTTTGATCTCATCAGCGTCCATGGTATTCTTGTTTAGTCTTGCAAAAGCATATCCAACCTTTCGGAATTCCTTACCCAACAGACGAACACCTTCTGCTCGTCGAAGACGGATTTCTTTTGGAACTGTAGCATCATCGAACAACTTCTTGCACACCTCAACTAGCGTGCTTTGAATATCACGTTTGTTGATAGCCCAGACAAATTCGAGAAATACTGGAAGAGACCCATCAATTTGCATCTGCATCTGTGCGGCAGCCTGTTGCTCGTCCAAAAGCCCAGACTCTTCAACATCCCTATTAAGGGACTCCGCCTGATTCATTGCTCGCGCCCCTGCTGTGGCCGCCCGAATGCCAGCACCAAGAAGCTTCATATTCCCTCCAATGGCACTTGTATTCTGCTTGGTCCTCGCCCAGTGACCACCGAGGCCCAAAACACTGCCTTCAAATCCCAAATATGCTTCCGCGTTAACCTCCAATGAGAATCCAATCGCTTGAAGATACATGGCTCCTTGAGCTCCCTTTGCAATTTCGACAGCTTCTTCGTTGCATCCCTTGACATATTCTTCGACCTTTCCCATGTTAATTATTTTGCTGTAGTCAATGTCTTCAAATTCTTGCACCCGAGTTCTCAAGTGTTTGGCACACTGAACTTGTCGTTTTGCACTTTTAAAATCAGTCTCTTCTCTCATTTTGGACATTCGTTCCTCCATTTTTTTCTCGCGATCTTCGGCTGACATTTTCTCATAAGTTTCCATGTCCATTGCGTCTGATCCGTCTTTCATGTCGTCCTTCAACATGGAATCGGCAGTTCCGGCAATCCAAAGTTCCCCAATATATTTCTCCACGAGTGTTGATCCAAACATGACATTGAAGAAGACCATTGGGTCCATTTCAGCATTTTCATTCCCATTGCCTTCCATCGGACCATGTTTGTCATAGCTTGCTCTCATCTAGTTGCGAGACAGACAAATGGCGATGACATTGTAAGTGAAATGAAACATAGCAGAACAATCATTTCCATACCGTATTCTTACTTCTTCGTTGCTCAAGATATTGTAAGCATGACCCAACTCTTGAAACTTCTTGGCAGCTTCTGGATCATCTGGATTTTTATCGGGGTGACAGGTTCTTGCTTTCTTGTAGTATGCCTTTTTCATTTCTCCACTCGTGGCATTGGTGGATACTCCCAACAAATCATAGTACGCTCGATCCTTGACTTCTCGTTCGTCCTCTCCACCGGCGCTGATAGTAGAGCCACCTGGATTCAATTTCTTTTGCTTTTCCATAAGTTCCTCCCATTCCTTATCCAAAAAGTAGAATACCCAAGCCTTCTTTTCTCTATCCCAAACCTTTCCAAATTCCCTGGCTTCACGGGCCTGTCTGATTTCCTCTTGCCTATTTACAACTCCCTTCTTAACGGCTCCAAAAAAGGATCCAACACCCTTGGCGAAGCTGCCAAAGACCTCGCCATTTTGTTGTTCAGTCATGGTTTCGATTGCTGATTGATTCAATCAGAGTTCCGATTGGTATCTTGCGGGTTTCTTTCGTTTGCCTGTAACGAAAGGCTCTGCTATATACGAGGTGTGCCGGTTAATCTTTGCTTGTGACTGTGTTTCTAGGGTAGGGTTTTCTTTCTTACTCGCTCGTCATTGACCCAAGCAAATTCATCCACGGCCATAAAAAAAGTTCTCCTGATCCATTCGAACAACCAGAAAATAAACCTAAGGCAGTACCTATGCTTTTATTGTCGTACGTCCGCCAGCCCCAAAGTTGTGGTTTTCATTTGCGTCACTCTAGCGATTGACCAAGCCGACCCTACCACAATAGTCATAACATCGCTTTTTCAACTGTTGAGATAGACATCAGCACTGCACCATTCGGACCCATTCCACCCGATTTGCGTATACTGTTCCTATTTCTACATCGTCTATAGGAACCCCTCTTCTAAATTTCATTGGCGCCATCCTTCCTATAACAAACGAATCGTCAACGGAAGGTGTCTCCTCCTCTTCCTCCTCCTCTGTGGTGGCGAGAATGAGCACCTATCTCAACACCGGTCCGCCTCGGTCCAAAAGCTCTCCCAGGTTGGCAAAAGCAGATAGCCTTGACGAGAAGTACACCAAACGGAGAAAGCAAGAATTTGTGGCAGAATATAGACAACAGCAATTGCAGCAAAGACAGCTTCTGACATTTGGTGGAGTCATCACCTTTCTCTTTCTGTTTGTCCTGGTTTTCTATTGGGAGCTTCCATCCAGTACTGATATTCCTGGTCGTACACCAGCGGATATTAGTCGAAACATTAAAAGGCGCCGGAATCATCTCCGAGACGGAAGTGGTGACAGTGCTGACCGCCGGAACCCATTGGGGGCTTCCATGGATGACGACTCAGACGATGATGACATTGCAGTTGTAGCAGCAAAACCAATCGACAATGAAAACCTGAACAAGAGGATGGCGCAAACGATAGAGGATTTGAAACGATTCCAACAAGAAAAGGATCTCTTGCATCAGCAGCAACTACAACAACACGAAAAGAACAACCCAAATGTCCACAATTCCAACCAAGGATAAAGGACATAGATAGAATGGGAGAAAAAAAACAATCCGATGGAAGAATATCGATTCTCAGCAATACAACGCAAATATGCAATCGATCGGAGGATTTACACTGACCGAACATCGTGAATCAGCTCACCGATTGTGCAGTTTTCACAATGTCTGGAACGACAAGCACATAGTTAGAATTCGAAGCATCATTTGAGACACAACTGAATTGGACCGAAGACTACTACTGGCCACTGCAACGACATGAAAGCGCCAGCACGAACAGAAATCATATCAGTTGAAGCACTAACTCTATTGCTACACAAAATCGGAGTCGCGACTGGCATTTTTCATCAGCAGCTGCCCGTGCCACCACTCTAAATCACTGGATCACAGCGTTCAGAAACATCGGCTTGGCCCCCAAAGACCGAGTCGCCTTCGAAATCTACGCCGCTGCGAACATTGCACTGAGCACTCTTTTGTAGACTGCTGATGTAATGGAACCAATGAGAAGGGATATACAAAACCTCACCAGCTTTCAGAACAGTTTCGAGGGACATGGCATTCCCAGATTCTTCCAACCAACTCCTTTCATCCTCGGGCATGTCCAGGTCGTGCATCAAGTTCATGTGACCGAAGTTGAGCATGGATTGTCGGTACATCGGATGCTCTCGCGTTGTAACAATACCAAGCTTGGAACACTCCGTTGGCGGGCTCAAAATGTACCGCTTGGCACCACTGATCATCGCAACCATGTTGCGTCCGGCGTCGAAATGAGTGGCCGCTGTAACTCCACGCTCTCCGAATCGACATTGAATCCCCTAAATATCGCAACAATGGAAGATGCTATAAGGTCTTTCTTCACAATGGCAGAGACACTGGTCAGTACTATAGTATGTTACGCACCTTTTGAGCTTCGGGTTTGAAGACGAAGAATGTTTCGGTAGGCGATGAGAAAGAAGGCAGATCTTTGCTGATGAAGGACCATTCTGGCTCTGGTGCCATGCGTTCTTCTTTGCGGACACCTGTTTGCCAGTAGAAGTGAGGTTTGTTTGGGTTCAAACCCGTTTCATCAGCGTACCTCGCATGCTCGGCCCACTTGTCAAATCTATGGCGTTATCATTGAAAGGCAAACAATCGTTAGTTGGAATTTCTTGAAAGAGTCTTCAGATTTAAGACATGCGGTGACACTCACGTCCAGTCATTATATCTGCTTGGTGCCAGTCCGAAGGACTCAACATCCCATGCATCGCCGTTGAAATAGGGAAAGAAGTTGTTAATTGACTCTTGGCACTTTCCAGACAATGGCTTTGCACCAACGACAGATCCATTGAAGTTCTCGCTGAGGTACCCATCGGTCCATTTCTTTCCTGCAGCAACAACTTCAGGGACATTGATTAACTTAAATGGGAGCCTTGCTTCTCGGAATTCTCTTGCTGCGACGACATCATTGGGATCGGTGTAGTCAAAATGGACAAGCACTTCTTCGAAAGGGGTTGGCGGGTGATCAATATCATCTTGGGGCCAGTCTTCTATTAGGGTTCTCAGAGGTCTAAGTTTTGGATAATTACCTAGCTGTTCTGATTGTACACTCATTTTTGCAGGATACTTGTACGAATGCTTTGTAAAATCCATCTTTGGGCCACTGCTTTTGTCTGAAACTGCAGAGTCCTCCCAGGCAAACTTTTCTTCATGCCGCTTGGCCTTGAAGAATTTTCGAGGACTGACAATGGCACCATTTGGTTTCCTTTTCAGAATTTTTGTCATTGACTCCAATAGTGGTCTGCCTTTGGTTAAGGAGGGTAAAAACTCAGAGTTCATCCATTGTGTTCCAGAGTCTTCATTCATTCGGATTGCAGTGTCCAATATCGCTAGTCTTTGTTCGTGTTTTTCCATCACATAATTCATTTCACTGGAGGAGCGGAGAAACTTGATGACTCCTCTCTTCCAAGCTTCCTCGTCGACTTTTATCACCAGCCCTTCCTGCAATGCCGCTTTAATCTTTTCTTGGAGGCTCTCTTTTGTGCGCTTCAATTTCTCCATCTTCTCGTGAGAAAGCTGCTCAGGCTTGTCGTTGGCGAATCGGTTGATACTGACAGTCAACATCCGATGTGTGAATGCTAGCACTGCTGATGACAGTACCAGTAGGACGAGTACCTTGATTTTCTTCAGATGCTTTTGTTTCCAATATTTTCCATGCTGAATTGTCGAAAGAAAAAGTCATTGAGTAAATAGGAACACAAGGCAACGACGGGGGGATGGTGTTATCCAACAGTAGTTTCACCTTTGTTTCATCGGGGAAATACCCAGAAGTGAAAGACTTTGTCACTGATGATAACATTGCACGTTATAAGATATAATTTCCCGTTCTATTTTGGCTCGGGGGATGAGATGTCTATGGGAAAAAGGTGTAACTAGCTTTGATGATAATGACTTGAAAGCTTTTGTTGTCTCTGAAAATGTGATCGTTTCAAGTTGTTCTTGCGCGTTTCAACCGCGCAATAGGATGGAGGCAGGACTGTAGGTATTATCAAAAGCTACAGTATCCTCTACGGACGTAAACTCATAAAACAAGTGGTCGAGATAAAGAGGCGCCCCTTGAGTTTCTAAGCAGAGCAGAGTGTGATCAAAACCGAAGAATCTGACTACCAATCAGCGACAACAAGTAATGAAAATCCAACTATCAACCGACAAAGTTCTAATTTCGTCTTTTCACTAGTCATATCATACATATCATTCTGCCATCTGCACGAGTGCAAATTAAGTCTAAATCCCTGGCTCACAGAGATCCGTTACATCAGCTTGCCCCCCAAAGATTGCATCACCTTCGATATCAACCCCACTTCGCACATTGCACTGAGCACTCTTTTGTAGACTATTGATGTAATGGAACCAATGAGAGGGAATATACAATACTTCACCAGCTTTCAGAACAGTCTCAAGAGACATAGCATCACCGGATTCTTCCAGCCAGTCTCGTTCATCCTGGGGCATATCTGGTTCGTGCATCAAGTTGATGTGGCCAAAGTTGAGCATGGAATGTCGGAACATTGCATTCCCTCTAGTTGGAACGATGCCAAGCTTCGAGCATTCTTTCGGCGGACTCAAAATGTAGCGCTTTGCTCCAGTGACCATCGCAATCATGTTTCTACCAGCGTCGAAGTGTGTGGCGGCGGTGACTCCTCGCTCTCCAAACCGGCATTGAATACCCTGAGTTGAAAGCAGAATATGTGATTAGATCAGTGTTGTGAAAGGGCACCATCAACGTATGATCTCGTTGCTGTACGAACCTTTTGCGCTTCAGGATTAAAGACGAAAAACGTTTCAGTTGGCGAGGAAAACGATGGTAGATCCTTACTGATGAAGGTCCATTTTGACTTCGGCAAATTTCGTTCTTCTTTGTCAACTCCTGCTTGCCAATAAAAGTGAGGCTGGTTTGGGCTAAGACGCGCAGAATCTGCGTACTTAGCGTGTCTAGCCCACTTTGCAAATCTGTGTGGATTCAAAGGGAGAGTGTTGAGATTGGGACCTAGAAGACTGAATCAATCACTCCTTCGCACTCAAAGAAAAGCAGTCACTTACGTCCAGTCGTTATTCCGCGTGGGTGCAAGTCCATATGTTTCGATATCCCAGCCATCGTGATTGAAAAAGGCAAAGAAGTTGTTAATTGACTCTTGGCACTTTCCACTAGCGGGAGCTGCGTCGGTCGGATGTCCACTAAAATGCTCGTTGACATATTCATCGGTCCATTTCTTCCCTGCAGCAACAACTTCAGGAACGTTGACGAACTTGAATGGGAGTTTTGCTTCTCGGAATTCCTTCGCCGCCGCGACATCGTCGGAGTTGGTGTAGTCAAAGTGGATCAGCGCTTCTTCGAATGGAGTTGGCGGATGATCAATGTCATCCTGAGGCCAGTCTTCCATGAGGGTTCTGAGCGGTTTAAGCTTTGGATAATCGCCGATCTTTTCTGGTGGAGCACTCAATTTTTCAGGATACTTGTACGAATGCTTTGTAAAATCCACTTTTGGGCCTTTGTCTGCGATTGGCGCTGCCAAATCCTCCCATTTAAATTTTGTGTTTTGTCGTTTGACCTTGAAGAATTTGCGAGGACTGATGAATGCCCCACCTGACTTCTGTCTCAAGACTTTCTTGATTGCGTTCAACAAGGGCTTTTCCTTAGTCAAGGAGGGTAAAAACTCAGGGTTCATCCATTGTGTCCCAGAGTCTTCGTTCATTAGGATTGCAGCATCATATGCCGCCAGACTATGTTCGTGTTCTTCCATCGAAGTGTATTTTGGATTATCGTTGTGACGGAGAAAATTACTTGCGCCTGTCTTCCAAGCTCCAGTGTCAAATCTACCCGTCAATCCTTGCTTCAGCCCCATTCTGATATCTTCTTGCAAGAGCTGCTTGGCCTGCTTCAATTTCTCCATCTTCTCCTTTGAAAATCTCTGAATCCTTTCTTGGGGGCTTCCTTCGTCTTCCTTCAACACCCACCGAGTAAACACCAACACAGTCAGAGCAATGCTAAACAACAACAAAGTCTTGTTCTTCTTCATTTGCCGTTGTTTCTGACGTTTTGCATACTATTGCATCCGGATAAATTTAAATTGTTAGGCAAGGATTGTTCGGCAATGACATCGTCTGACGGGAGAATTTAATTTCAAACAATTTACCTTTGAATCATCAGCAGGACAACAATCTCCACTACAGGACTTTTTCATAGACGGAACCATGACCACTTTATTGTCTGTCTCGTTATATTCTTCACTTCGAGATTTGAATTGTATTAATATCTGACAGCAGTGTTGAGTAAAACTAAAAATTTACGAATTAGTTTGAAATGGTGCAAAAATCAAGCCTAAATCCGAACCCTGATTCATCGCCAATAGTTGGAATGGATTCTTATGCACGAGATCAACAGCTACGTAGTCTAAATGCAATAGCAGAGATGAAATAGGTTTCGCAATACACTAACTACTGTCTTATCTGTCCTGCAAGATTAGAACAAAATTAAACTCTAGGCACGAAGCATGGATTCCAAAGCAGCCTTAGCAAGAGGAGCATAAGCGGCCTTTTCAGTCTTGAGGCAGATCTTTGTGGCATTGACTCCTTGCTTGAAAGTAAGCTCAGCCAAGAACTCCATGTTTGTAACAGTCCGCATTGAAAAATACACAACTTCTTGTCCTTCGGCATTGGGAACTGGTCGACGAGCAATGAAGAAACAGTTGTAACCCTTGAACTTGTTAATGACACTTTCGATATCCACATTCGAGGGCGGCAAATCACTGACGGTTCCATAGAGTTCATTGCGATCATCAATGGACTTCCAGGTTTCGATGAATGCGGATCGTTCCATGGTTCCATCTTGAGAGAATAGTGCATCGAGGTTGAAGATGACTGCAAAGTAAAACACATTTCCAGTAGCCATGTTCTTGATGGCTACTTGAACTTGTGGATTTGCGGGTTGTCCTGGCGGCATCGGAGCCAACATAGAAGGGGTGACAACCAACTCAACAGCAGCCGAACCAGATCCTCCAGTTGGAATGGGCGGATTGCACACAATCTGTTGGCTAGCTGGACTTAATCCAAATGAGTTCTTGTTCAATTGGATCGCAAGGCCATGCACGCTTGCTTGAGAGCTAATGTTTTGGATATCCATTTCTAGACGAATGGTTCCATTCAATTGACGGAAACCAGCATGGACTTCGATACCATTTGACTTTTCGGGACCCACGACCTTGTTCATTGGAGCCTTTGGTTCGTACTGAATGAATAGAAAAAAGTTATAAGATGATAATATCAGCGGAAAAGAAATGGGGAACTCCAGAGAATACTTTGCCTACAGGCACTTACCAGTCCACCATCGCTGATTCCCATGCCACCAATGTCCAACAAGTCTTCACCTCCAACATCATTCTCGGCTTCATAGTCATCTTCGTCGTCGTCCTCGTCTCCTCCAAGTCCTGTACCAGCAGCACGTCGGACCACAAAGGCATCTGGAGGCTTATGGTAGACACTCGACAAAGTTGCAATTTGACCAATCAAGCTGTTCAACAAGGAAGGATCCAATTTGAAAATATCGTCCTCAATGACAGGCTTGTCACCCAAGACGACCATCTTGGCAGCTTCAGGATCGGTACTGAGCAATCTCCAGTAGATGAAACCACGGTCACGCAAGTCTGGGTTATCAGATTCTTCTGTGGCCAAATCCAAGACACGTTGGACCATATCTTGTGTATCTTCGGGGTTCTTCAAGAAGCATTTGACAGTTGCAGTCAAGAGTTGTAGCTGGACAGCTGGATCTTCTTCCTCGAAAGTTTCCAAGAATGTGTCAAGGAGCTCATCAGCATTATCAATACGTTCGGCATACTCTCCAATGATCCAAATCATCGAAGCCCGAGCCAACGGTTCGTCCAGAGTATCCAAGTTGTCGCAAAGCGTAGCAATGATAGATTCGTAACGGTTGGGGTATCGACGGAAGATATCCTTGATCACAATCACGGATTCTTGAACAACGTAGTTAACCTTGGTTTGGATCAACTCCAACAAAACACCGATACAGCGCTCAGCAGCACGTTCCAATTTGACAGCACAACGGCCAATTGCCGAAACAGCCTTTCGGACAAAGTCAACATCAACCTCGGTGGAGTATTCCTTGAGTTCCAAAAGAACTTGATCGATGTTCTTTTCGCTGACAAGCTTGATGATGATTTCAAGTTTTTCCATTTTGACATAAATGGGATCATTGTACTTGCAGAAGAAAACCTTGATTTCGTTTTCCAAGATATGTGGTCGCTTTTGGACAATCAAGTTGATGTTTCGCAAGGCAACATATTGAATTTCGGGTTCGCTGTTGAGCAAAGTGACAAGAGGAGGGGCCAACTTTCTCGTCAATGCCCGAATGGCATCGCTGTTGGAGGATCCCATCAATTCCATGTAACTGAGAATGACCTTGACAGCAGACATGACCACAGCCGAGTTGGCGTGTTGCAGACGAGGAGTGACACGTTCAATGATACCTTCGGCTTCACGTCCATCGGCAGGAGTGTACTTGGCCAAGGAATCCAAGATGAAGACTTGTCCCCATTCGGTACATTCGTTCAAAGCAGCAAGTAGCTTTTGCAAAACGGCGGCAGAAATCTTCATGACATCCTTTCCAGAAGCTTCGGCAATTTCAGACAGGGCGGCGACAGCATTGGCAACAACGGAAGGGTTGGAATCACTAATTAGATCGTGCAAAGTCTCCAAGAATCCACGCTCTGCCACAAGATCGGGGGCAATATCGTATAGCTTGGCAACACAAACAGCGGCAGTTTTTCGAACATATGGATCTTCATCTCGCAAAGCCCGACCCAATGGTTCGCAAAGGTATTCGGTGATGCGGTCGACACGGATGCATCCCATGGTACGAACGGCCAAGGCACGGATAAGAGGATTGGGATCATTGGAATCCTTGACAAAGGTATTGACAGCCAAAAGGGTAAGCTCTGGTTGTGTCTTGGCATAGTTGATGAGATACAAGTAGACCAACTTTTTCAATTCAATATTTCCCGTTTGGACGCAATTTAGGACGTCAGTGAACAGACTGGAGACATCCTTTCCAACAGTCATAGATGCAATGACTTTCTTGACGGCATCAACCTTGACTTGCTTTTCTGTGGCGTGCAACTCCATTCTCAATTCGTGTAATTCTCCCTTCTTTTGGGTCGTAAAGAACCGACTGTCGTTGGCATTGCTGCTATCTTTTCCCTTTGGCATTTTGGAAACTTTGTTTTAAATCAGATGATGGGCTGAAGAGAGGGAAAGAGGAGCGTATCGTGGGAGGAAAGACAACACTGTGAGCTTGGTCATTTCTATTTAACGTCGTATGCGAAAGGTTGTAAACGAGCAACCAAAATACTCGTCATTCTGCAGTCAAAAACGACAAAACCTTCAAGCTGAAGACAATAACAAAAACTCTATATTGGTCTGTTGCACTTACTTTTGTTCAACTTCACAGCTCTGTTTGTTGCTAGTCTTGTTGTTGCTACTACTGTACCGGTAGTTAGAGGATGATCTTCGAGTTTTTGTCTCATGTCCGTTCCACAATGGTGGTCGTCCGTTTTGCGTGCGCCGGCCTACCAAACATTGTTGAATGAAATGTACGGCATCCTACTTACGGGGATTTTGGGACTATTTTATGTTGCTTCAAACCACTGAAAAACTTTTTGACTCCATTCTTATTGTCGTTGTACGAACTGGACTGGACTGGACTGGACTGGACTGGACTGGATTAGACTGCAGGGTCTCGACAACATGTCTTACAACTATAGCCAACAAGGCGACCATTTTGATGATCTCTATGATGACCTACAGCATCGGAATCAGTACCAGCAACAGGCGGATGTAGATCAAACGAGAAACCAACTTTGGTATCCTCAAAACCGCCAACATGAAATGCAACAGGATCAGCAGCAAGGTCAATTTACATACCAAGCCCACCAGCCGCAGCAGTATTCGTATCAACAACTTGCTCACCAAACCTTTCAACAGCATCAGCAGTTGTCAGCCTCGTCACCGTATACAGATTTGGGAAAACAACCAAACCAACATCATCCACAACAACCTCCCCCACTACCAATACTGATGCCATTGCCAACACCCCCACTACCAATACCGGTGTCACTGCCAACACCTCCCCCACCAATTCCGTACCATCAAAACCAGAAAGACCCACAGCAGCAATTACCAATGCCGACTGACCCACGCAATGGAAGTGCTAGCTCGCATGCGGGACAGAAGAAGAAAAAGAACAAGAAGAAAAACAACAACAACAACAACAACAACAACAACAACAACAACAACACGAGCCACGACAAAAGGAAGGAGGAGAAGAAGAGGAAAAGAACGGAGAAGAACGCCAAGAGAAAGCTGCTGAGGAAAAAGTGGAAAGCGGAGAATGCACATCGAACTCGGGCCATTAATCTCAACGTGGACAGTGGCCTTGCCGAATTTACGAAGGCCTTCAAAATCGCGGAATACAACCGAGTTTCGAGAAAGTGCAACATACGCTTTCCAATGATTGATAAATATCATGACACGAACGACGTTACGCAGATGGGAAAGATATGTCTAGCGTATCATTGTTTCGGAGCATGCAGCCATAGTCATAGAAATGAATCACATCGGGATTTGAGTCCGTCCGAACGGCAACGATTCTATGATTACTTGAATGAAGTAAAAGCTAAGATTATGGAGGAAAAAAGTGTTGGTACGAAAAAGAAAGCCAAAAGTAATGGGTACGACCCTGAAATCATATTGCCATCCACTGCAAAAACGACGATGGGCAGAATGACGCGCTCCAAAACAAAAGCAATACGGGAAATAGAAGCATCAATCGAGAGTGACAAACGTAAAGCAGATGACTCGGGTATGGACAGCAAACAATCCGACAGCAACAAGAGGCAACGACTCGATCTTGATGATGATGGTATATTCGCTGACTGTCCTGATGACGATGAGATACAAGTTTTGGGAACAATAGGGACTCCTGCTACCAATACGCTATCTCCTCTTGATAACGATGGAACAGCAGTGAATCCTGTTGACTTGACGGATTCCATCACTCCCATGACCAGAGAGTTGCACACTGGATTAACTCCCGGGAGCAAGTCTCAAACTGATTCAAACAATGAAAACTTGAACTCGATAATGGTATCTTTGTCTAGCTCCCTTGACTTGGATCAAGGTTCCAACACCACGGCACTGTCGGTTCCAACGGCATCATCCGATGATGGAATTAGTGCTGCGCAGACTCATCAGCAACTTCCAACAGATACGTTTGATGCTACGACGGTCGAGGAAGTAACATCACCATCTGTTGATCAAAATGTTGGCAACAGATTCAATACAAAATTACCAAAGAAACCCACCAATCCAAGTCAAATCGATCGAACAACAGCCCCACAAGAAGAGTCCCAAAAGGAGGTATTGTCACCCAATTCAAAATCGCGACGGTTGAAGAAACTGAAAGCGCAACTTGAACTCGCTAAAAAGCAGCATGAATTGGCAAAACTCAAGGAAGGTCTACGAAAGAGGGATCATGAGCTCCAAAAGCAGAGGAACAAGGACTGCATTCGTGCAAAGCCTCTTGCCCCGATTTCAGCCTTGTCTGCAAGCTTAATCATTGAGAATATCAACGAGACAGGCCCTGAACACATGGTATATTTCCCAAATTCTCAACTTGATAACGATTTGCAGTTGACGCAATACAAAGCAATTTTGTACGGGGACAAGGAGGAGGAGGAGGCAACTGAAGCACTATCGACCCGTAAGAAGCAGATTGAACGAGACTTGGCCGTTCTCAAGGAACGATTGGAGTCATCCTTTCCAACAGTCGAGGCTGCATCAATGAGCAGAGAAGACCTGCAAAGGAAACTAGAAGAAGCTCAAGCAAACAAAGATATATCTTACTGGAAGTTGTTTGTATCAAAACAGGAACATATTTTGTCTAATGTGGAGAATCAGATTAAAGAGAATTCAGCTTCTTTAAAGCAGTGCACAGAGGAGATGGAAAACGTGGAACGGGATTCAAGACATGCTCTGAAAACAATGAAGGTATTGGAAATACGAGAAGCTACACTCACAGAGATGGCGGCAAAGTCGAGCTTGAAGATTCTACAGATGAGGCAGAGACTACACCAGGGACACACAAAGGATGATAGATGAAAATTGGAGACCAATAAGGTTGGACACAATTGGCGTTTTGTGGCATTATGAATTTGGCTTTCTGACGGCTGGCTCTGGTCATACCTCACATGTTCTGTGAGCTCCTCGACCTCAACTAAGGTAACATGCGTGTAAAGTATAATCACTGCTACAGGTAAGTGATTGAAAAGCATCAATCATCCTTGCGAAAAAAACAAGCCCTGAAGAGTACTAAATTGGTAAAGATCATGATTGGCAGAGGATGCCTGTACAAAGGATTGTTTAGAGTTTGCATTCTTGCCTCTCCTTTGAAAGGAGAATGTCGTAAAAGACATCGATGTGTCTTTTGCTATTTTGAAATTATCTAGAACTATCAGAGCTATACAGTAGTCATATCGGATAACCACTGATGTAATAGTTGACGAGTGGGTATGGAACTGTTATTCCATCGCTCTGGCTTAGCTTCACACTGGAGTAAGCAACTGCCGATATCATAATAGCAGCCGCAATGAAGCGGGACACGACGCTCCTGCATGTTGAACTAGATCGTTTTCTCTTGCCAAAGAAGGAAAGTGGCAAAGGCTGCAGGATGCAATATCCGATGAGAGACCCATAAAAAACGCCTCCCAAGTGAGCAAAATTGTCAATCATGGGAATGAGGCCGAAAGCCATATTTCCGATCACTTCAAGAAAGATGAAACAGGCGCGCTTTAGCTTCAAATAGCGCTTGGACACGCCAGGGTGGTCCTTAAATACAAGGAACATCAACTTCCAATTCACAACAATGTCAGCCAGGCAAGCTCCATATAGGCCAAACAAAGCCCCTGAAGCACCAAGCGAAACACCTGATGGGTGGAAAAGTGCCGACAATACATTGGCAGCAACGGCTGGGATAAAATAAACTAGGGCCAGCCAAATTTTTCCATGATTTGCTTCAAAAATACTTCCAAGGTGACAAATACCAAGGTCATTTGCAATGTAGTGAATCAACCCAGCGTGACAGAAAGTTGCCGTCAAAAGTCGGTACCAATTTCCATTCTGAATCATGTCGAAAGCACGCATAGACCCAGCTCGGAACATAACATCGCTTGATGGTCCAAAGCTTTTATTTGTCTTCATTGGTTCTGCGGTCCAATCACTCAAATAGAACTCGTATACCATCATGGCGAAATGTGAAATTATAATGGTATAGGTCAGGTAGGAGCGTTTCCATCTCATTTGCTTCCTCTTTTTTTCAGAGTCTTCCCAGCTGACACATGTTTCATGATTTTCTCTTCGTCGAGCCGCATCTTCAGCCCATCGAATGTCGGCTCGAATGTCACCTAGGTGACCAAAGATTTCAATGGTCGAAACTACGAGAAGCGGTCGCCCTGTGCGAGCTCGTTCCGATTGGGCAAAGGCAAAGTCACAGGCAATGCGCCTCAAGCGAGGATCCATCTCGTTATTGGCACCAAGAGTAGCGAGAAGGGCGACTCTGAAAGCCTCGACTTCAATTTCAAGCGCAGTCAGGTCGTCATCAGAAGCATCAGTTTCGACATCCGATTTCTCGGTGAGTTCGTCGCCATCATCGTCCAGGTTGACATCAACGAGGTCGTCGCCGGGTTCAGAGGCAACCAAATCGTTGCCAGAGAGACAAGTTTCAATATCAGATTCCTCTGTCATTTCGTCCACATCGTCGTCCAGGTTGACATCAACGAGGTCATCGCCGAGCTCATGGACGACCAAGTCGTCGTCAGATGAACCAGTTTCAATGTCAGATATCTCGGTCAGTTCGTCCATACCATCGTTAAGATTGACACCAAAGAGGTCATCGCCATCGATCCACTTGTGGTCATTCGGTGCCGCGACTTCGATGTCGACGGTGGTGGAGGTGGCTTCGTGGTTGGATGACTTCATGTTCATGAGTTTGTTGTTGGATGTACGGAATAATCAAGTTGCGTTTCTTGCGAAAGAAAAAGTGAGACAAGGTTGACGAAAAGCGAAAACCAAATCATCCTGGTGCATCTCTACGTCGATCCATAGTACACCAATGTATTGCCATCGTGGAAAGTTTCGATCTGGTTGTCATTCATTCATTATAGCAACTTGACGGTTTTCGCATCGGACTGAGGTGTGTAGTCGTGTTATTCGATAACGTCTGTACACGTACGACGACCTACCTATTGTCAGGAAGACCATGATCACACATCATCAACCAATTTCGTTGAGTGTATGATCCTGTCTTCCGAACTACTGCTGCAGAGAAAAAGTTATACAGAAGGCATAAAGAAAGACAAAAATGATTCGAGCAGCTTCCAAATGCGGTACTTCGGTCCATCGCGCCATATATGCCTTTAGTCGAACGCCGCAAGCATCCTCCACCACACTTTCTTCAATATCCTTCAGTTCGGCGGCTCCTCAAACGGGTGAGAATGATTCAATGGCCCTGCCACCCAATCTTTCCTTTGATAGAAAGTCTTCATTTGCTCCCAAGGCTCGGCCAGTGCTGGTGGCGCCACCACAACCAGTGGATGAGGAGGGTGAGGAAGAAGTTTCTGCAGAAGACAGTGGTTACGAAAGCGGGGAGGAAGACTTGTCAGCAGCCGTGGCCCAACTTGAAGAAGACGAAGCTCCAAGGTTTGTAATTCCACTTCCCGACCGTCTCAAGGCAACTGTTCATGGCGCTGACGGCAGCGTCAATGGCACTCTCTGGTTGGATGAAACTGTCTTTGGAGCCGATCCCATCCGAGTGGACCTTATTAAGCAATCTGTTGATTACATTCGGAATAAGATTCGAGGTGTCCGCAAGGCCAAGAGTAAGACAATCTCGGAAGTGAGTGGAAGTGGCCGCAAGGTCCGCAATCAAAAGGGTACTGGTATGGCTCGAGCTGGACACTCCCGACCAGCCCATTGGAGAGGTGGAGCCAAGGCCCATGGTCCAAAGAATACCGTCGACTATGGAAATGTGAAAATGAATAAGAAAGCGCGTCGACTGGCGATGGTATCGACTTTGTCGCAAAAGCTGAAGGAAGGAAATTTGATTGTAGTGGACAATTTCAATTTGCTATCCCACAAGACCAAGGATTTGGCTACCATGTTGGAGGAATCCTACGGAATTGGTAAGGGTGGACACTCGGCACTAATATTGGATCACTATTTGGAAGATGAGGATGCAAAAGACGATTCGTACGACGCGTCTTTTCACGGAGTCCCCATCAATCTATGGGTGGCTTCGAGTAACATCTACAAGATCAAGGTGGCAAGCCAACGTTACACCAATGTATATGATATTTTGAAAAAGGACAAGCTTATCGTTACACTGGGGGCACTGGAACAAATGGAATCACGATGGAAGGATTAGAATGTAAAAAAAATAGGTTTAATCAAATCAATATGCTACTTTTTTATGTTTTTTTTTAGTTTGTTCGAAATGATTGAATTGTAATTGTGAGAGAGTGAAATGTTGGCTGTTGTTCGTTTGCCTTTCGGCCTAGTGGTGCTGCGAATGAATGAATCAATCAATCATTGTCTGTGAATGGTGCGGTCAAAATCGGGTGTGACTGGTACAACTCCTTCGGAGAAAGAGTCAATAGGGTCTAATTTCGCTTTCCCAAAGAACCGAGCCACTTGTTACTGGGTTTGGCGAAAACGGCTCGCTTTGACTTCTTGATCAGTGGTAGTTCTGAGGGGAGGGTGACAGCCATTGCCTGAGCTTGCTGGACAAGGTTCGAATTCTTTTGGCTGGCGGAAGTGATGGTGGGTGGTACATCGTCGTCGTCGTCCACCAAAGGACACAAAGGAATGTCAGAGACCAATCGAGAATAGGCATCAGCCGAGGATGATTTGGCAGAAGTTTGGGAAGTAGGAGAATTCAGGTCGGGTTGATGGGAAGGTCGACGAGTGGGAATCTTGGGAGCTTGTGGATTCAAATCGTCCGCTCCCAGAAGAGTCTTGGAAAGGCTTCGATTGAGTTCAAGGGCACTGGGGGGAGGAATGGGCGACTCCTCCTCCTCTCGCTTGGGAGAAAGCTTTCGAGACGGCTTGATGAGGTTCAATGATATCGATGTATTAGATCGGGAGGGAGTAGGAGAGGGTTCAGGAGTATTGGGAGCAGTTGTGGGTTCTACCAGAGTAAAAATATCGTTCATCGTGTTGTGACAGTTCTTGCTTGCATCCCAAGACTTTCTTTGGTTGGAAGGCGAAAAAATAACATCAAGATTGGATGTAGAAGAGACTGAAGGTCGGCTCAAACGCAAGCTCCAGCTATTATTTCCAAGATATTTGTGTACACGCTTTTCTGCCTTGTGCGAGGAAATATCCAAAGACTCATAAGGACGGACTTGATCCCCTTGAGGAGGGTCGTTGGAAGGCTTGCGAATGGGAGCTGTTGGTACTGAAGAAGTTTGATTGAGGGTGGAAGTGCTGTTGCCAACTTCCGTCGAGTGATTGGATCCATCCATATCCCAACGAGTGGTGGAATGGTTGCTTGAGGAGGGGAGACTACTCGAATGCAAGCTGTTTTTCAGCTGCAAGGATGCACTATTTCTTTCTGTGGTAATTCTTGCGTTATCATTGATAATCTGAACTTCTCCAGTGTGGTTCTGGAGCAGTTGCTTCATAAATTGGCCGAGAGGCGACATGATGGTGTTGGATTCTTGTTTTTGTGATTTGTGGGATTTTCTGGGATTTTAGACTTTGCAAACTTTGAGAGTGACACGTCACGCACTCCCAGTTGGGCGGCCAAATATCTCGATTCACGATCAGATAGGGGGTGATCAGTCTTGGACCACAAAGAGCTAATCCTACTTTTCTACCTTAAAACCTTCCATGTGCACTCGACCCTTACGGCTAACCTCTTGTAGAATTTACCATCCCATTAGAACTAGTTTTATTCCATTCAACCTTGTCTTTGCACGAAACTCCATAGCTCGTTTTTCTGCACTATGATATATTGAGATAACAGTTTGGAATTATCTGTGGGCGAGCACTTTTTTGTCCTTCCTCAGAAGCATTTTTATTTTCCTATAGGAGTCACTTCAGGTTCACCGCCCTTGACATCTTTGACGTTAAATCCCAATTCCGTAATCCGTGACCGCAAGGAATCTGCTAGATCCCAATCTTTGCTGTCCTTCGCTTCGGTACGTTGGACAACCAATTCCATCACTTCCTCGGGGACAGTCATGGCTTCGGCAGAGGCCTCTTCGGCCGCCTCCTCTTCCGTCATTGGAACTTGGTAAAAGATTCCAAACACCTTGTCCATTTGATCCAGGGCATTCCAAACGGCGGAAAGGCCGGGCTTATCCAAAGGGACAGAGTCGTCCTTGGACACCCGCTTGAATTCCCTCTCCGCTTCCTTGACCAATCCAAAGAGGGCAGCTGATGCCCGTGGCATGCTCATGTCATCCTTTAACGCTGCTTCAAAATTTCCAAGAGCCTTGGGCACTTGTTCCGTGGCCAAGGAACTGTCACCAGCGTCGACATTTTTCTCCTCTCCCAGCGCTTCCGAAATTTGATTTCTCACTTTATCAATTCGCTTCAAGGCACTCTTGGCGGCATCCATGGCCTGTGGCGTAAAGTTCAATGAACTTCTATACAAGGAAGACATGACCAAGTACCGATACGCCCGCACATCGGCTGGAGCCGCACAAGCCGTTCGAAGCGTCAAAAAGTTGCCCAGACTCTTAGACATTTTTTCGTTGTCAATGTTGACGAAACCATTGTGGATCCAGCAATTGCAAAATGGCTCCCCAGAAGCACCTTCAGATTGAGCAATTTCATTTTCGTGGTGTGGGAACTTCAAATCGACGCCGCCACCATGAATGTCGATGGTGTCACCAAAGTATTTCTTGGACATTGCCGAACATTCCAAGTGCCAGCCAGGTCTGCCCTTCTTGATTCGATCCGATTCCCAGGCTGCATCATCTCTATCGATCCCAGGTTTGAAGGCTTTCCACAAACAAAAATCTTGTGGTGTACGCTTCAAGTCAGATTCCCCACGTTCGGTGGTTTCCATTTCGTCCCAGTTGAGATTGACAAGTTGTTCTCCGTATCCCTCTTTCTTATCGGTGGCAAACCACCATGATCCATCTTCTGATTCGTACGCCAGTCCTTTTTCTTCTAGTTTCAAAATCATTTCCATCATTTCCGGGATGTGCTCCGTTGCCCGAGGGTATTTGACAGCCGGAATAATGTTGAGGGCTTGTAAATCCTTCATGAACAAGTCTTCGTATTTCGACGTCAAGTCCAGGACATTGTCAATCCCCTGTTCGTTGGCCCGATTGATAATCTTATCATCAACGTCTGTTAGATTGCAAACGTGGTTAACATCGTAGCCAAAATACATCAAAACCCGCTTGAGCAAGTCGTACGTCAAAAAGGCTCGAAAGTTGCCCACGTGGGCAAAATCGTAGACAGTGGGTCCACAAGTATATATGGAAAATTTTCCTGGTTCTAGCGGTTTCAATGTTTCTTTGTTGCGAGAAAGGGAATTGAAGAGCTTGATTTCAGGAAGTGTATCAGTAGTTGCTTTGAGTGGTGTGATTGCTGTCAATTGTGTTCTTTCGTGAAGTATCGGTGATGTGAATGCCTCTATCGATGTGGAACACGCCCAAACTAGAAGGGCTATTGATGTGTAAAACTTCATTCTGTATTGGATGGGAAAACTAGCTCGTTATCAATAGGCTAAGTGTCTTTTTGTGAATGCATGGACCATCGCATCGATTGATGTTCTACCCAACAGAAATGTGATATATTTGGGAGATGACGTTTACTGAATGGATGGATGGACGGACGCGACGGTCAAAGCAAAGATCTTGCTTTCACTTGATCTCAGATCTCCGACAACTCCGACTTGAAAGAAATCTTTGTCATGGATTGATGAAGGATGCAAGCGACTGTCCCGTAATCATTGATTCACAAGGGCGTTATTGTAACAATGCTCTGGAGACTGAGACCCAACAGAAAACTTCCGGTCAGAGCTTCTTCACGAGCAACTTCTTCATTTTCATCACTTGCAATTTGCTGCATCCTCGCAACGCCTTTGCCACCAAAGTGTCACGCCGCCTTTGCCAGCAACATCATCGAGACAGCTCCAATTCGCCGTAGCTTCTCTTCTTCCTCCTCGATTTGTCAAAGTATGGATAGTTCCAGTAGCAAACACCAATTGTGGAAAGATCACAAAGAAGAGGCCATTTCCAAATGCATTCCTTCCCTTTCCGACCAATCACACAAGGGCAGTTCAGGACGAGTAGGAGTCTTGGGTGGATCCGCTAGATTCACGGGTGCTCCTTACTATGCAGCCATGGCATCCTTGCATGTGGGATCGGATTTGAGTTTCGTATTTTGTGCCGAAGAAGCAGCCATTCCAATCAAAACCTACTCGCCCGAACTCATGGTGGCCAGTGTGTATTCTGCAAAAGAGTTTGACGAGTTGGCAACAAACCCTGATAAAGATGCTGAAGGTCCTGTGAACCAAATGGTACAGGAAGTCACTTCGTTGATGGAAAAAATGCACTGCTTGGTGATTGGACCTGGACTGGGACGTTGTCCAATAGTACTTCAAGCGACGGCCAAGATCATACAAGAGGCTCAAGCGAGAAAGCTCCCACTAGTGTTGGATGCAGATGCACTCTTTCTCTTGACACAGGAACCCTACCATGACCTGTTGCAATCGACAAGTCCAGTCATTTTGACTCCAAATACCATGGAACGAAAGCGGTTACAGGGACTCGAAGAAAGTCTCCAACACTGCATTGTGGTGGAGAAGGGGCAATACGATGATGTTCGATACCAAGACTCAACCTTGAGCTGTGGAGAGGTTGGGGGCACGAAGCGATCGGGTGGACTCGGAGATATTTTAGCAGGTACTTTGGGAACCCTCACTGCCTGGAATTCAATACTGACCAGCCAAGGGGTGTCCTCCGAAATGGATTTGCAACTCGCTTGTTGGACTGCATGTTGCTTTGTGAAACGAGCCACCAACCATGCCTTTGCACAAAAGAGACGGAGTATGACGGCGCCTGATGTACTGTCACAATTGGGTGGTGCCGTCGACGAAATGACCACTCCGTAAGTTCAAATGTAAAAAAAAAACGTGACATTTATTGGATGAGTCTATATTTTGAAAATGTCGTATTCTATTTGTTGTTGCTTTTTGCCCAATAGGTCCTCCAAGATATAGGACAATATAGAATGAGGCGATGTAACTCCAGCATTTCTATTAAGGCGACAATCAAGATAGCTGTTCAACCTGGTGAAGGTCTGACAAGTCGTCCTTCGTCGGCCTCTTTGAAGGTTGAAGCATCTCCACTGGATACAAAAATTTATTTTTGCTTATTCTGTGCAACCAAGCCTCTTCCCAATTTGCCATCTAGAGACCTGGCGACACCGAGAAGGAAGTTCCGTTTGCAAAACTACAGCAAATTTTTTCCCGTTGATTCTCTGGTGGTCCCATGAAGGCTTCCTAGTGGGAATGATGGTAGGAACACTAGCGGGTACTCTGGTGGGATATAAAATGTGTTCGATCGTTGCAGTCACAGTTGGGAGAGGTGATCTTGCTGGCATTGGAGCTTCACTTGGTGGCGGCAACGTCGATAGCTCTGTTGGCGATGGTGTCGTGGCCGCAATCGGTCCCACTGTGAGGCGTGCAGTCGGAAATGGAAACGGAGAGGGAATTGGAATTATTTTGTATTTCTTCTGCCTATCCTTTTCCTGTTCATCCTTGTGCTCCTTGTCCTCCTGTTGCTTCTCAGTATAAGCCGATTTCTTGAGACCCAATGATACCCAGTCCACACATGGGCCTCCTTGTTCCAATGACTCCAGGCTAAGGCTATAATTTCCTTGACTAAGATTGAATTTTGCCTTTTCGATCTTCCACTTGCTCCATCTTTTGGTCGAGCGGCAACGGAATGTGCTCAAAAGCATACCACCGGAGATTACTTGCAGCTGTGCGTCGTCAATTGATCTGTATTTGATTGTAAGCTTATATTCTCCAGTTGCTGGTGCGTAAACCTCCCATGTAGCACGTGTGTCTTCGCTACTGAAGTCATATCGAGATCCTGAAAAGCCTCCATGTTCCGTGCTCAGTCGGCTGCTGCTGGAAATCAAACTGGCTTGTTTAGGTTCGTAGACCGTTGCTTCACTGTGTTTGCGCAATAGAAGTACTAGTCCGAGGATTGCGAGGTATAAAACGACGTGCATAGTCTAGTGCACCATTTTTGACATCAATTGGAATGGAAAATGAGACGGATCCTGACGATAGATTTTATGCTTCTGGTTTCGTCCTTTTGTGCATATCCTCCTTTTTGCTGCCATCATGCGTTGTAAAGAACTATACTAACTTGGTATGAATGCTGCATTCGTTGGTCGCATTAGTTTGAGTTTTGTGACTGTTACTGTGGAGAAATTTTACTCGTGGGGGAATGGCATGCTAGCGAGGTACAAAATCATTGAGGTCGAGTATGACGAGAGTACCGGTACCTACCGTATACCCGGGGGTACTGGTAGGAGTACCGAAGTTGTATGTCTGTCTGTCACCACCTATTCCCGAGCCTCCAGTCCCCCATTGCCTACCTCCACGTACATGAGACCGACACACTCAATAATATCAGCATCATCTATTTCTTTGACTCTTCCACAAATTGTTCCAAATCACTACTGTCAAACTTGTATCTGATCATGGCTAAGTTCCACATATTCTTGCTGGCAATTGCATCAGCTTCGGTAGAGGCCTTCTCTCCTACTACAATCTCTTCTTCCCCTGTGAGAACAGGGACCGAACTATACATGAACAAGAAGTCGACGAAGAAGAAAGGCAAGTCTTCTGGACAAGGTTTTGGTGGAGCCATGGGAATGACAACAAAATCATCCTTCCCATACGCCGGAAGTATTGTTCCTGGAGTCATTTCGGAGCAGAGAATAGTAGTAGATGAGAAGATTGTCTCACCAAGCTACGCACGGGATGGAATTCCAAAGGAGAAGTCGTCTGCACTTTTGCCTTGGATTATTGAAGTCAAGACCGCCGATGAAATCGAGAAAATGAGAGCTGCAGGAAAATTAGCCAGGGAGGTCCTCGATCTTGCAGGGCGTGCTGTCGCTCCAGGAATTACAACTGATGAGATTGACACCATTGTCCACGAAGCAGTAGTTAAGGTGAGTCTACACAAGAAGTATTCAAAACATTGTCTCCCAACCACAACGTTTTCTGACGATTTTTAAAAAATCAGGCTGGAGCTTATCCCTCTCCACTAAACTACCATGGGTTTCCCAAATCCTGTTGTACCAGTGTGAATGAGGTCATTTGTCACGGTATCCCGGACTCGCGTAAATTGGAGGAAGGCGACGTCATCAATATTGACATTACGACCTACCTAGACGGTTACCATGGGGACTGCAGCGAAATGTTTATTGTCGGTGAAGCATCACCAAGGACCAAGAAATTGCTTCAGAGTACTTACGATTGCTGGATTAAGGCATGCAACTTTGTGAAACCAGGAAGGGACTACAAGGAGATCGGTGCAATTATTGAGGACCATGTTACTGCCGACGGTTTTACAACTGTGCGAAACTTCTGTGGGCATGGAATCGGTAGCGTATTTCACACAACGCCCAATATTTTGCATTATCGCAACAATGAGCCCAATGGTCAAATGGCTGCTGGACACACATTTACTATTGAACCAATGATTTGTGAAGGATCGGCAAAGGTTCTTAACTGGCCCGATGACTGGACAGCCACAACTGTTGATGGAAAGAAATCTGCCCAATTCGAACATACATTGTTGATAAGTGAAGATGGTGTCGAGGCACTCACTGCCAAAAACGAGAACTCCAAGCTTCAATTTTGGGAAAAGGAATCAGAAGTTCACCAAGGATTTTGGGTTGGCACTTCTGAAGCTGCAAAGAAACGTGCTGCTGAAATCAACGGCGCACTTGCACTATAGAACGTTGTTATTAATCGATTATGGCATGGTCCCTTGTTATTCCTTCACGTTAAACTTGTTGATTAGGTGTTGTAGCAGAAATCTATGCGTATGAACCCTCAAATCGTGAAAGTTGATCCACAGAGAAGTAACTCTATATTGGTTACAAGGCCCATAGTGTTTCAAGTATTTGTACCAAAGCCATAAGGAATCTGATTTTGCGTGCCTACCTTTGGCGTTCGCACATTAATGTAGCATGAAGAAATTGGGCTCTGACAGGTGCCCAAACTGTACAAAAAGTCAGAGGCTACTGTATGGTCCAGAAGTTTCAAAGGAGCCTACTTTGCACCAACATCGTTGATATACCTTGCCAGAGATGAAATAAGGTCTCGCATTGTGGCTTCCTCGGCTTTCTTTTTGCTTTGTCCTCTAATGATTCTCTCAATACTCTTGGATGCTGTAGATGTAAAGCCAAGCCACCCACCTGATTCACTTTCACTGATAGTGACCGGACTCAAATGGGTACCTCTCAATCGACAGTACTTCACATTCGTTGAATTGGTATTGTGTAACGTTTGTGCCAATTTGGCACTCTGGTCGATTTCGTCGTCGTCGAATTGGACTACAAGGGTTTCTGGTATGTCATACCGCTTGTCGTCAAGTGCTTTCCATAAGTTGTCGGGGGTCGGAAAGAATTCTAAATCATCCGATCTAGGCGTTAATGCTGTCTTGACTTTGGATGCCGAGTTTTGCATTATCCCTCCTAGTTCGTCCACTAGTTCATCCCATTCTTCATCGATTTCATCATCGAACTCGTCGTCCATCCACCTTGTGTCACGGCTTCGACGGGCTGAGCGCTGACGCTTTCTGCTTTCGCTGACCTCAGCCTTCCTTTCTTGAATCTTGCTTTCGCGTGAAAGCGCATATATGCCAGGTACTCCAGCTGAGGCTCCATAGTTTGTAAAGCTGATCAGGGCAAACGATCGAAAAGGCGGCACGTCTACTGGTTGGTTTCGTGTTAGTGTTGTCAAAACAACCATCAATCTAGCACCAAGGGAGTGTCCAAGTCCGCATACTGGAATGTCATCAATGTCACCATATTCATCCTCAAGAACATCTCTCCACGCCATGCAGAAGGACCTTCGCAACTTCTTACCCAGATTGACGTGATTCAACGGACTTTTGAGTAGTGTTACAGGAATTGGGGTCACCACCACAGCACTCTGCGTGTTTCGAGCAACACCTTCCAGAAGTGTTCGATACCAAAGTTTAGGAGCGCTACCAAAGAAAGTACCTCCGACAAAATGAATGATTGATGTTGGGCGCTCAACGGAAGGTGGAGGCAAAAGGACAAGAGCTTCAGTGTCTCCATCAGAACAGGTTTCCCAATCAAGATGTGTCTCAGCGGCATCAACTTCTCCATCAAAGTAAACCTTATATACTCCCCCTCTTCCGTCATTTTCTTTGGGCTCGTCCCAGTAATCACCTTCAGATTCCCGTCGGGGTGCATCGTACCGATCATAATACTCTTCCTCTAGACGACGGGCTTGATAGACTCTGGTCTCGAAGCAATCGGCAGCAGATGATAGCAGTGAAACTGTACATTGAATGCAAAGCAAACCAAGAAGCATTATCAGATTCATTGCCGCTGTATTTGTTGCAGAAGGCATGATGAAGAGTAATTACATAGATGGTTGATGGCTGTTTGAGGAGGAACTTCAACACTTCCAGCCAGGGAGTGGTTAGTCAGTCTAATGGGTCGAAATAACATCGCGATGTTGAAAGTTTGACAGTACTATGACATTCGCGCATAAGCAGCGCGCAATAGTTCGTTCGTGAATGACATGAAGAATGAATGAATCAATCGATCAATCAATGATCATCAATCATTGCAATAATCAATAATCGTGAATGGATCAATGAATGAATGAATGAATGAGTCGAATGATATCTACTGATACCATAGAGTACATGATTAGTGGTGAAAAGTTGTGGATTTCAATCTATTCTTAATTGCTGAATATCGTGATCAGTGATTTTCTATCAACGTTCAGAGCACCCGTCCTGCAGCAAGAACATGTACAAGCCTTGCTGACTAGAACTCCATAGTCTCGTCCTGTATTTTTCGATTTGTCCTCCATCGAGACGGGCGACTGCGATAAGCAGTAGGAAGCGGTAGGAAAGCGAATACACATAGATATCAACCAATTGCTCTGTATGGCTCATCATGTTTGGTTCGTCTTCGCCTATTCCAACTTTTATCTTTCGTTTCGATCAGGTAATGCGAGATTTTTTCGCTGCCAGCAACCGGGTAGAGAACGATGTGCACATCACGGTTGGGAACAATGTCATGAAGTGCCTTTTTCAAACTACGTGTTTTGGGGATGCTGGAAGAGGTCTGCCGCGCAGACCAACGCTGGATGCTGGAAGCAGTACCAATTACAGTCTGTGTAAATGCTGCGTTTGCATGGACTACCCTGTATGGGCTCTCGCCCTCGATTAACACCCTGAAAAAATAGCATCGAATTGTGAAAAATATGATAATGGCCGCGAATGAATTAGCGACAATGCTCAACGTACCTTGGAGTCTTTGTGAGAGCAAGGCCTTCTTCAAGACGGCGTTGCCGCTTGGAAACTGTGGCTGTCATTCGTTCGCATGGAATAATCGTAGATTTTTGTTGCAGTTCACTGGGGATTGGGCTTTGCTGACTAGGTAAATATGTTGCTGGACCCGCATCCGCTGTTGCTGTTGGAATGGGCAACTGCTGCATGAGCGATGACAAAGTCTTGGTGCGCTTCAAATCCGATTGAGAATCAACATCAGTCATGTCTCCCGCAACCGGATAATCCCTGCTGTAAACAAGTTTTGTCATGTGGTAATTAATATCTGGATGAATTGGTGATTCGATGGTCCCTTTCACTAACATCAATCCAGGTGCTCGACGTTTCCTTGAATACTTTCTGGAAGAGTGTTTATACTGATTTCCCGTTGCTTCGATCGTGGAACGTTTCGCCCTCCTCACTATACTTCGAACATCTTGAGATGATTCGTCGTCGCTCCCACTGACATCAGCCAAATACCCGTTCATTGTTAAGCAAGATTTCAAACAGACGGAGGTGAAGGAGACTGTAATTATGTATGTGTCTGTAGTGCTGTGTTGTGTGTGTTGCTACCGTAGCGCGCAATGGTGAAAAGCTACAGTATGCTGTAGGCAACGGTGACGGTGACGTGCCTGTCGTCAGAAATAGTCATTTCGACGGCAACACGTGTTTGACGGGTCCTACTTATGGTTGCGTACAAAAAATCGTTGGTCCCACCACGTCATTTCACAAAAGAAACAAAACCCAAAATCAATCACACGGGGATATTATTGTGGTGGGCCACTATTTACTTAGGGGCAAAAGATATTCATGCGCGCATTATAAATAAAATTAGCCATACATTTTCTCGTAGTATCGACCATCGGGTTAAATATGGAGACGTCGCATGAAATCCAGCAAATTCGCCATGCCCCATCGTGCCTCTTCCCTCAAAAGCAGCACTTGCTCCCTCATTGTGAAGTTCAATCAGTCAACACAACATTCCATCGCATCACAAAAACATTGCTCACTCTTGTTAGATAAGGGTACCGGCAAAATTGCTTCACAAATTGAGGCGAAGCTTCGACAGTTTCAGCCTAATCAAGGCGGCACAACAAGGAACAACAAGACCACCTCTCTAAGATGCAACAAACGTGTCACAAATCCGTATTGTCGTCCCGCGCAACGAAGTGTTGAAATGAAGCCGACGGCTATCTCAACTGACAATTTGCTTGGCTCCAAACCCGAGCTCTCCACATTCAAACATGGGCTTTCCGCGTTCAAGAGCAACCGCCCTGAGTACTGCAATGTTGGAGTGGCGATGAGTTTGCAAATGCGCCACTACACAGGGGATGGGCGCGGTATAATGCTACTACACGAAAACTACATGAGGAAACGGTCGGCCTACCAACTTGAAAAACCTCGAGGATGGGACTTCCGCTCTATTGACTGCTAAGGCCAGTGAAGATGCAGGCACACCTACCAAGTCGTGGTTTTCAATCCTTTGAATACTGCTATGTATTCCCTCCTTATCAGTGCAATGATATCCAAAACTACGTCAAGGGCAGACAAGCTGGCGAGATGGTATGTGGGAGACCAACACAAAATGACAATGTCCCACTAAGTCAATCATGTTGAAGGGCTGGGCTCCAGTTGATTGACTTTGTTCTTTCCAGTTATTCTTTGAAAAGTAAAACATAGTAATATTCCTCGTAGTATTTGGTTCTCAATTTTGCCTCAATATCTTTTGCGAAAAAATCACACCATGAAACATGCAGAGAATATTTTGGTCACCATGTAAAAAAAAATGTCTGTCGTGCGTTTCAGGAAATACACCATAAAATCGCGAAATTCAACACTGAACTCCCAACTGTAAATATGGTTCAGAAAAGACCAGGAAATAAAAATAGTGCAGAAATCAATCATCGGATTCAATCTTACCGCACTCTTGATTCAAAAGGTGACTTACAGCGTACAGACAGTGAGGACTCCAAGAAAGACGGTCCTGCTGGCGCAAAATCAAGGCAAAAGCCTAATCCTACGGATTACCAGGCGCCGCCTCCACTTCATGACTCGATGTTTAGCGTGATTGGCCTAGGATGATTGCATACTACGAATTGTACCAAACGGGATTATGCCAGTCCTCCATACGGTACGTAAGTAAGAGGTGTGGGTTTGGCATCGTAAGCTTGGTAACTAGAATTAGGGACCGGATTTGAAACGGGAATCGAAGATTCGACTCAATGGACTCAGTCGTGACACAAATTTGGGACCGTAATGGTACCGAGCATTTGGTGCAGAAGAGATAAATCAGGAACCGGGTGGGATGGTGGGAAAAAAAGATATAATCATTCTGAATTGCTTCAGAAGATCATGGTTCCTTAGCTCTTCATCGTCTCATCTTGCACTTGGCAGAAAGAATGTTTCTGCCACGCCTTCGTTTGCCATGCCGATCGTCCCCGAAATTTCGTCCAATAATTACCGTTACTTCGCTTAAGCGACTGACAACATGACTGTTGGCGTGAAGACAGATATCTTCTCGTGCCAGTCCGTCTACCGTCTTGCCTGATCATAATCCTACGGATTACCAGGCGCCGCCTCCACTTCATGACTCGATGTTTAGCGTGATTGGCCTAGGATGATTGCATACTACGAATTGTACCAAACGGGATTATGCCAGTCCTCCATACGGTACGTAAGTAAGAGGTGTGGGTTTGGCATCGTAAGCTTGGTAACTAGAATTAGGGACCGGATTTGAAACGGGAATCGAAGATTCGACTCAATGGACTCAGTCGTGACACAAATTTGGGACCGTAATGGTACCGAGCATTTGGTGCAGAAGAGATAAATCAGGAACCGGGTGGGATGGTGGGAAAAAAAGATATAATCATTCTGAATTGCTTCAGAAGATCATGGTTCCTTAGCTCTTCATCGTCTCATCTTGCACTTGGCAAAAAGAATGTTTCTGCCACGCCTTCGTTTGCCATGCCGATCGTCCCCGAAATTTCGTCCAATAATTACCGTTACTTCGCTTAAGCGACTGACAACATGACTGTTGGCGTGAAGACAGATATCTTCTCGTGCCAGTCCGTCTACCGTCTTGCCTGATCATAATCCTACGGATTACCAGGCGCCGCCTCCACTTCATGACTCGATGTTTAGCGTGATTGGCCTAGGATGATTGCATACTACGAATTGTACCAAACGGGATTATGCCAGTCCTCCATACGGTACGTAAGTAAGAGGTGTGGGTTTGGCATCGTAAGCTTGGTAACTAGAATTAGGGACCGGATTTGAAACGGGAATCGAAGATTCGACTCAATGGACTCAGTCGTGACACAAATTTGGGACCGTAATGGTACCGAGCATTTGGTGCAGAAGAGATAAATCAGGCCAAGGAATGGTATGCAATCGCTTCCGGAGGAAACGGAAGAAAGGGCCAATACACAGGCGAGTGCATGGAGTGGGAAAAAGAAAAAAGAAGGAGGGAGAAGGAAAAGTTGTCGATGGTCAGAGCATCAGACTAGAGGAATAGAGAGGTAATGTTGCATAAAGGTAGCAAGTTGAGTTATATAAGAAATGTGGTTGCATCAATCATGGTGATTGCATCATTTTGTTGCATGCAGAGGTGGGCGACGTTGCGCAGGTATGCCATGAAAGCGTCGGATTTCCATCGGAGGAGGAATTTGATCTGGTCAGTTGTCGCTCCTGATGTGTGGAGGAGGACGCAAGCTCCAACTCGGATGGAGTGGGAAGAATACTTTATCTTGTCTTGTTGCGGGTCTAGGTTGTAGAGCGAACAAGCGACGTGGCGCATGACGCGGGTGATTTCGGCATCATGGAGGAAGAGGACGCGGGCGCCATCTTGGTAAACTGCAAGTGGGACATTGGTAGTTTTGATACCAATCAAACGGTCAAAGCGGGAAAGGATGGAGTGCATCCGGCGGATATAACAACGGAGTGGAGACTTTTCGCTGCGGATGAAAAGTTTTTCTTCGCCATGGTTGCCATTCTTCTGGTGGGAAAAACGCATTTTGATGCGCCAAACACGGTCCGGATTCTGAAGGAATTCTTCAATGGATACTTTACGTTTGAATTTGTCAAAGCAAGTGACATCTTCAACACAGAATGCAATGGAAATGCCGTCGAATGTAGCTTGGTCACCGATATTCTTGTTAGTGGAGGTTTGGGCGTACTCAGATAAACGGTGGCCATCGAGAAGGCCGATACTGTTCCAATCTTCGCAGGTTTTCCAAATGCCGTCGTGGTGGGCTTTGGTGTCAAGGTTGTGTTGCTCGAGGTGTTGTTGCATGTCGAGGGTGTAAGGCTCGAGTTTGTTTGGGACCTTTTCGTGGCGTTCGACTTCAGCAAGGGTGGCGTGGATATCTGGGGACATTTTGGTATCGCTTGGGTTGTTGTAGCGGGGATCACGACCAGTGAAAAGGCAGATAAAGGAGGCAGCTGCATGGAGGTATTGTTTGATAGTTGCAGATTTGATGTATTGGCCTTGGAGGGTGCGGCCGGTGGCGAGAGCCACTGTATAAAGGGCAAAGGTAGCGACACGGCGTTCGTGGGGGAAATCGGGGCCATTCATCAGGTAGTCGTCGCGAAGATTCATATCATAGCAAAACTTGAGGAAATGGAGTCGGCGGGAACGAAGTGTCCCAAATTTGCGGGGATCATCGGCGGCGCCTGCTTTGGATTGGAGAATAGACAGGAGCGCAGGACGGAGCAGAGTTCGGGACTTGGCTGGAAATAATCGAAGTTTCTCATCCAAGGTAAAGTGTGAAATGTCTGTGAAAGTAAGTGATGGTGAGAGAGTTTTGTGTCGGGGCGTGAAATAAAATCAGCAGCAAAGTTGTCTTCACCGGGTACATGGTCGGATAGTGAAGTCAGAGGGGAGCGCTTGAGCAGTTGACCGTGCAAGTCGACCAAAAGGCGTGCGAAGGGACTGTTGGTCCGGGCGTCATTCATCCATTTCTCAGTAGGGGTGTTGTCGGTTCGATTGAGTAGAACTGGAAAGTGTGGAAATCCATTGGGAAATTGGTGGACCAGGCCTGCATGGGCGTGGGAAGTGCCTTCAAGGCGGACAACCGTTGCAACCTCTTGGAGGAAAGCAACCAAGAACTCAAGGCTGTTGATGTGGACATAGTTCGGGTTGCTGGATTTTAATTTGGTACCAGCAACAATATCGGGGCTCCAAACAATGCGGAACCAGAAGAGAAGTTCCTCCGAATAGGCTCCTCCTCCAATAAAGCTAGCATCACCAAAGGAAGTGAAATGCGGGTCGCGAGGGATCATTTGGGGAATGTAGATTTTCCATGTTTCAGTTTTGAGGCTGTGTTGGATCGCTCGTAATTCGCGGGTGACAGAGGCATCGAGATGGAATCGCTTGTTGGCGTTCCAAAGAAATGTTGCTGCTTCTTTTCCGATGAGGGAAGCGAGGCGGTAGCTGAGGGCTGGAGGAAGTTGGTCGGAAATTATTTGGACTTTGTCATTGCGCTTCATGTAATGTTTGATGGATTGGTGGCGGGAGCGGAGAAATTGACTGAGGACACGTTGCAAGTTGAAATACGAACAACGCATCCAGCGACAGACTGTGGTTGCAGTTGAAACGTGCCCAAGAAGAATCGCGATATCGCGAAGGGAGAGTTTTGGATTCGCGAGCGTTTCTGAAAGGAGTTTGAGAAGGCGGTCCCGTTTGATGGGAGGCAAGCTCACTGTCAATTGTCTTGAGTTCACTACCCATCCGATGGTTTTGCGTTCATGGGAGAAAGTGTTGGCAAATTTTTCCCAAGAGATGCAATCGCGTATTCCATTAGAGGTGTTTGGGTATCCCAGGAGGATGTACAAAGCAAGGACACTGGCTGATATTGTTTGGCGCAAGAAGAGCGCAACATCAGCATAGAGGCAATCGTCGACGTGGTGGTCGAAAGTAGGAGACTTGCGGGTACCGTCAGGTTGTAGAACCCCGGGATTCTTCGAGTCAGGTTCGGCGGGGGTGAAAGCGGCAATGTCTGATGGTGTTGGAAGAGGGGCAAGTGATAATGTCGGAAGGTATTTTGCCACCCTGGGGATGGTTGTAGCTGCTGCGTACCAAAGGGATTGGGCAAGTTGTTGGCGGACCAAGGCAACGACTTCCCATTGGGCAGGGCTGGTGTTGTCGCCAAAGGAAAGACCAGTGCAAAAGAAAAGGAAACCAAAGAGCATAAACATATGCATTCCAACCACATTGGGGTTCCATTTGACATGGCGGAAGGCGCCGGAAACATCATCGTCACAGATGTATATTTCCTCGTTGGGGTAGGTGATACGGAGGTTGTAGATCCAGATCAAGAAGTTGGGGAATGACCGCGGGAAGCAGATGTCGGGTTCTGTGTCTTTGGAGGTAAAATCGTTGACTGCCATAGCTGCCAGGGAAGGATGATGGGTCGCATCGAAAATGATTCGGGGTTTTCTGTATTCATGGGACGCGTCAACCAACCCGAGTGGAGTAGTATGGGCATCGCGGATATACGGAAGGAGGGCGGGGTTGGCTGCCAGGAGGTAATTGCGGAGCACGTCCTTTTCGACAGCACTTTTGGTTTTTTTCACATCATCATAAACTGTTTTGTGGTTACCATAGGCGATGAAGGTTCGGAGGTTGTCATCTGAGGATTCGGCGGTCACGTAGTTCGGGGCGCCGTCGAGGAATATGCGTTTCAGTTGTGTGATGAGAAGAGGGTCAACTTTTGCTTCGCGGAGGATAGGTTCGAGAGTTGGCCAATCTCGATGGGCGCCGGTATGGATGTTCCCAACGAAGCGGACTGCAGTAGGGATACTGAGGTCGTAGTGGAGGAGACATGCAGTAAACATGCGGCTCCATCGATGCATGGCGACATCAGGCGGCAGGTGAGTTGGTATGGGTTGTCGGAGGGGTCGGAAGTCCACAAATCGGTGTTCGTCGAGGAGAAGGGAGAGGAGATGGATGGATGGGCACACTTGGAAGAGGGTTGCCATGTCGGTTGGGCTCAAGTAGCGGCTCTTCAGCAGAAATATCCAGGTATGTTCGAATTTGTGCTGGGTACTGAACCACCGGTCAACACTGTCCTTACCATGGGGAGAATTGACGGCGAGGAACACAGGGGACGGGAGTTTTGTTGTTGCCCAAGCTTCACGGTCGCGTTTGGTCGTTGAAGGGATAGAGGAACGACCTTGGATCGCAACTTCAAGTCTTTCGCCGAATTTTTCTTGTTCTGCGTCAGTGTACCGTGGATACGGGGAGTCTGGAGAGGAAGCGGAAGGAGGAGAACTGGAAGGGGTATGGGAAGGGGCATTGGAAAGAGTTCCTGTCGGTTGGGTGGAAGTTGAAGTTGTTCTGGATGGGTGGGGTGGCGAAAGAGAGTTGTTGATCGGGTTGCGGATCATGCTACTGGGAGTGCGGACGATGCACGTAGAGCATTGAGGAACTTTGGACAAAACGTGGATGAAATGCAGTGGAACGAAATGGTAAGGTAAGTCGGTGACGGGTTGACGTGCTGTTTAAGTAGTTTGAGTTGGAGAACTAACCATGAGGTTTTGGGGCGGTACGGGTGACCCCAGGGGTTTTTTCAATGAATTTATCAAAGGATTGGGTTTCGGTGGGGCTCATGGTTGCCGCAAATTGTTTGGTGTAATGGATGTTGTGGCAGCGGGGGCGGTTGCAATGGTAGTTGGCAAATAGGAAATGGGAACAGAAGGCTGCCTGTTTCCCAGTAATTGGATGTTTACATTTGAAAGGGGCAATTGGGAGCCTGCCCGGGCCATCGTAGGTCAAGTATCCTGGATGTGATCCAAGGGGTTGGGGTCTGGCACGTTTGGTTGGGTCTGGACGTTCACGGGTGGTTGGGCCCTCACGTTTGGGAGCGGGGTTCGGTTTTCCATGCAAGATCGTATGCAAGTTGGGGCAAGTAGCGTATGGGCCAAGGTTGCCCATAGTGATAGACATATTGAGGTGGCCGATGGCGGATTCGACACCATTGAAGGCATTCACGAAAGTGTCGATGGTGATAGGCTGGCCGTTGCGGAGTTTGCTCAGGGTTGTTTTGTTCTTGGAGACCCCCACAACAATCTGCAAGATCTGGTTCATTTCAAGGAGAAGACAGAGGGGTAGGTGGGGGACCTTATCGTTCCAACGGATCCAATCTTTGGCAGTGGGAGTGTGGAGGGCATCCATAAAATCTTCCAAGAGGGTGACAATCAATGGGGGGTCGTCGAAGGTAAAGTCTTTGACACAGTATTTTGCAAAAGCAAAGAAGTTCGCTAACATCTTGATCAGAGCTTCCACAGAGCTGATATCGCCGTGGACAAAGATGTCGGTCTTCTTTGCTGCTTGTTTGGACTTGTCTTCTTCCATGGCTTCCTGCCGGATGATGTCGCGGCCTTCCGCTAGGAAAGTTGTGTATTTGACGTCATGCTTGTTGGGAGGGAGCCAGGCAAGGAGGCTAAGAAGGGAAGTAGCTTCGTGAGGGTGCATTGTGAGTGGCTTAAAGCCAAAGCTGCATGTTTTCAGAGCAGTGACTGTTGCGTGCTGGAAGAGGGCAATGTCGAAGTCAACGTTGCGGTCGTAGTTATTGCGAGTGGTGAGGGTGTCGGTGATATGGGCAAATGTATCGTGGAGGTGCCGGAGGGCTTCTTTGATCGAACCGATTTCCAAGAAAGTTTCGAAGTCATCGGAAAGGACGGACGGGTGGAGTTCTTTGACTGTTGAACCGTCGAGTTGAACTACGCTTTTTACGCGGCCAAAGAGTAAACGGTACGAATCCTTGGCGCTGGCAGAAGTGCGGGCAAGATCTTTTTCTTTTGTGCTGGCGTTGACGCCTTTGAGAGCGTTGGCCATGATCTGGGCGAAGAGTTCACTGTCGAATGGGGCTCCTGCTGGGAGGGGGGCCGCAGGAACTTCGTGGGTAGCAACATGGGTAGTAGATGCTAAAGTAGAAAGGGCCGAATGCCGTTTGAATTCTTCGAATAGATTCTTGTATGTGTCGGCCTCCGCGGCAAATGCACTGACGTCTGATGTAGAATAGGTCAGATGAGTAGCAAGATCACTTGAGGGAAACCGATCCGTTGGGATGGTGTCGTCACTGAAGATATGGTCGTGGGAATGGATGCTCTGAGACTCGTTGTGGTCGTGAAGGTACTTCATTGCCTCGTACCAGAGCTGGAACTGGGGGTGGAAGGTGTCCAAGTCGGCTGGTGGAGCGGAGGATAGCTTGAGATTGGTAGGGATGGTTGCACCAGGATAGATTGGGAAGAACTTTTTAACTTCAGTGAACACCCCATCGCCACTAGGCCAATAGATATCCTCTGGGGGATTGGCGCTGTCGGGGGCCAATGCGGTATGGGGAGAGTATTGGGTGTCTTGGATGTGGCGGGCCTTGCATTCACGAGCCAGTTCATCGCGGGCGATGGAGATGACACTGCTACCAAGGGCATCCAAGGAGAAAGCAACTGGGGTGGGGGACTCGTAACGGTCATTCGCGGATGCCCAGTACAAGTTTGGACCGACCTGTTTAGGGCAGATCACTTGTCGGAGAGTCCCATCAGCGCCGTCAAAGTATGCAAATCCGTGGGCTTGGGATAGTAGAATGTTTTTGCAAGCGCTGGCGTTATGAGTGTGGAAATAGTTGGATAGCAGGAGTTTCTCCTTAATCGGGTCCAAGGGAAGGTCTTTGACGCTAGTCAAAGCAGAGCGACCTACTTGGAGGATTGCATCTAGGGTGCGAGGGGGGAAAGTCTGCATCGGGCGAAAGGGACAGCAGTTTCGAGATTGTGGGGGGTTGGTGGGAACGAAATAGGGAGTGATAGTGGGTTGGATTTGTATAAATTAGCGATAAATACTGCGATAAATCGGATTGTATGGGCCCTCAACGGTAGAGGGAGGCAGTTGGAGACCTTTGGTCGGGCCATCAGGGCGTTGCAAACGGAAAGATGGTGCGGTCGGAGTGACCGAAGATTCGTTGCCAATCTTGGTTGGCGAGCCGTTGGCTATGGGAATCACTCTGGGATGCACGTAGCGATGTGGTACTGGGGGACACAGGTCGGAGTAGGCAGAATTGGTCCGGCGCCGATGCGGATGCGGGCGAAGGAAAGGTGCTGGACTCGATGGTTCGGATGGTTGCGGACTGATGTCAAGCTCCGACGGATTGCCACCGGTGGGCAAGGGATCAGCTGTCGCAGGTTGCTGATTGAGGAGATCTCTCGGAGAGATATGGATGGGTTGACGGTCAACAAAATGCACAGGCGCAAATGAAAATGAGTGGTAGCATGGGGCTGGCCACTTGACACCGGGTGTCTGTTCAAATATCAGGAATTTGAGGGTTAGCCACCGGTGGGCAATGAATACAGCGTGTAATGAGCTGACGCAAGTGTGCGATTTTTAGAGTAGGCTCCCGGGGAGCGGTTGTCAACATGGTGACGGTTCTCGGGTACGCGAGAAAAGGTT